>CM019063.1:18955483-19490483 GCA_009667805.1 Leptobrachium leishanense | reverse complement strand
TATTTATTTATTTATTTATTTATTTATTTATAAAGGATTTTACCAGGAAGGATACATTGAGATTTCTCTCGTTTTCAAGTATGTCCTGGGTTCAAGAACATTGAAGTGTTACAGTTACAGAAATACAAAGTAATACAATGCAAGATATTAAAAACAACACAAATATACAGATTAACAGAAAATAAATATGTAGGAAATATAGTCATTATGTTACATGTTTACAGGTGCATTCTGTATTGAGGTATGTTAGTAAGGAGCTTTTGAGTGACTTAAGACTGGGGGAAGATTTGATGGTGTCTGGGAGGTTATTCCATAAATGTGGAGCTCTTTCATATTAAGCAGCAAACAATGTATAATTCATACATCAGAACATCCATTTCACGATATACAGTATATGATTTAGGCTGAGCCGGTAATAAGGAGCAAAACACGGTGCTAGCTGTTAACCATTAGTGGCTCCTATTACAAGTGAGCCTCTAAATCAGGGATCTCAAACTCTGGCCCCCTAGATGTTGATTACCTACAATTACCAGTATCCTTTGATTATAATAGATGGCCAGAGAATCATGGGAGCTGTAGTTCAGAAACGCCTCGGGGGCCAGAGTTTGAGATCCCTGTACTAAATGTTACTGACAGCATTGACTCATAGGACTCCATTTCATTGCGCAAGAGCCAAACGCGGGAAGGACCCTATGCAAATATTACACCTGGCAACTATCTGGTCTTGTCTCCCATGATTCTCTAGTTATCTTTTGTATTCAAAGAATTCTGGGAATTGTAGGTTGTCATTATCATCACCCGGGGGAGGGGGGCTGAGCTTGAGATCCCTGATCTAGGTTATAGACTCATGTAAGCAGAGCCCAGGACACCCTCACATCACTCTACATTGATTTGTTTGAATGCAGTTTTGTTTTATATTATAAAGAGCTGCGGAATATGGTATGTGATGATGGATGATGCTTCATGTTTACTCTACCTAGGACGGTCAATTTGTCACGTTTCCCCGTTCCAGCCTTGTCCCCCTGCCCTCTGTATTCTTTATGTCTGTGGTTCCCATATGTTTCTGTACGTTGCTTTCCCTGGATTGCACTCAGGGGTTAAGTGGCTCCCTCATTAGCTCTCCTGTTGGTGATGTGGGCTGATCACCTCCCTATACATTGCAATGGGCCCTTTTCCCATGGCATTGCATTCTGGTTCACTTTCAGTTCTGATTCCTGCTGAGTGTTTGATCCTGAGAGCTCCCTGCTGTTATTCTGTTTAGTTTGTATGGTCTTGTCTCCTTATCTGTATGCTGTTTCTTTAGTTAGTCCAGGTTCTACTTCATGTCTAGTCATTCATGTGTTTTTAGTTCTAGTTTTTCTCCTTTGTCTGGTTATGTTATATGTCTGACTGATTACCTGGTTCTGACCCTTTTGCCTGGCTGACTATTCTCCCGTTTCTGGATCCCTGGCATCTGTATAAGGAATACGTTCTGGTTTATGACTCCTTGCTTTATCTTGATTTCTCTATTTGGCTGCTCCTTATCTGTACCGTTGATATATGTATATTCCTGTCTCGTTTGTAGGTCCTTAGACTCTGCACGGCGCTGTTGTATTATTTTCCTTTAGAGCAGATCCGGCTATTCTAAAAACCGGTCTTTCAGAATAGGGCTGCTGTTTACCTGCAGGGTCTCTGGCCTAGCTTTTCTACTCAGTATTATCTGCATATTGGGGCTTTCCTTTGTACTAGGGCCTCACCTTGGTGTATGCAAGGTGCCCTCCTTGTGACTGATTGTGACACATTTTCAGTCAATGGGCTCAATTTGATTCTATCGGTGTAAGGATAACTCTTAGAACAAGGCAGTCTGTGGAACCAGGCTTTCAGGTAAATTGCCTGTGCGCGGCAGACACCAGAGTCGGGGAGGGATATATCCGTCTGCTGGTGTCCATAGTGCCAGGTGAAATGTATCAGGTTTGAGGTATCCGGAAGGGCAAATTCAAAGCGTAGTCGGTACACCGGCAAAAAAGTCAGTAGGCAGGTAGAATACTGGTAATAGCGGTAGATAGCGTCATCAGGA
This sequence comes from Leptobrachium leishanense, assembly GCA_009667805.1. Lineage (NCBI taxonomy): Eukaryota > Metazoa > Chordata > Amphibia > Anura > Megophryidae > Leptobrachium > Leptobrachium leishanense. Next base: position 19,488,427 of record CM019063.1, on the reverse strand, counting down.
GGGTAGGCACCTTTCAGGCAATAAGTGGCATACACAAGCGAAGGTCAGAAAGGCAAGCAAGGCAGGGTCAGAGAGTGAAGCGAGGAGGGTTGAAGCCAGGGAGATCAATCCGAAAGGTATTCAGGAAATAGATTCAGGAACACTAGCTCAATATAAAAAAATAATTGAGAAAGGACGACTCTCTGCGTCTTCTTATAGGGGAGCGCCATTAACCAGTTTGGAGGCTCCAGGCTCCTGACACATTTTGTTATGCGCCGGTATATTGCCATACTCAGCTGTGATGTCATAAAAGTGGGCCGCCATCTCCCTGCATGCGTGTATCATTCTGTTGTCTGGAGGGGGAGCTTCTGTACTGCCAGGCTCGATTGCTGCCTGGAACGTGCCGGATACCTGGCGGCCCACGAAAGGGGAGTCTGGAGATGCAATACGGTTTGTTTGATTGAGGTCTGGGACATATACTGCAGTAGGAACCTCACAATCGGCTAATTTTTAAAAAAAATTTGGCTGCTTAAAAACTGCTTGAAACAATTCGGCCAGAGACGCTGTTCAAAAAATACCACTGATCTGATACAATTTTGGACATAAAAACGCAAGAAAAAGCTTATTTTTTACCAGAATCATACAGTTTTATGCCTATTGGAGTTATTACCGTTAAACATGCCTTTTGGAAAAATCCAATGTTTAACAGATTTCAGTCTTATTCCCTCTATTTCTCTGCCTGAAAATCCATTTAGCGGATCTATTAGATCTATTGCGGATCTATTATTAACATCTATTAGAGCTTGAGATATTTGGGGAAATCTGCATACCGATAAATTCTAATTGAATAGATAAAGCTGATATTTCTGATAAAGCTGATATTCCATTGAAAAGTATAGCCGCGTTAGACGATATTCAATCCGGATTTCCATCGGTAATCAAAATGGCGGTAAACTTGCATTTGAATTTCCCAAAGTGAAAAAATGCTGAAAATCTGCCAAAAAAAGGTCATGATTTCAACCATTGGGCCAAATGTAACTACTGTACATGACCCACCACTGTGACATGTTAAAAGAGCTAAACTGGCCGTCGCTGGAACCCAGACGCACCCTTCACCTTTCCAACCTGGTGTTTAAGAGATTTTCTGGGAAGCTGCCACCCTACCTGAATAGGCTGCTTCACCCGGCAGTTCCCTCATCCTATAACCTCCGATCCAGGACCAGCACCTTACTTACAATACCACAATACAAAAAGACAGTGGCTCGATCCTCATTTTCCTACAGAGCACCGCAGTTATGGAATAACCTCCCAGACACCATCAAATCTTCCCCCAGTCTAAAGTCACTTAAGAGATCTCTATTAACATACCTCAATACGAAATGCACCTGTAAACATGTAACATAATGAATATATTTCCTACATATTTATTTTCTGTGTTAATCTGTATATTTGTGTTTTGTTTTCAATATCTTGCATTTATTACTCTGTATTTCTGTACCTACTGTAACACTTCAATGTTCTTGAACCCAGGACATACTTGAAAACGAGAGAACTCTCAATGTATCCTTCCTGGAAAAATACTTTATAAATAAATTAAATAAAATGAATTAAAGTGCGCCCAATATTGCCAGTTTATTTTGGCTTCAGATAACTTTCTTTTTTACCTCAGAGGTATGAAACATTCTTTCGTACTGGAATATGCAGACAGATCTATTGGCAGGTCTAGGATCAGGTGCGAGGGAACAGACGTAAGTTATCACTGCCACGGCCGTGCCCCCATAAAAGACTTCTCACACTGGCACATGCATCACGGGGTGGCCGGCTGTCCTGCTGAGCAGTCAAACAGAGCATTCAAAAACGTTGCATGCAAAGTTGGTGTATGGTCCTAAAAAGTCCTGATTTTAATCATTTAGGCACCTTTATATACATTATATAGGCGGTGCATTTTCCCTTGGGGCCTCCAGAATGCCTAGTTCGGCTGCGTGATTGGAAGGTCTGAGGAACATTCATGTGTCACATGGCCAGACTGGTTGACCTGGCAGGTCTGAACCTGCCATGGCCAACCTACACAAGGAACCATGTTGATTAGGTAGTTTGGTTGGACAATCATCAGGGAAGTGGTGGACCGTAGAAAAAGTAGGACTTTTCTGGACTGCCATGCCCAGTTTCCACCAGTGATATATTTACATTTCCACAGGTGTTGATTAAGCTGCTCAACCTCTCTAATACTTTCCTCAAACAGGTATCGTTCAGCCTGGAGGCCACCCTGCATTTTGAAAGTTTCGAGTTGGCACGTTGAAAGTTATAGCCCGCATTTTCCAGGAAACAAGTTGTTATTATTATGAAAGATTACTGGAGCGTACGATACCACTGCATGGAGTTGATAATTGACGAGGCCGGGAATATTTGCTTGTTCATTAAATGTGACCCGGTCCTGTATGTGAATGTGTATACTGGAGCGTAACATTTTCCATTTTCTGCTTATTTGTTTAATAAACTTAGCTCGAGGTTGAAACTGAACAGGAGCGCTTTATAGTTTTGGAGGTTGCCAGAGATTTGTGGGTGACAAAGCGGCCTTTGAGTAACGTCTTGCATTTATCATGATTCTGCCATTAGAACCAACCATGCATTACATAGCACGGTCACCTGCAGATCCCTAGAAAAAAATAAGTCATTGTACAGTATTCTCCCCCTAACCTTAACTACCATTCACTATTTGTTAATTTAGTAAACTACAGTAGAGTCTATTTATTAACCACCGATATTTTCTTCAAACAAAGGTAGGTTTACTTTGGTGAACAATGGCGGATTAACTACGGTGAATTCACTATCTTTGAAAGTACCATCATACTTCGCCGTAGTTTTCATGTTGTGTAAGCCAAAGCTAACCAGAATTTTTATATAAAAGATGGTGAAGCACCACACCACAACATCCTCCTTAAAACCCATATGCCTGTATTCGAGAGCCAGTATAGGCTCTATGAAGAGTAAGTGCCCATTTGGCTTGATTATTTATATTGCTTATTACGTGATAGGGCCCCCCTAGTGTGATTCTATCAGTTCTATTCCCTATCAGGGTTATTCAGAGAAAGGTGAAACTCTGGAGAACTTTTGGAGAAGTGAAAATTCTACGCCAAAATAGCTGATTTGGAAAGTGAGATAAAAGGGAGAATATTTCTGGTTTGGCCATTTTGACCTAGAATTTTCACTTCTGCAGTCAATTCTCCAGAGTTTCACCTTTAGTGAATAGACTTGTATATGTTTGTTCCTGTTTTTACTCTCCACATGATTGAGATACCATGGATTGAATTGACATAAGAAGGAAAGAGGGTGAATGTGCGTGGGCCCCTGAGAACATTTGATGAAAAATGGCCGCTGGCGTATACACCTTGAGTCAGGAAGGCTCAAATTGTGAGTGTGTTTCCAATCGATACATATACCGGCTGGGTGGAGTAGAGGTAACATCAATGCTCTGCATGAAGAGAGCCAGTGGAGTCATGGGTTTGATCCCGCGAGCACCTCTCCAGTAAGTGTCCTTGGGCAAGACACCTAACGGTACATACTCGCCACCCAGGACATACTTGAAAACAAGAGAAATCTCAATGTATCCTTCCTGGTAAAATCCTTTCTCAAAAAATATATCTGAATTATTCTTTGGAAGACGATCTACACATGTTGGAATGTTTCTTTTTTCTTTTCATGTGCTGAGATCAAGATAACATTGGCACAAGAATAGATATGATATGATCCAATACACGGACTCTCAAATACAGTGGTATATAATTAACTCCATGGATAAGTCTTGTTAGACCTGCGCTCTATCCATATTTGTTGTAGTTTTTTAATTTATTCAGTTTGTTTGTTCTAACATTGTTTTCAGCATGTTTTGTACTGTCGTTTCCATAGTTTATGCCAAAGTTTTTTTGCAAAGTTTTAACCAATGTCCAACATTGTTTTTAGCGTTGTTTGTTCCAGAGTTCATTGAAGATCTCCACTCATGTATTTATAATTAAAATAATTTATTAATAAGCGTAACTGACTTCTTCTACAGAATGGTATTACAGGTACTAATGTTCACCATTGTCTAAAGCAATTTCCCACGAGGGGTTAATCAATAAGAGCTGAACTTGCCACCAAATTGCAATGAATGGTGAATTTCACCGTATGGTGTAATTTCATGTCAGTTCGGCTATTCAGAAAGCTGTCAAGTAGCCAAATACTGACAGTGAAATATGCTTCTGCATACCACAGATCGACGCAATTCGGTAACCTTCGGCAGCAGTGAAATTGTCCCATAGAGAAGTAATGGTGAATCGATTCAGAGAACACCGAACTGCACCAAAGAGTTGGTGAAATGCCCAAATTTTCAGTGGTTCAGTTCAAAGGGTTTAAACAGGCGAATCCCATAGAAAACACCAAACCAAGGATGTTTGTACCATTGTACCAATGGTGGTGGAACCCAAAGATTGGGATTAAACCCTCACAACATATAATCAAGACCAAAAAAGCCACACAATCCCCTAACACCAAGAGGTATCTCATTGGCTGTGTGTGCAGCTATGATCAGTAAGATGATACCTCTAGGCACCAAGATATTAGCAGACACAAGTTTTGCTTAATGACAATCATTGCTCTGATGCTAAAAGGGTTTAACACCAGATCATTTGGAATCTTCGAGCAGTATTACAACCTGCACGCTAAAACAGGGACGCTAAGGTGGAAAGCGTGCACCTGCAGGTTTTCCCTTAGCATCCCCATTTTAGCATGATATTACGAGGTAGGTGCTGATTCAGCAGCCTGCCCCGTGATGCAGCACTAAGACACTGGATACTTGAGGCAGTGTTAACACGCCACCCTGAGTATCCTGGCTTGTGCTTCCAGGTCACGTGACCTGCAGAATGTCGCCTCTCGCAGAGTGATCGTGGGGGGGGGGACTGAGGACTTTTTGTCCCAGTCCCACTCTACTCCTGGCAACCAGAGGCAGCAGATCGTGCCTCCATTCTCGCCGTGGGATGAGAGGTGAGTATGTGATATTTGGGGGGATTTTAAGCTGGTGCCGATTCTGTAGAAGTGGAATCAGTCAGCACCAAGCTGTGGTTAACTTTTGAGTTATCCGCATCGAGGGCATAATTAGCGGTAAAACTTTGTAATCCTAACGCTAATTAACACTTCGCGCTGGCCATTAGCTTAAGGAGCACAAAGTAAAGCAAGCTCGCACTAGAAAGTGCTGTGACTAAACGGCCGCTGCAATGTTTATTTGCATTTATTTTTCCTTACATTTTATTGTCTCTGTATATAGAGTAGAATATTGTGTGATGTGCTGTTGTCAAAATGTGTATCTGTATGTTACAGTTACAAGTTGTTATAAAGCACTAACAAGTTCCATAGCGCGGTGCAATGGATAAGACAGGATAACATGCGCATACAAGTTGCATTCACAGAACAGTAGGAGAGGACCCGCTAAAGAGCTTGCAATCTAACCTTTTGTCTGCTTCCACCCCACCTGTAAGTAATGGATTCCTTTGTCTTCACATGCTTCCATCAACCCACACCTCCCCCAGCAACAAGCCACCCAGATGAATTGTTATCTGACTTCTAAGCAATTGTTCCAAGGCTGGGCATGTGTGGGGAGGGGGAGGCTTTGGGAGGATCTGGTATAGAGTTACGTAGGGGTGGGGTTTTTACATTTGAATGTGCCTGTACCTCAAAACCTGTAAATAACGCATTCTGCATTTGGTGTGCAACCGGCAAGCATCACACTTTATGTGTCGTCTATTCAGTGTGGGTACGATCACCTCCTGGGTTCAGCGGAAAGGGGCGCCTGGGGTACCAGGATCCGTAACAACGCAATCTACGATTTCTTTTTAACCTGTGTAGCGATGGTTTTAATTCCCTGTCGTGGTAGTACTTATTTTTGGCCACCGGAGGGAGAAAGCGCGATGTGAGACAGTGAACATTGGGACTACATTTCCTGGCATGCTTTGGGAGCGGACACAGGAAGTGGGTGGGACACAGACGCTGACATCCTGAGCCTCGTGGAGAGAGCTGGCAGAGCGCGCCAGGGAGTGAGAGAAGCAAGACACAGTGCTGCAGAACGTGACAGTGACCAGGCCGGAGCGCAGCTGGGGCCTGACAGAGATAAAGACTGGGTTATTCAGCCTTACAAGAGGAAGACCCAGTGATTCACCAGACTACCCACGCTGATATCGAGTGAGCTGGAAGACCCCGAGTTAGGAGCACCGCAGATCGATCGGACAGGGAGTGCAGGCGGTGCTGGACATCTTGCGGCAGCTACAGAAAAGCAAGACAGCGGATCCGGTAACCCATAAAATCCCAGTCAAAATCGAGCGGAGAGACGTCCTGGGTCAAGCAGAGCACCAAGTATCGGGTGGATGGGTGAGAGGCCTTCCAGGCCATTGTGAAAATAGAAAGCACGCTGCTGTTTGTTTCAAAACCCACAGGGCCCCAACTTGACTAGTCGAAGATACCTCATAAATAACTCACTGGCCAGTTGAATATTGTACCCGGGTACCATCACACACACACACCTACATTCTTGGGACATAACCTGTACGGGACTCACTCCCCAACCACAAAGGGGGCTAAAGATATATTTTTCCCTTTTTCCGCTGCGCGTTTCTCGAATTACGAAGCCTTGTATTTCTTTTCCGCTGCGCGTTTCTCGAATTACGAAGCATTGTATTTCTTTTCCGCTGCGCGTTTTCCCGCATTACGAAATACTGTAAATATATCTATGTATACCGTGTTATTCATTATATGCCATTTATTCTAGTAAACTATATAATTTATAAAATCCACGACGGTGCTGGAGTATATTCATTCCCTAGTGCGGGGAGACTGACCCGAGGTTCAATTTCAGCGGCTCCTCCGGGAGTGAGCGCTACACGTGGGGGCTCGTTTCCGGGATCCAGTCTCTGGGAAAAACCGCATTTAAAGGGTTAAATATGGATCCAGACACTGCTGCCAAATGGTGTGAAGAGCACAGTAGTCAGATAGAATTATGTATAGTTATGGATATTCCTGCAGACACTTGGGCCGAAGATTAGGGATGTGCGTTTCGGGTTTCGGAATTTCAGAATTTTCACGAAATTTCCTGATTCGTGTTTTCGGATGCGGCCGATTTTCCGAATCGGATCGGACCCGAAAACCGACAGATCCGAAATGTTTTCCGAGACGAAACGAAATATTTTCGGAATTTTCGAATGGACTTGAAATGTGTCAAATCGAAATTTATTTTCGCTCTATTCATGATTTCGGTTCCATTTGTGATTTCGGTTCCATTTCGGTAATTCTGGACATCGTATATTTAACTATTATCGGTTATATCGCTGATTCTGTAAATTTTGTATTTGTAAATGCGTATCACTTGTTTTTTTTGTTTCCAATGATCCGATAATTCCTTCGTATTCGGGTCGGATCCGATTCGTCCGCGGGTCACGCATGCACGCGCGCGGATGTCGTAACTTTATTGCGCCAGTTTTTTGACAACTTTTTGGACAGGCCAAAAAATATTGTTTTTATTATTCATCATGGCTGCAAGAGACGAGTGCCATTCAGACACCTCCTCATCTTCTTGCACCCATGAAACACCACCCAGGAAGAAGCGGGCCAGCAACATGGCATTTGACGAGATGCTGGAGCTGGTCCGCATCTTTGATCTTAAAGACTACGACTGCCGTAAGTGCCCTTACGGCAGGAAGAATAATGCTAGAAAGGACCGTATCCTCAATAAGGTTCACACCACCATCCTGGAGCTGTTCGGGAAGGACCGGACGAAGGACCAGCTCCGAAAACGCTGGTCCGACCTCAAGGTGCGCGAGGAGGAGCAGCTGAGGCACATCCGTCGCGTCATAGCCAAACGTAAGTGTCATGTTATATTGTAAAGCGCTGCGCAAACTGTTGGCGCTATATAAATCCTGTATAATAATAATAATGTGCTTGCATGTGCTAATGTGCACAGAAATACGTTGATTTATCTAGACCTTTTTTCATGCAATGTGATTGTGTATAGCTTTGCGTTTTCACGACTCGTCTTACATGCATTTTTGCCATAGCTCTGCCTTTTTGTGATTTTACGTATTCGTGAAAATTGTGACATTTGATGTATGTAGATGAAATTACAATGCTGGATTTCTTTTGGCACTGTGTGTACTGTAGTGTGCTGGGGGGGGAGGTTGTTGTGACTGAGTGATGCATACGAGAAGACCCGCAGCTTGCCCAATATTGGCTCCCACCTGCGCATCAACAAAAATCTCTGCGTCTCTGCTAAGTGGTAGGATGGGACATGTAGTTCTTCTGAAAGTGCATCCAAACAGAGCCGCGTTCAATACATCCTCAGCAGCTGCTGAATTTTTGCAGCGCAGCAATTCAGTTTGCTGCAGCAGTGTCATTATTGAACGCTTTAGATGCAAATTTCAAAACAAAATGGCGGATTTCTGTTGTTTCTGCTATATCCACAGTTTTATTAGCAGAAACTGAAAGTGAAACTGAGGCTGAGGCCTTCTATAAAATAACTAAAAGCAGTCAGCACAATGCGTTTTGTATGCATTGCACACAACACAAATAATAGTTTTTATTGAATAAACGTAATGTTTACTTCTGAAAAAAATATATAATTGAACGGTAATATATGTCTATGTGCAGAGGAAATAAATAAATATTTTGTGACTTTAGAACTATGAGATGGGAGTAGTGGTGGGTCAAGCTGGTAGTGGGGTAGTGGAGGGGTGTCGCAATACTTTCGCAATATATTGTATAGATATACCATTTTTTCCAGTCTGCATTATTTAGGTGTTATTTTTTGGATTTGGCAGAAGACAGGAAGAAGGCAGCATCTGCCCCGGCGGTCACCAGTGCCCCAGTGGAGGAGGAGGAGGAGCCACGGGCGACCACCAGCGCTGGTATATACGAAAAAATATTACAGTAGTATATACCAGTGCTGGCGGCTCCTGAGGCTCCGACTCCTCCTCCGACTCCTCCTCCTCCACCACCACCGTCACCATCTCATCCGGTGCTATATCTAAGAAATTAAAGAAATAAAAAATACCGTAAACAACAAAACTGATTTATTTTTTTAACAAAAGTCGATGCAAAAGTAAAAAAAAACAGTAAAAAAAAAACCTGGACTCGCGGCCTCCTGCTGCGGCTCCGGCTCCCTCTCTCCATCGCCCTCCTCCTGCTCCTCCTCCTGCTCGTCCTCTTCCTCCTCCTGCTCCTCTTGTGCTATACATAAAAAAATTTAATTAAAATACAGTAAACAAAAAATGTTTCTGTTTTTGACCAAAAGTTGTTGCAAAATAAAACCTAAAGATATATTTTTCCCTTTTTCCGCTGCGCGTTTCTCGAATTACGAAGCCTTGTATTTCTTTTCCGCTGCGCGTTTCTCGAATTACGAAGCATTGTATTTCTTTTCCGCTGCGTGTTTTCCCGCATTACGAAATACTGTAAATATATCTACGTATACCGTGTTATTCATTATATGCCATTTATTCTAGTAAACTATATAATTTATAAAATCCACGACAGTGCTGGAGTATATTTATTCCCTAGTGCGGGGAGACTGACCCGAGGTTCAATTTCAGCGGCTCCTCCGGGAGTGAGCGCTACACCTGTTAGAGATCGGATTGTAATATGGTTGGCACGCACTAGGGCCACTTAACCTAACGTTAACGCTCCCAAAGCTGGGCGCTAAGGTTAGCATTAAGATCGCAATATTGCCTTTCCTCTACATGCAACAGACCTTTGGTTTTCACTTAAATACGCTAATTTCAGAACAATATTTAATTTTATATCTATATTTCCGCTGTTTTCACAAGGTTTCAATTCATCAGTTTCCAAATAGATTCATTTTTTTTTGCCATTTCCCCTCATCTGTTTCCTCCACTTGTCCTCATGACATGTTACTTTTTTCCTGCATTGTATGTTCACATAACTGTAAATACAAAGTTACCGACAGAAACAGGTGATTGATATCGTAGTTCTGACATTTATGTGATTTTTGGGAGTAACCTATTAAAAACTCTAGTAATACCTGTTTTTTTTTTTTTTTACAGATGATAATGGAGAGTTTATTTGGAGGTTTAATCTCAAAATTACATTTATTTATATACCACAATAATTAATTATTTTCATAAATTTAATGATGCTAGCCATAGGATGGAGTAGTAAACCTAGCACCACAAAAAAGGGGAGGGATTCCATTCCATTCCACAAAAAAAGGGTTGATTATTGGGTGGATTATTGTGGTGAAGGACATTAGACATATGGAGGATCTGGTCCACCACTCCCATGATAATTTTTCTAAAATCAAAATCAATGGTAATACTAATCTTAATGGTATTGGGATCAAGTAATTGGTGCCATCACCCCTCCACCAAACCCTTTCTGACAGTACTGACTGATGACTTGCCTTTTTCATGACTTCTGAGGCCGGTGTCAGATGAGCGCACTAGGTGCGCCCGTACTGACGTGCCTACCGGCGTCCATTGTGATGCTGCAACGGGGCAGGTCACACGCTGTAGCATGGGGCTGCAAAGCGTTATCCTCCATAGGAGGATCGAGCCTTGAAGTGCTGAGCGCGCTAACTGCGACAGCGAGGTAGCCAGACGGCGTTGAGTGGAAGGAACGTCCAGTGGCGTAACTAGAAACCTGAGGGCCCCGGTGCAAGAATCCATGAAGGGCCCCCCAACCCCACCCCCAAAAAAATCTATATTTTTACTTTTTTTTTCCTGCAATATAAAAAAGATAGTATTGCCACCAGCTCACACGGATATATACTGTATATTGCCCCAGCTCACATGAATATATATATTGCCCCCAGCTCACATGGACATATATTGCCCCCAGGCCACACATGGATATATTGCCCCAGCTCACACATGGATATTTTTGCCCCCAGCTCATGGATGTATTTGCCCCCAGCTCATGGATATATTTGCCCCCAGCTCATGGATATATTGCCCCCATCTCGTGGATGTATTGCCCCAGCTCATGGATGTATTTGCCCCCAGCTCGTGGATGTATTTGCCCCCAGCTTGTGGATGTATTTGCCCCCAGCTCATGGATGTATTTGCCCCAGCTCATGGATGTATTTGCCCCAGCTCATGGATGTATTTGCCCCAGCTCGTGGATGTATTTGCCCCCAGCTCGTGGATATATTTGCCCCAGCTCGTGGATATATTTGCCCCCAGCTCGTGGATGTATTTTCCCCCAGCTCGTGGATATATTTGCCCCCTGCTCGTGGATGTATTGCCCCAGCTCATGGATGTATTTGCCCCCAGCTCGTGGATATATTTGCCCCCAGCTCGTGGATATATTTGCCCCAGCTAGTGGATGTATTTGCCCCCAGCTTGTGGATATATTTGCCCCAGCTCGTGGATGTATTTGCCCCCAGCTCGTGGATGTATTTGCCCCAGCTCATGGATGTACTGCCCCCAGCTCATGGATGTATTTGCCCCTTTTTTTTTCCTGCAATATAAAAAAGATAGTATTGCCACCAGCTCACACGGATATATACTGTATATTGCCCCCAGCTCACATGAATATATATATTGCCCCCAGCTCACATGGACATATATTTGCCCCCAGCTCATGGATGTATTTGCCCCCAGCTCATGGATATATTTGCCCCCAGCTCGTGGATATATTGCCCCCAGCTCGTGGATGTATTTGCCCCAGCTCATGGATGTATTGCCCCCAGCTCATGGATGTATTTGCCCCCAGCTCGTGGATATATTTGCCCCAGTTCGTGGATGTATTTGCCCCAGCTCGTGGATATATTTGCCCCCAGCTCGTGGATGTATTTGCCCCAGCTCATGGATGTATTTGCCCCCAGCTCATGGATGGATTTGCCCCTAGGTCTCATGGCTTTGCCCCAGGTCTCATGGCTTTGCCCCCAGGTCTCATTGCTTTGCCCCAGGTCTCATGGATTTGCCCCTAGGTCTCATGGCTTTGCCCCCAGGTCTCATGGATTTGCCCCCAGGTCTCATGGCTTTGCCCCCAGGTCTCATGGATTTGCCCCTAAGTCTCATGGCTTTGCCCCCAGGTCTCATGGATTTGCCCCCAGGTCTCATGGCTTTGCCCCCAGGTCTCATGGCTTTGCCCCCAGGTCTCATGGATTTGCCCGCAGCTCGAACGCTGGGGAAGCTGGCCGCATGCATGAAAAGCACGCGGCCAGCGTTCCCTTCCGGCGCGCCGCGATACTCACACATCCTGAAGGTCCGGTCGCTTGTTGGCAGTGATGCGATCACGTGGCCGCCGGGCGCATCTGTGACGCTGCCTCCAGCCGAGAGGCAGCGTCACAGAAGCGCCCAGTGGCCGCGAGAACGCATCTCTGCCAAGCGACCGGACCTTCAGGAAGGGTGAGTATCGCGGTGCGCCGGAAGGGAACGCTGGCCACGTGCTTTTCATGCACACGGCCAGCTTCCCCAGCCCAGCGGATACCGGCAAGCCGGCCCAGCGCCGGCTTCCGGTATCGGCGGGATGTATCGGGCCGTTTGCACGAGTAACAAGTACTCGTGCAAACGGCAATATCGGCCCCGATACCGATACTAGTATCGGTATCGGTGCATCCCTACTATTAACATACCTCAATACAGAATGCACCTGTAAACATGTAACATTGTGACTATCAGGGTTATTCAAAGAGATCCGAATTGCTGGTGAAAGGTAACCGAACAGTGAAATTCAGCATACGGTTACCTTACCTGGCCACTCGGCTATCCAGAGAGCAGGCAGTTCGCCAAATCCTGGCGAATTGCCTGCACATACGGTGCCTGTTCGTCGCCTGTTCGAGGGCAGTGAATCCCCTTAGAGAAGCAATGCTTCGGCTATTCAGAGAGCAAAACCCAGCAGTGAAAAGTTGCCGAATTGCCCTGCCATTCGGTGGTTTCATTCGGCAGGTTTATTCAAGCGAATCCCTTAGGCTACAATGTTAAAAATATTCCCGTTTTAATTCAACATCTAATAAACCGTTCATTATAATATTCTGCAGTAAAAAGACTCTTTATTTTCCGATTTTTTAGGATCTTTTAGGCATTTTTTGGGATTTTTTTGCAAACATTTTTTTCCGTTTTTTTTTTAATAGTTTTTTCTTTTTTCTGTAACAGCCCTTTTTATTATCATTCATTGGATCTTATATGTAAATTTCAGACATTTTCACTCAGTAGTTTGTTTGCAAACAGCGGTTCAATTTTCAAACATTCAAGTGTACTGTTTTTTTTCTCTTCACCTCCTTCGTCTGCGGTGCGGGTTTTTCCGGCGGCTGCTCTGCGCTCTGATCGGCTCCTGCTCGGCTTTCTCCGGCATCTTTGGCTGGGTTAATCCAGATGTTTTTGTGGGTTTCGATGTGCATTCGCCTGGGTTTTGCGGTGAGTGTTCGGAAGGTTTTCGCCGGCTTTTCCCTGCACTACGATGGCCCTGTGGTGCTTGCTGAATACACCGCAGGGTCGCCGAAATGGGATCGCCAAATAGTACTGAATTGAAGAGAACATAAAGTGCAGTGACTTTTCGATTCTCTTTGAATAGCCCTGTATACTTCCTACATATTTATTCTCTGTTAATCTGTATATTTGTGTTATTTTAATATCTTGCATTTTATTACTTTCTATTTCTGTACCTACCGTACAAATGTTATGTTCTGGAACCCAGGACATACTTGAAAATGAGAGAAGTCTCAATGTATCCTTCCTGGTAAAATACTTTACCAATAAATAAATAAATAAATATGAGGTGAGAAGAATTGGAAAGAGTAACAATAGGAGGTGAGGAAAATGGGGCGGATGAACATTGGGAGGTGTGAAGAATGAGGAAGAGGAACAATAGGAGATGAAAAGAATGAGGCAGAGGGACATTGTAAAGGAGAGGGAAACGATAGAGGCACGCCAAAACCTGCAATCCAGGTCATCGATCCCTTAATCTAGCACTGTTCACTACTGCCGGACCTGGTTGCAAAAAATAAATTGATCAAAACGAGCACGCAGCAGGCCCTTGCATCCTACCTTTCCTTGTTTTTAGGGTAATTGTAATAAATGGTGAAGCATCGTGATGCATGCCAAAAGAAATAAGACCTCGATATGAAATCTGATCTCCGTGCTCACTGAGCTGATCTGCCCTGGAGATGCATGCCCTAATTTATTTTTTATGTCTCTGTTTCCTAGTTGATATTCAAGCATGTGAGGATCCGGAGAAACCTTTCTAGTCTGTTCATGAATTTAAAGGAATGACTCACATCTGTGAGATCCATACACACACAAGGTATATGTGCTCTGATCGGATGCATTCATGACACATGAAGGTGACACACGTGGAAAATTATTTAAAGGGAAATTAATTTGGGGAATGTCAGTTATGGTCACACGCACATACACACATGCCCTGTGTGTTATTAATTCAGTACAAAACTGTTACAATGCTCTTTGGAACAGCACCTAAACTACATAAATTGCAAAATCCCCATCTATGTGTGGGGACAAAATCAAATGGCACACTGACCACAGTCACTTCTCTCAAATACCTAGGTATGTGGTTAGACCAAAATCTATCCTTTGGCCCCCACATCGAAAAACTCTCATCTAAACTTTACCCCAAACTAGGTGCCCTGTACAGAAATAAATCCTGCTGAACCCACGGTAAGAAAGCAAATTGTACAACAAATGCTTATGCCGGCTATTGAATACATAGTTACATAGTTACATAGGCTGAAAAAAGACATGCGTCCATCGGGTTCAGCCTCTCCCACATAACCTACTGCTGTTGATCCAAAAGAAGGCAAAAAACCCAGTCTGAAATGCTTGCCAATATGCAACATACTGGGAAAAAATTCCTTCTTGACCCCAGAATGGCAGTCAGATTTCTCCTTGGATCAAGAAGCTTTTACCCACATATTAAATATTATAACTCTTAATATTCTGTGTCTGCAGGAAGTCATCCAGTCGTTTTTTAAAAGTCTGTACAGACTCAGACCCAACCACCTCAACAGGCAGAGAATTCCACAGCTTTATTGTTCTCACCGTAAAATAACCCTTCCTATGCTTTAAGCTAAATTTTCTTTCTTCCAGTCTAAATGGATGACCCCTTGTCCTATGTATAGTCCTGTTAATGAATAGGTTATCAGACAATGGTTGATAATGGCCCCGTATATATTTATATAAGGTTATCAGATCCCCTCTAAGGCGCCGTTTCTCTAAACTAAACAGGTTTAAGCTTGTTAGTCTTGCAATACAGAGATGTATTGTATGCAGCGGCCCCGCAAACACACCTTCAGAAACTTACCACATTGTATAACTCATGCTGCCGCTTTGCGCTACACTGTAACTACATGACCCATTTATTATTATTATTATTATTCTTTATTTATAAAGCGCCAGCATATTCCGCAGCGCTGTACAATAAGCACAGTATAGACAGGGTTACAATACATTGAACAACATTTGACAAACAGTACAGGAGGAGATGAGGGCCCTATTCCCGTAGGAACTCACAATCTGGGAGGGTTGGGGTTGGAAACAGGAGGGAGGACCCACCATTGTGACATGTTAAAAGAGCTAAACTGGCCATCGCTGGAGACTAAACGCACCCTTCACCTTTCTAACCTGGTGTTTAAGAGCTTTTCTGGGAAGCTGCCACCCTACCTGAATAGACTGCTTCCTCCAGCAGTTCCCTCATCCTATAACCTCCGATCCAGGACCAGCACCTTACTTGCAATACCACAATACAAAAAGAAAGTGTCTCGGTCCTCATTTTCCTACAGAGCACCGCAGTTATGGAATAACCTCCCAGACACCATCAAATCTTCCCCCAGTCTAAAGTCACTCAAGAGCTCCCTATTAACATATCTCCATACGGAATGCACCTGTAAACATGTAACATAATGACTATTTCCTACATATTTATTTTCTGTTAATCTGTATATTTGTGTTTTGTTTTTTTAATATCTTGCATTGTATTATTACTTTGTATTTCTGTAACAACTGTAGCATTTTAATGTTCTTGAACCCAGGACGTACTTGAAAACTAGAGAAATCTCAATGTATCCTTCCTGGTAAAATCCTTTATAAATAAATAAATAAAATAAATAAATAAAATTCCAAGAAATATCCTCACAGCACGTCCTATTTACCAACTAGTGTTTCTACATGTTGATTTATTTTCTTACCGCTCATTGTGCTGATATAATAAGGATGGTGCTGCCAAAAATGATAATTTAACAGAGAGTTGGGCAACAATGTACTGTACTTCTAGTGGTTATTAGAACAGATTTAATGGTATCTGTGTTCTATCAGCTTGAAGGTAGAATATGAGTAGTTTGTTAAAGAAACACTCAACTCCTCCCAACAAAAATCATGGGGCTCTATTGCTAAAGGTGTGCATGGCTGAAAAAAGTTTTGTTCAGTTTTGTTTCAGATGAAAAAAAAATCGTCCGAAATGAAATTTGTTGAACAATTGATTAATTTTGTTTCGGATCAATACAGACGCTAAAGAAATCAATAGATGCTGCTCAATTAATGTTAGATTAAGGTTAGAAATGAGGGTTAGAGAAGCAAGGGTTAAAAACAAAGGTTAAAAACTAGGGTTAGATTAGGGTTAGAATTTAGATTTAGAAATTAATCTTAGGAATTTAGGAATGCAGTGATTGGTTTAGGCTACTGTAAATCTTTCCACCTGTGTGTCACGGCCTGTGCCGGGGATTTGACCCGGCTCCCAGCAGCGACGTCCTCGCTGCTCGCTGTCCAGGCTCCGAGTGAAGTACACGCTTGCGGCGGTCACTTGGATTGTCAAGGGGTGGGGTGCGGCATGATGAGGCGGCGCCGCCAGGTTTAAAACCCTGATGTGAGTTTTGCTTCCCTCAGTGCTATTGGTGATTTATCATTACGTGCATGACTCTTGCTATTGAAAATAAACCCTCTATGTGTATGACCACGGCTATTTCTGAGAACCCTGTTTTATGTATGACCACAGCTATTGCTGACAACCCTGCTCTGATTGTAACTCTTGGTATAAGGCTGACCATCTCTCCTGACCATACGACCTATGCTATCCGGGCTAAGGGTGTTCTCCTCTCTTGGGGAAATATGCAAAGAAAAAAACACACACTGAATCACTTAACTTATTAATGAAGATAGGATCTTCCCTCTGTGGGCTCCCGGTAACCCGTAAGCAGTATACAATAAGAAGAAGGTAGAGGGTGATCCTACAACGAATTAAAATCACTTAGTATTTGAATCAATTCACGCACATCAAAAAAACAAGATCGTTATCACCGTTCCATGGATTCCTAGGACCTGGGGTATGATTTCCTCCACCGCCGGTGCACTTCAGGAACAATCAGCCAAGACCAAAGTTTCTCCAGTCAAAGGATTTTATTAATAAAAATAAAAATAAAGATAAGACTGCTCGCGCTCGACGCGTTTCGTCAAAAGACTTCATCAGGAGCAATATGTGCAGTCATAAGTAGATGGTTAAACTATACACTTTTATTTTTTAACCATGTACTTATGACTGCACATATTGCTCCTGATGAAGTCTTTTGACGAAACGCGTCGAGCGTGAGCAGTCTTATCTTTATTTTTATTAATAAAATCCTTTGACTGGAGAAACTTTGGTCTTGGCTGATTGTTCCTGAAGTGCACCGGCTGTGGAGGAACTCACACCCCAGGTCCTAGGCACCGATGGAACGGTGATAACGATCTTGTTTTTTGATGTGCGTGAATTGATTCAAATACTATTTGTTCATTTAACATGCAACTCTAAGTGATTTTAATTTGTTGTAGGATTACCCTCTACCTTCTTCTCTCTTGGGGAAAGCCTGTTAACCCTTGCTGGGTGCTACAAGATCAATTCCCTGAAGGTAATTAGCTTTACCGACCATCCAAGGATGGGAGGGTAGTATATTGTGTACAGGGACCTGCATCGTAGACCCAAGGGGGATCCGTGACACTGTGAAAGGACATAACGAAATTAATTTGTTATAACGAATTGATCCGAATCGATTTGGCATATACTGCTTGTTTCGGATGCAATTAATTTCAGATGAAATCGATTCGTTATTTTGAAAGTACTTCCGAAATACGAATTGACAGAATGTTGGATGAATTGTGAATCATAACTAAACGAAACGCACACGTCTAATCTATTCCAACCTTGGAGTAAATTTAAGCAGATCTTTTGTAAACTTAGCAGAGCCATTATCGTCTATGCAGTTTTTACAACAGTTCTTGTTAAGATTACAGCAGGGTTTAAATACAGTTCCCCAATTATACTTGGGGCGGAGAATAGAGGGTTAAAGTTTACCTTTACTCCTGTGTCAGCGGTCCCATGCCATTCTTCCAGCCAGTCTGTCTTGTAGCCTCCTACAGCTTAGACACCAGCGATCACTGATCAGGGCATGTGCGACTAGTATGCGCAAAGCCCAATAGATGCCTTTCAATGTTTCTGCATTCTGGTTGAACCAATAATCTCCTCTGGAAATCAGTCAACTAACACTAACGTAATTTTGCCTTGACTCCTGCCTCATTGACTAGTTGATGGTGTCCCTATGGATGAACGACGAATAGAAGAAAGAAGGAAAGAAACAGCATAAAATAAAAGAAAAAGAAAACAAACTCCACCACCACAATCCCTGCCAAAAATACCCAGTACATACACAGGGAGTGGGCCATGCTCCGGCAAACTGCTTTATACGTTTTGTGGTGTTACAAGACCAATGAAATCTGTGTTTGATGCTCTAAAAATGATTTCCAGGCAGTCGTGTCTTCTACTAGACACAAGGCCATC
Source organism: Leptobrachium leishanense (assembly GCA_009667805.1). Taxonomy (NCBI): domain Eukaryota; kingdom Metazoa; phylum Chordata; class Amphibia; order Anura; family Megophryidae; genus Leptobrachium; species Leptobrachium leishanense. The sequence goes on along the minus strand of CM019063.1, from coordinate 19,469,656 downwards.
ACCTGCTTAAAAGACTGGAGAATTGGAGGAGGCGAAAGCACAACCATACAAACCTGTTATGATATGGGGTGGTTTCAGTCAGTCATGTCTAGGTTCAACAAGGTTATATGCCCAAACAATTAGGTCTTGTGACTCCCTGAATATACTGAGGGCTCTATTACATTCTCCACGCAAAAATGTGCGCATGCGCAAAAACGCATTAACGCGAGGGGAAAAACCCTTCACGCTGAAAGTCGTATTACGAGGTTCACGCGCAAAATGCTAGTTAACGTCTAACACGAGTTACCCTGCGCAAACCCTGCGTGAGCGAAAGTTCGTGCGCGCATCCCATACTTAACATTGTGAGCACAGATGCGTTTGTGCGCTGGTACGCGGATGGTATTACAATAGATGCGCACATTTTTACAATTGACGTTTGCGAGCATAATTTTAACGTCTTTTAAAAGCTGGTGGTAACTGCAAATCTGAACGTTCTGGCCGAAACCAAATACAGCAGCACAAAAAAAAATACAGCAAAGTATAGTTACACATTCTACACATACCCAAACAATAAATTTGAGAGGTTGTGCGTGTTTTTGTTAATGCTGCAGCATATATACTCAGATTGATTTTGACAGGCGCAAAAACTGAACGGGAGACAATTGTTGTTCTTAATTCTGAATGGCTGAATCGCGTGAAAAAACAGTCTGCCCACCGATTTCTGCGCGCAGCTTTAATTTGCGCTTGTTTTCGTGCGTATTTTTTAAGCGCGATATTATCGGACGGATGAAAAAATGCACTCGGATCGTAATAATAATAATTTACGCGCGTTAACGTTTAACGCTGCGCGCAAAAAAATTGCGCTGCGCGAGGGTTTTTGCGCAAGGGATGTAATAGAGCCCTGAATGAGCAGTTTTTTCCATCAATGGGTTTTGTCTTGCTGATGTCGCCGGCATATTCTGAGATGACAATGCCAGGATTCATCGGAAAAACGCTCGCTCGTCTGACACCAGCCTAATACATCTACATTAGCTGACATTTCTTTACACAATTCCATGGTCCGCCAGTGACGAGCGTAACTCGGCTTTTACATCTGAATTGCACTAGTCAGCTGTAAATCAGCATTTAGTGAAGAGGGTCCAAGGTGCTTCTGTGTATATTTATCATATCTGAACATAGAAGGAAGTTGAGTGAATTAAAAATAGAATATTAATTATAAGGCATTACGCAACCAGGTAATTTTCTGATTAGACCGGCTACGTGGCTTGTGAAGGTTGTGGCCCATCACTTTTCATTGCGTGTACAATAGCTCTTTTGTAATAATGATTAGAAGGTCTGTAATAAAATTGCTATCTGGCAATTTAGACCATGCACACGGTTCTCGGGATGCAGGTTTATTATTTAAAGGGATACTCTTGTGGTTCTTGATCTATACTAAAATCAGTTCAGCCTGGTCATGTTTTCCTCATTTCCATCCAATATTTTTTTCACCTGTTTGTATACCTGCAGGCAACTCTTGCGTACAGAACCTTTGCTGAGATGCCCCATATCTATGGAACTCCCTTCCTCGTAACATTTGACTCTCCTCGTCCCTTAAGTCTTTCAAGAAGTCTCTAAAAACACATTACTTTAAAGGGTCTATCAGCTCACTCCATAATCCTTCATTGTACCTTTCTTGATCTATCTCCCACTTATCCTCCCCATTATTTTCCTGCTCTGCAATTTACCCTCACCTCTATTTGTCACCCTACTCCTCTTAGATTGTAAACTCCTAACCAAGGTCCTCTTCTCCCATTGTTCTTAGTGTGTTTGACCTGTTTATTTGGTTATTTTGTTTGGCCTGGCTATGCGAATTGCGTAGCGTATGATCCAGAAAATGTGCATTGCTCAGTAGTTACGCACTTTGCATATGTAAGATACATAGCACCTGTGCAGAACGATGGATTGAAGCTGTGCACGCATGCGCAGATTCCATCCACCGCCTGCCTCTCTCAGAATGTCTGCTATCACAAGTGGTCTGAGAGAGAGTGATGCCAGTATACTCTCACTGGTGAAATTGAAAATCCTGGCTGCAGGTGACATTGGTGTAGGTGGAAGAAAATCTTCCAGTTCACCCAATGATTTCATCCAATTGGGACTGGAGGGACAGGGGGGGGGGACACCTCACATCCTGACCACTTTTAAAATGCTATGGTGGTCAGGGTGAGTAGAGTGTCCCTTTAAATGAGTTATTATTATTATTATTATTATTATTAATTTATAAAGCGCCAGCATATTCCGCAGCGCTGTACAATAAGCACAGTACAGACAGGGTTACAATACATTGAACAACATTTGACAAACAGTACAGGAGGAGATGAGGGCCCTATTCCCGTAGGAACTCACAGTCTAGGAGGGTTGGGGTTGGAAACAGGAGGAGAGGACTGTAAGGTGAGAGTGATTGATGGTTGCGTCAGTAAGTTGGGTGGTAGGCTTCCCTAAATAGCAATGTTTTCAGGGAGCGTTTGAAGGAAGAGAAGTTAGGGGAAAGTCTGACAGCACGAGGGAGAGCGTTCCAGAGAGTGGGGGCTGCGCGTGAGAAATCCTGCAGTCTATCATGGGAAGAGGTGATGCGGGGAGAAGCTAGGCGCAGGTCACTGTTTGACCTTAGGGAGCGGGCTGGGGTGTATTTGGTGATTAGTGAGGACAGGTAGTGGGGAGCTGAGTTAGTGAGGGTTTTGTAGGTAAGGATAAGGATTTTGAACTTAATTCTGCAGTGGATGGGGAGCCAGTGAAGGGACTCGCAGAGGGGAGCGGCAGAGACAGAGCGGCGGGTGAGGTGAATTAGCCTGGCGGAGGCGTTCAGGATGGATTGTAGGGGGGAGAGGCGGGACAGAGGGAGGCCAGATAAGAGATTATTGCAATAGTCGAGTCGGGAGATTACCAGGGCGTGTATGAGTTGTTTTGTGGTGACAGCGGTAAGAAATGGCCGAATTCTGGAAATATTACGCAGTTGGTATCGGCAGGAGGAGGAAAGAGACTTGATGTGGGGGATGAAGGAAAGAGCAGAGTCCAGTGTAACTCCAAGACAGCGAACTTGGTTTGATGGGGAGATGGTGATACCCTCCACCGTGATAGAGAAGTCAGGAGGTGGGGAGGCATTAGAGGGAGGAATAAGTAGGAGCTCAGTCTTTGACATGTTGATCTTTAGGTGGTGGGAGGCCATCCAGGAGGAGATGCCAGATAAACAGTCACTGACTTTTGAAAGGACAGGGGGAGAGTTCTGAACCAATTGCATTATTTCCATGGGAGATAATATCTCCTAAATTAATCATGGAGATACAATCATTAGGAAACTATGTTGTTTTCCAGATAAGTAAATCCACACACCACAATGTAATCTGTGCTTGCAAACCTTTTTTTTATTTTGAACACAACAGAAGCCTTTGGAAATTTCCAGACATTATTGGTCGTCATTAAAAGGGACACTACCACCAAAAAATGAAATGTTCTTATTGTGTTTATTTTATGTTGCTAATATCTGACGTGTGCTTTGTATTTCTCTTGTATGTTTAGTTAAGAAAATATTTTACTCTATATGTGTCGCTGGGTGCATCCATTGTGTGATATTTTGTGTTGTAAACTCCCCCCCCCCCCCGCAGTATCTTTCCATCACTTTCTCCTCACAGTGTGGCAATGGCCATAGAATGGAGTCTGTGACTCAAATCATTGCATTGTGTGGGATGTATTCAAAGGACAAAACTGGGGGGAGATTATAAATCTTTTAAGCTCCCTGTCACATTTCACTCAGCTGCCATCTCTTATCTTGTGTAGCAGAGGCGAGACAATAGACCGCCTTATCTAAACATTCCCCGTCCACCTCTTTAACTGTTAAATACTGTATGAGATAAAGCACAGCCACAAAGTAAAATGTTTAGACAGATTTTGGTAAATGTTGCATCGTGGGAAAAATACATAGAATGGAAACAGAAGATAAAAGACCTCATTATATTTTTCCCTTTTTACATGCAATTACTTGAATCGAAGAAAAGAAAAAAAGCACAATGTGTTTTATAATGTGGTTATATTTGGAATACAAAAGTAATCTAGTTACATCTTATGTGGTAGCATCCCTTTAAAGGTGGAGGAAGATTTGTCGTATTTTATGATTAATGCTATGGATCTGTGGAAACACTGATAGTGGAAATGGATCTAACCAGGCTCACTCATGAAAGTGTAGGACAGCTTTATCATGGATTAGTGAGCAAGTACAGCGGAAAATACAGATAGAAAAATGAGAAAATTAGACAGATGTAGCCCCACGCACGGAATAGACATAAAAGGGTTTAGTCAATAACCTGAGAGTTAAAAAGTGATCAGAGACTGCAAAACAGAAGCTAAAGTGAACAAATTGGATATGTTACAGTTACAAGTACTTATACAGCGCCAACAGATTCCGTAGAGCTTTGCAATGGGGAAGCACAAACATGTCACATAATAAATAAGAAAACATATGGAACAGACGGCACTGCCTGTAGGATAATTGTCCTGCAAATGCAGCACTTTATACAAGTGCTCAGTCAGACATCCTGTGAGTTTACAATCTAAGGGACTAAGGCAAGTGAAACAAAAGGGAGCAGGGGGAGTGTGGAAATAATTACCAGAGAGAGTATAGCAGGCACTGCATGATGATAGACCAAGAGCTTCGACATGATGAGGTTAAACCGAGCTAGGATTGAAGCAGCTGAGAAAAGGAGGCTATATACTTAGGATAGGGGCTAGGTGGGACAGCAGAGGGGAAAAATGGTGGTGAAGACTGACTGTGTATAAAGACGAATACAGAGTTTGGGTAGCCATTTGTTCATGCAGGTAGCCATTTGCTCATGCAGAGTATTTACAACAGGGAGGAGCAGAGCAGACTGAGAATCAGCACAGAATTAAACTTTCTGGGTTTCTTGCAGGGAGCAGAGGGAAAGATAGCTTTGAATATGGCATGCTTGTCTTTAAAATCCAGCTGTCTTTACCCAGTCTGTTCAGTCTAAAATGCGTATTTTTCACGTTACTCCTCCGCGACTCCCATCATCCACTAACCGCCATTCATTCATTGAGAAAATGCTAGTTTTACTTCGGTGAACTTAACACTTCATATATGGTGAAACTGCAGTGAATTCGATATTTAGGGAACTACCGGTGTAGTCCGCTGCCGTGCATCGTTCTTTCCATCATCAAAGTTGTTCAGCTTAGTTTTCCATGGGGTTTCCGTCACAGTTAATGCGGTAGTAATTAGCGCAGGTTTCAGTGTTGTTGCCACCGGTGTTTTTCATTTGAAGCTGATCGTTGTGGTTACCATTGTTTTCAATGTTGTTTCTGACAGAGCCCAATCACCACTATAAAATCACCAAAATACATTCACCAGCTCTGTAAACAATGGCAGAACATGAGGAGAGTGGCCGCAGTTCTCCCATTTTAACCCCTTACCACCAGGCGGGTTGTGCCTGGTGGGAGGGCGTTAACGCTGGTGGGGCGTACTAGTACGCCCCGTTTCCCGACTGCTCTAGCTGACCCTCCTCCAGCCTGTCTACACAGCGGACGCGCGACATGGGCTGCAGGGGGACGGCCGTCCCGCGGCAGCAAATGATGCGTGCCAACTCAGTGCTACGAAACTTGTTGGCGCTTTATAAATACTTGTAACTGTAATTGTGGGCGGGCTTGTCACGGCCCATAGACACCTGCATGGCGTGCTATGCCCCCACGGCGTTGAGATCCACCTGCTGAGGGGATGGCATAGTATGCCCCGCGGTGGAAAAGGGTTAATGAAGAAGGCAGTGTTTTAGCCTCATGAATTTTCTCAAGCTTGAACCGTCACCGGCGATCTGAAGTGTGAGCTACACATTGATAAGATCCCATTTGTTCTGGCACCGTTTTGTTTTCCTGGTCTTTATTTCTGGATGTGGCAGTACCCAGATACTATTGCACAGTGGAATTAATCCACCCCTTTACTGTGAGGCCTGTCTGATACGTGTTGTTTTACCACATTAAAGTTTAACTGAGCAAAGTATGAGACGCGAGCTCCACTGGTTAAATATGTGAAACGTCTCTGTGCATACTTTTTTATTTATTTTGAACTTTTGTTTTACACAACCTTTCAAGCCAGTGAGGGTTTTGCCTTCTCCCCTCGTGCCGTCAAGGACTTGATTTCTCATCAGCAGTTACATAACCACTTCATGGTAAAAAAAGAGAAATCCACAAAAAAAAATCGGTTAGGAAGGAGGAGGTGATCGAGGATCTTCTGGGGTTGCTAGATCGGCCAAGTCTTCCTGGACACCTATTACTACTTAGGCCGGGGTCAGACGAGCGCACTATGTGCACCTGTACTGACGTGCCTCCCGACATTCGTCGCAGCGTTGTGACGCTTCAACAGGACCGGCCACACGCTGTAGCGCGTGCACGAATTGCGCGCGCTACAGCAGGCGCGCTGCGGACGTTCTGGAAAGCCTCCCCATCGAAGCGCTGCAACTCGCGTTCGACAGGGCTGCAAAGCGCGATCCTCCTTAGGAGGATCTAGGCTTGCAGCGGTAGGTGCACTAACTGCGCTCAGCGAGTTGGCCAGATGGGCGTCAGAGTGGAAGGAATGTCCACTCTCACGGACGTTCTGTCCGCTTTCCAACATGCTCGTCTCACCCCGGCCTTAATGCACAGGGATTCACAAGTTACAGCTGCTTATATAGAGCCAGAGGCGTAGCAAAAGTCATGAGGTTCCCGGTGGCAAGTCCTCCCCTAGTGCCCCCATGTGTTAGGTGAAATAATGCGTAGTAACGCATTATGCCATCACTTTCAAATTTGCTCACAGTGTGAGAAATGAGAATGTGAATTAGTGCAGCGCCATTGTGTTATAAGTGAATAATGCCACTGCCTTAGAACAGAGAAAAAAAGATGTTTTGCAATTGTTTGTTTTATCACTTGTTTATTTTCCTATGGGATTCGCCTGTTTAATCCCTTAACGCCGCAGGACGTACAATTACATCCTGCATTAGGTGAGCTTTAACGCCGCAGGACGTAATTGTACGTCCCTCCGGCAATACTCAACTCCTCCAGTCGCTCCCACACTGCTCTGACTCCCACGGAGTCAGATCAGCGTGAATCCCTCCTCCGGCGCACTGACATCATCGCGCCGGTGGCGCGATGACGTCAGTTTCAGGCGTCCCCCCCGCCGGCGCAGGTGAAGTCCCTGAAGGGGAGGGGGGATCCTTTGGATCCCTCTATCTCCCCATCGCCGGGGACCAGGCGGCTGTGGCCAGCATCGCTGGAAGGGTCACAGCCTGACCTTTCCAGCGATGTAGGGGGTTAAACCCTTAGTAAGGGGTTAACCCCCTAGCAAGACCGTGGCCTTTTTTCCGGTGGGGGCCGCCATCTTGGATGGCAGCCCCCACCTCTGGGTCCCCCCAGCGTCAACTGACTCATCGTGCCATGCGCGATGATGTCAGTTAACCGGGGAACCCCCTAGCTGCAAAGGGATTTCCTAGGGAAATCCCATAGAGGAGATAGGGGGCTCTTTGAACCCCTTTATCTCCTGATCAGTGGCAGCTAGGGGGTCATGTCTGATATTGCTGGAAAGGCCAGAGCATGGCCTTTCCAGTGATATCAAACATGACCATGTTAAAAGTAAAATAAAAGTTAAACAAATTTAAAAATTAAAATAATAAAAAAATTAATTAATAAAAAAATAACGTTTTTTTGTTTTTTTTAATGCAGCACTATTGCTCACATTTCAATTATAATGTGAACAATGATGCTTCACTAATGATTTTTTTTTTGGGGGGGTTTAGCTAAAATCACGCAATTTCTCCCCAAAAAAAAAATGGGTTCCCCGTTCTAATTTTTTTAACAAATCTACCCCATAGCATATGACCGCAAAGGCTCGGATAATAAATTTAAAAAAAAAAACACTTTACACACTGTGGATGATTGAAATTTTATTGAAAAATTCACATTTTTTAATTTTTTTTTTCATTTTTTTGTTATAGCATTTTGGCAGGGCATGACCTATACATATAATAATTATATATTATTAATCTTCCGAGTCTGCCGGAAAGAACAATATATAATTTGTCTGGGTGGGATAATAATACGTGACTTAAAACTGCATTTAAAAACGGTCAAAATGAGCTCAGCAAACTTCTACTTCGAAACAGCGCCGAAGTTGTAAAATTACTCCCGTCCTTAAGGGGTTAAACCTGTCGAACTCAACCACTAAAAAAACTGTGCACTTTGCCAATATTTTGGTGCTGTTTGGCATTCTTTGAATAGATTAACCATTACTTCTCTATGGGAAGTTCACTGCCACTAAAGATTGCTGAATTGCGACAATCTGAGGTGAACTGCACTGTATTTCACTGGCAATTTGCCAATATTTGGTGAATTGCCAGTATTCTGAATAGACGAACTGCCATGGAATTGAACCGTACGGGAAATTAATTCACAGTTTGGTGGCAAGTTTGGCTCTTATTCAATAACCCTTTAAGTTTTCGATGAAAATGCGTAAATAGCACATTGCACCATCCCCTCCACACTTGATGCTACTGTGGGAAATTATAAAGTGAGGTAATGCAGCAATATTATTCACTTTTTTATTTAAAAGTGAACAATACTGCAGCTTTTGGAGAAAAAAAAGAGAAAAAAAAAATTTATTATTATTTTACAGAATGTTTGGTGTCATTGGAAAGGCCAGGATCTGACGCTTTTGAAGAAAAAAATTAAATATTTTATCTTTATGATGTCACTGTGCGCATGTGCGATGATGCCCTCACATCTAATTCCTCCCCTCTCCTCCTCGAGTCCTCCCTCACCCCTGCTCTCACACACATCTTCAACCTACAGTATCTCTCTCCACCGGCTCCTTTCCATCCGCCTTCAAACACGCGCTAGTTACCCCTTTACTAAAGAAACCATCCCTCGATCCCAACTCTCCATCCAACTACCGCCCTGTATCCCTGCTTCCCTTTACCTCTAAGCTCTTAGAAAAACTAGTCTTCAACCGCCTCTCCCTCTTCCTGTCCTCCAATTCCCTACTTGACCCCCTGCAATCTGGCTTCCGTCCCCTACACTCAACTGAAACTGCCCTCACCAAAGTCACCAACGACCTCCTAACTGCTAAAAAACACGGCCACTATTCTATTCTCATCCTGCTTGACCTCTCGGCTGCTTTTGACACTGTTGACCACCCCCTCCTTCTACAGACCCTCAACTCTCTGGGTCTCGGTGACACTGCACTTGCTTGGGTTGACTCCTATTTATCCAACAGGTCCTTCTGTGTGTCCTTTGCTGGTAACTCCTCCTCCTCATTGCCTCTATCTGTTGGTGTACCTCAAGGCTCTGTCCTTGGTCCTCTGCTCTTTTCCATCTGCAACTCCTCCCTGGGCAAAATCATCAACAGCTTTGGCTTTAATTACCACCTCTACGCTGATGACACTCAGATCTACCTCTCTACCCCTGATCTCTCTCCCCCTGTCCTCTCAAAAGTCAGTGACTGTTTATCTGGCATCTACTCCTGGATGGCCTCCCACCACCTAAAGATCAACATGTCAAAGACTGAACTCCTACTTATTCCTCCCTCCATTGCCTCCCCACCTCCTGACTTCTCTATCACCATCTCCCCATCAAACCAAGTTCGCTGCCTTGGAGTTACACTTGACTCTGCTCTTTCCTTCATCCCCCACATCAAGTCTCTTTCCTCCTCCTGCCGATAACAACTGCGTAATATTTCCAGAATTCGGCCATTTCTTACCGCTGTCACCACAAAACAACTCATACACGCCCTGGTAATCTCCCGACTCGACTATTGCAATAATCTCTTATCTGGCCTCCCTCTGTCCCGCCTCTCCCCCCTACAATCCATCCTGAACGCCTCCGTCAGGCTAATTCACCTCACCCGCCGCTCTGTCTCTGCCGCTCCCCTCTGCGAGTCAATTCACTGGCTCCCCATCCACTGCAGAATTAAGTTCAAAATCCATACCCTTACCTACAAAACCCTCACTAACTCAGAGCCCCACTACCTGTCCTCACTAATCACCAAATACACCCCAGCCCGCTCCCTAAGGTCAAACAGCGACCTGTGCCTAGCTTCTCCCCGCATCACCTCTTCCCATGATAGTCTGCAGGATTTCTCACGCGCAGCCCCCACTCTCTGGAACGCTCTCCCTCGTACTGTCAGACTTTCCCCTAACTTCTCTTCCTTCAAACACTCCCTTAAAACGTTCCTATTTAGGGAAGCCTACCACCCAACTCACTGACGCAACCATCAATCACTCTCACCTTACAGTCCTCTCCTCCTGTTTCCAACCCCAACCCTCCTAGATTGTGAGTTCCTACGGGAATAGGGCCCTCATCTCCTCCTGTACTGTTTGTCAAATGTTGTTCAATGTATTGTAACCCTGTCTATACTGTGCTTATTGTACAGCGCTGCGGAATATGCTGGCGCTTTATAAATAAAGAATAATAATAATAATGCCCGTGGCAGGGGGTAGTCAGTGTGTATGAGAGCATCACAGAGCTCCACAGCAATAAAACCCACAGAAATGTGCAGTGTGTATGAGCGTATCACAGAGCTCCACAGCAATAAAACTCACAGTATTGTGCAGTGTAACCTCCTCTACTTTCTCTGTGACATCCTCTGTAATAGTCTCTTTCGCTCTGTGACCCCCTCTCTCTCTGTGACATTGTCTGCTGTTACCCCCCCTCTCTCTGTGTAATCATCTGTGACCCCTCTCTCTCTGACATCCTTTGTGACCCCCTCTCTGTCTGTGACATCCTCTCTGTGACATCCTGTGACCCCATCTCTCCTTGACATCATCTGTGACTCCCTCTCTGTGACATCATCTGTAACCCCTCTCTCTCTGTGACATCATCTGTGACCCCCCCCCCTCTGTGACCCCTCTCTCTCTCTGTAACATCCTGGGACCCCCCTCTCTGTAACATCCCGTGACCCCCCTCTCTCTGTAACCCCCCTCTCTCTGTGACCCTCTCTCTCTGTAACATCCTCTGACCCCCCTCTCTCTGAGACATCCTCTGCGACCCCTCTCTCTCTGTGACCCCCTCAATCTCTCTCTGTGACCCCCTCTTTCTCTCACTGTGACCCCCCCCAATATGGCAGTGGCGTAACTAGAAACCTGAGGGCCCCGGTGCAAGAATCCACGAAGGGCCCCCCCCCAAAAAAATCTATGTATTTTTACTTATTTTTCACTGCAAAATAAAACAAAGATAGTATTGCCTAGGGATGCACCGATACCACTTTAAGACCGAGTACGAGTACTGATACTTTTTAAAAGTACTCACCGATACCGAGTACCGATACTTTTCTTTAATGTCATGTGACGCTTTCCAATAAGAACAGACCATATAAAAATGCCCCCAGCTCACATGTATATCCCCCCGATATATATATATATATATTCATACTGCCCCAGCTCATGGATTTGCCCCAGCTCACACATGGATATTGCCCCAGCTCACACATGGATTTGCCCCAGCTCACACATGGATTTGCCCCAGCTCATGGATATGCCCCAGCTCACACATGGATATTGCCCCCCAGATTATGGATTTGCCCCCCCAGCTCACACATGGTTATGCCCCCCAGCTCACACATGGATATGCCCCCCAGCTCACACATGGTTATGCCCCCCAGCTCATGGATATGCCCCCAGCTCACACATGGATATGCCCCCCAGCTCTCACATGGATATGCCCCCCAGCTCATGGATATGCCCCCCAGCTCATGGATATGCCCCCCAGCTCTCACATGGGTATGCCCCCCAGCTCATGGATATGCCCCCCAGCTCTCACATGGGTATGCCCCCCAGCTCATGGATATGCCCCCCAGCTCATGGGTATGCTCCCCAGCTCATGGATATGCCCCCCAGCTCATGGGTATGCCCCCCAGCTCATGGATATCCCCCCCCAGCTCTCACATGGGTATGCCCCCCAGCTCATGGATATGTCCCCCAGCTCATGGATATGCACCCCCAGCTCTCACATGGGTATGCCCCCCAGCTCATGGATATGCCCCCCAGCTCATGGATATGCACCCCCAGCTCTCACATGGGTATGCCCCCCAGCTCATGGATATGCCCCCCAGCTCATGGATATGCACCCCCAGCTCTCACATGGGTATGCCCCCCAGCTCATGGATATGCACCCCCAGCTCTCACATGGGTATGCCCCCCAGCTCATGGATATGCCCCCCAGCTCATAGATATGTCCCCCAGCTCTCACATGGGTATGCCCCCCAGCTCATGGGTATGCCCCCCAGCTCATGGGTATAAGGGCCCCCCAGCTCATGGGTATAAGGGCCCCCCAGTTAATGGGTATAAGGGCCCCCAGCTCTCATGGGTATTTGGGTCCCCCAGCTCTTACCTCTGCTGGCCCCAGGACAGGCTCCGCCGGCGTTGTTCTTCTCCTTGGCGAGCGGCCGCTGGAAACATGCGTCTTGGCCGCTCGCCGGAAACCACCTGATCAGCGCAGAGGTCTCGCGAGAGGATCTCGTGCGCTGGTCAGGTAGTTCCTATCCCACGTGAGCGGCCAAGCTACATGTCAGTGGCCGCTCGCAGGGAGAGGGACGGCCAGCGCGCGGCTCCCAGATTCCGGCGCTGATTGCCGGAATCTGGCGGGCGGCGCCAGGCCCCCCTCCAGTGGCGGAATGCCAGGGCCCGGTCGCAACTGCGACCGCTGCGACCCTGGTACTTCCGCCATTGCAATATGGTCTCTGTGTACACACATACATATTGTGCAGTGTCTTCATGTTGTTCCCTGCATGTGCCCCCTCCCTCCTCCCTGCAAAGTGATTAGAGATCAGCAGGTGAAAGGTGCCTGGGGGCAGGGAATCAGCCAGGCTGAAGTTTTCCTGTCCTCTGTTACTGAATGGGCTGCTCGAACTTAAAAAAAAAAAACGCTGCCTGTATCCCTGGGGGAATCACACACGTGTAATGGGATGTCCAGGTAGCTGCTGCATCAGGCTCGACTGGCCCTGCTCTCCTCAGCTCTCTCACTCCTCCCTCCCTTGTGGCGCGGGGACAGGTAGCTGTGCGGGGGTGGGGAAGAGTTGAAAAAAGCACCAGGAGAAGCTTTGACAGGAGCAGTAAAACGCTGCCTGGCGACGCCCCCTCCCGTTGGCGCCTGGGGGCATGTGCCCCCCTTGCTACGCCACTGTATAGAGCCAGCGAGGCCTGGACTGGCCAACGGGCAAACCGGGCATTTGTCCAGTAGGCCCCTAGACTCCCCGGCCGTTCGGCCACTAGGCTCCCTTGCCGGGTGGCCGGCCGACATAGCCAGCCGCCTGGCAAGGTAGCAGGGAGGACGGCCGGCCATCTGGCAAGAGATGTGAGGCTTGACTAATCAGCAGGTGTCGGCAGCTAGCCTTCGGCCCACCACATGACATCATCAGTGGGGGTCGACGGCCTACTCTATCACAGGGCGTGCCCACACACAGGCGGCCTGGCACACGCCACACAGTGTGGGCCAGATCCTCCTGCGCATGACAGGATGTCTCCCTCTTCCGGTTGCCGCCGGCACGCACCACCACCGGGTTAGCCACGAGGTATGAGGGGATTGATATGGGGGGAATTGATACGCTGGGGAGAATTGATACACTGGGGAGGAAATTGATAAGCTGGGGGGGAATTGATACGCTGGGGAGGAAATGGAAATGTTGGGGGGGAATTGATACGCTGGGGGGAGAATTGATATGCTGGGGAAGAATTGATACGCTGGGGAAAATTGATACGCTGGGGAGAATTGATACGCTGGGGGAGAAAATTGATACACTGGGGAGGAAATTGATATGCTGGGGAGGAAATTGATGTGCTGGGGGTTGATATGCTGGGGGGATGTATGAATTGATATGTTGGGGGTTGAATAAATTGATATTACGTTGAATTTTATTGCTGTAGAGCTCTGTGACACCCTCATAAAAACTGCACAGTACTGTGGAGCTCCTTGACTCTCCTATAATGTGTAGTGTTAATGTAGGTGTCACAGAGCTCCATAGTAATGTGCGGTGTTTATGAGGGTGCCACAGAGCTCTACAGTAATATGCAGTGTTTATGAGGGTGCCACAGAGCTCTACGGTAATGTGGGGTGTGTATAAGCATATCACAGAACACCAGAGCAATAAAACTCACAGTAATGTGCACTGTGTAGAAAAAATGTGGGCTGCTCAGTCCAAAATAAAAACAGTGAGGCACAAAGCCTGAGTGTGAGCGCACCGTCTATTCCCAATAGTGCTGAATAGTTCAGAAAAAAATCACTTATCTGACACATAGCTCCTGAACTGTCAACCAGACCAGATAAGGCCTAAATACAATATAGAAATAGGACAAAATGGTGCAATATTGTGATTAGTCAATGTATATCTTAATTTGAGGTGTACACTCACAAAGGAGGAGCCCCTATTGGCTCTGATGATGGTGCCTTCTAACCTCTTATTTGGGGGGTCAAACCCAACCACAACGATTCCCAGGTGGGTATATTCCGATGCAACGATCAGCCAAGAGTGTTATGCCTCAAAAGAGAGTGAAAAAACCTCCATTGCGCAAGTATCTGAAATGATGGCCAAATAGTAATAATAAACAGGAGGAGATATACTCACAATATAATGAGCCTCTTCCCCTAAGTGGCTCAGTATGATATCATCAAGAAATCCCAGAATGACATCTATCGCAGTGGGGCGCCCCGATAAGGAATACCAATCTCCAGGATTCAATGGTGATGTATAAAATTTAATAGATAAGTAAAATAAATAAAATCATAGATGCAGTCTCCAGAAACGCGTTTCACCTGCTAGTACTGCAGGCTTCCTCAGTCGTAGTGCATCAAGAATTTTCCATACTATTTAAAAGCTGAAAATAATTACAATCACCTACACCTGAATCTATTAGTTGGCATGCGGCTCATTGTTCCTTCCGGCTTGCGTTCCATCCAACACTGTTTTTATTGATTGTATATGTGTGGGGTGCACATAGGTGTTGGAGCAGCACACAGTAGAAGTTACTGGTTGGTGAAGCATTAAGCGCTGTTAGATTCACTCTTTTCCCTTAATTGGAGATTGCTTGCTCAGTCCAAAATGCCCGGGCCTATATTTTGTCCCAGTCCGGGTCTGGAGCCAGCAACACGGGCGAACTGACCATTAGGGCAACAGGGCACTGCCTGAGAGCCCTGTCCTAAAAGGGGGGCCCCATGAGTGTCCCCCTAAGACTTGGTTGCACTAGCGTCGCTAGGTGAGGGTGGGGGTGCACCCCGCACCAGGAGACACCCGCCCTTAGGGTGACACCATCACCAAGACTTTGATTTTTGAAGTGGCCGGTTCAAAAATCAAAGTCTTTGGTGACGGTGTCACCCTAACGGCGAGTCGTGTCACCCTGCGACCAAGAGCCGTCGGCTCTGGCACCGCGTGTTCGGCTCCCTCCGAGCGTCCGAAGCCATGGAGCTTTGGGGCTCGCCTGGGGGAACCACTCGACCAGCCGTATGTGTGAGATCACAGCTGGTCACGTGGCTCCCCCGGGCGAGCGCCCAAGCTCCACGCCACCGGACGCTCAGAGGGAGCCAAAGACGCAGAGGCGGCAGGAGCCAGGAGGTGAGCTGCGGGCAATATCCATGTGCGCTGGGGTATATCCATGAAAGCTGTTGGGGCATATCCATGAGAGCTGGGGGCAATATCCATGTGCGGTGGGGCATATCCATGAGAGCTGTTGGGGCATGTCCATGAGAGCTGGGGGCAATATCCATGAGAGCTGGGTCACATCCATGAGAGCTGGGGGCAATATCCATGAGAGCTGGGTCACATCCATGAGAGCTGGGGCAATATCCATGAGAGCTGGGGCATATCCATGTGAGCTGGGGCATATCCATGAGAGCTGCTGGGGCATATCCATGAGAGCTGGGGCATATCCATGTGTGAGCTGGTCTGGGGGCAATATATCCATATGTGAGCTGGGGCAATATATCCATATGTGAGCTAGGGCGCAATATATCTAAGGGTAAGTAGTCAATGTAATAGAGCAGCAGGAAATGCTAGCAGAATGCTTGGTTGTGTAGGGAGAGGTATTGCAGTAGGAAAAGGGAAGTGCTCCTGCCACTGTACAGAGCACTGGTGAGACCTCACTTGGAGTACTGTGTGCAGTACTGGAGACCGTATCTCCAGAAGGATATAGACATCTTAGAGAGAGTTCAGAGAAGGGCTACTAAAATGGTGTACGGCTTGAAGGAGAAAAGTTACCAGGAAAGGCTTAATGATCTTAACATGTACAGCTTGGGAAAAAAAGACGAGACAGAGGAGATATGATAGAAACATTTAAATACGTAAAGGGAATCCACAAGGTAGAGGAAGGGAGTATATTTAAACGGAAACAAAGTAGCAAAACAAGAGGACATAGTCTTAGATTAGAGGGGCAAAGGTTTAAAAGTAACATCAGGAAGCATTATTTTACTGAGAGGGTGGTGGATACATGGAACAGTCTTCCAGTTGAAGTGGTAGAGGCCAAAACAGTAATTGAATTTAAGCAAGCATGGGATAGGCATAAGGCTATCCTAAACAAAAGATAAATCCAGGTAAAGTATCCATGTAATTGGGCAGACTAGATGGGCCGAAAGGTTCTTATCTGCCGACATTTTTCTATGTTTCTATGTTTCTATATCCGTATGTTAGCTGGGGCAATATATATCCATGGGTGAGCTGCTGGGGGCAATATATAATTGTGAGCTGGGGCAATATATCCATGTGTGAGCTGGTCTGGGGAAATATATCCATGTGTGAGCTGGTCTGGGGAAATATATCCATATGTGAGCTGGGGCAATATATCCATATGTGAGCTGGGGCAATATATCCATGTGACGCAGCGTTCCCGCTGTGGCCTGAGCCCGAAAGGCTGGAGCAGGCGGCCGCCGCACATTGCCGGCGGCCGCGTGCTTCCTGTTAGAACGGCCCGCTGACAGGAAGTGGAGCTGCTCGCCTGGCTGTTTAATCGATCCCAGGCGAGCGGCTGCACTTCCTGTCAGCGGCCGTTCTAACAGGAAGCACGCGGCCGCCGGGTGCAGAGAGGTGAGCTGGGGGGGCATATCCATGTAACGCTGGGGGGCATATCCATGAGCTGGGGGGCATATCCATGAGCTGGGGGCACTATCCATGTAACGCTGGGGGGCATATCCATGAGCTGGGGGGGCAAATCCATGAGCTGGGGGCAGTATCCATGAGCTGGGGGGCATATCCATGAGCTGGGGGGGGGCAAATCCATGAGCTGGGGGCAGTATCCATGTACCGCTGGGGGGCATATCCATGAGCTGGGGGGGCAAATCCATGAGCTGGGGGGCAGTATCCATGAGCTGGGGGGCATTTCCATGTGCTGGGGGTATATCCATGAGCTGGGGGGTATATCAATGAGCTGGGGGGTATATCCATGAGCTGGGGGCAGTATCCATGTAACGCTGGGGGGCATATCCATGAGCTGGGGGGGCAAATCCATGAGCTGGGGGCAGTATCCATGAGCTGGGGGGCAGTATCCATGAGCTGGGGGGCATTTCCATGAGCTGGGGGCACTATCCATGAGCTGGGGGCACTATCCATGTAACGCTGGGGGGCATATCCATGAGCTGGGGGGGCAAATCCATGAGCTGGGGGCAGTATCCATGAGCTGGGGGGCAGTATCCATGAGCTGGGGGGGCAAATCCATGAGCTGGGGGCAGTATCCATGTAACGCTGGGGGACATTTCCATGAGCTGGGGGGTATATCCATGAGCTGGGGGGCATATCCATGAGCTGGGGCATTTCCATGAGCTGGGGGGCATATCCATGTGCTGGGGCATTTCCATGAGCTGGGGGGCTATCCATGAGCTGGGGGGCATATCCATGAGCTGGGGGGCATTTCCATGAGCTGGGACATTTCCATGAGCTGGGGGGTATATCCATGAGCTGGGGCATTTCCATGAGCTGGGGGACATATCCATGTGCTGGGGCATTTCCATGAGCTGGGGGGCATTTCCATGTGCTGGGGCATTTCCATGAGCTGGGGGGCATATCCATGAGCTGGGGGGTATATCCATGACCTGGGGGGTATATCCATGAGCTGGGGGGCATTTCCATGAGCTGGGGGGCATATCCATGAGCTGGGGCATTTCCATGAGCTGGGGGGCATATCCATGTGCTGGGGCATTTCCATGAGCTGGGGGGCATTTCCATGAGCTGGGGGGCATATCCATGAGCTGGGGGGCATTTCCATGAGCTGGGGGGTATATCCATGAGCTGGGGCATTTCCATGTGCTGGGGCATTTCCATGAGCTGGGGCATTTCCATGAGCTGGGGGGCATATCCATGTGCTGGGGCATTTCCATGAGCTGGGGGGCAATATCCATGAGCTGGGGGCATTATCCATGAGCTGGGGCAATATCCATGAGCTGGGGCAATATCCATGAGCTGGGGGCAATTTCCATGAGCTGGGGCAGTATCCATGAGCTGGGGCAATATCCATGAGACCTGGGGGCATTATCCATGAGACCTGGGGGCACTATCCATGAGACCTGGGGGCATTATCCATGAGACCTGGGGGCTATATCCATGAGACCTGGGGCATTATCCATGAGACCTGGGGGCATTATCCATGAGACCTGGGGCATTATCCATGAGACCTGGGGGCATTATCCATGAGACCTGGGGGCATTATCCATGAGACCTAGGGGCACTATCCATGAGACCTGGGGGCAATATCCATGAGACCTGGGGGCATTATCCATGAGACCTGGGGGCAATATCCATGAGACCTGGGGGCACTATCCATGAGACCTGGGGGCAATATCCATGAGACCTGTGGGCAATATCCATGAGACCTGGGGGCATTATCCATGAGACCTGGGGGCATTATCCATGAGACCTGGGGGCAATATCCATGAGACCTGGTGGCATTATCCATGAGAGCTGGGGGCATCATCCATGAGAGCTGGGGCAATTATATCCATGTGAACTGGGAAAATATATCCATATAACCAGTGCCGTGTATATTATTCTGGGGGTCCAGTGCTGTGTATATAATTCTGGGGGGTCTGGGCCTGGATATATATATAGATTATATATAAAACGCGTTAGTCCAGTTGCCAAAATCGCGAGTATACCTGTACGTAGTGATACCTTTCACTGATCAGTATAGTTTCCAGTTTACACTCTTGAAAGCTTGTCTTTTAAATGTAAAGTTAACCCAATAAAAATGGTATCACCGGCTCGTCCGGCTATACTCGTGATATATATACAGGGTTATCCAAAGAGATTCGAAAAGTCACCGCATGTTCGGTGACTTTTCGTTCTCTTCAATTCGGTTCCTTTTGCCGATTGCATTTCGGTGACCCTGCGGTGTATTCAGCAAACAGCACAGGGTCCCCGAATTGCAGGGAAAAGCTGCCGCAAACCTGACGAAAACTAACCGAATGCACGCTGAAAACAAGCAAAAACATCTGGATTAACCTTCGAAAAAGCCGTACAGGAGCCGAACAGGAGCCGAATCACACAGAGCCGAAGCAGCTGTGACGTAGAGGAGGCAGTGAATAAATTAGAAAAACCATTTGTATGAATCTGGGAAAATGAAACGCTGTTTGCAAAGAAACTACTGAGCGAAAATGTCTGAAATTTTCACAGGAGGTCCAGGGAATGATAATAAAGAGGGCTGTTACAAAAAAAATAAGCAAACTGAAAAAAAAATAAAAAAAAAAATCGGACTTTTAATTTTTTTTTAAAAAGTTCAGAAAAATGCTTAAAGTATCCTAAAAAATCTATCAGGGTTATCCAAAGAGATTCGAAAAGTCACCGCACGTTCGGTGACTTTTCGTTCTCTTCAATTCGGTTCCTTTTGCCGATTGCATTTCGGTGACCCTGCGGTGTATTCAGCAAACAGCACAGGGTCCCCGAATTGCAGGGAAAAGCTGCCGCAAACCTGACGAAAACTCACCGAATGCACGCTGAAAACAAGCAAAAACATCTGGATTAACCTTCGAAGAAGCCGAACAGAAGCCGAACAGGAGCCGAACATGAGCCGAATCACACAGAGCCGAAGCAGCTGTGACGTAGACTAGGGAGGTGAATAAATTAGAAAAACCATTTGTATGAATCTGGGAAAATGAAACGCTGTTTGCAAAGAAACTACTGAGCGAAAATGTCTGAAATTTTCATATGAGATCCAGGGAATGATAATAAAGAGGGCTGTTACAAAAAAAATAAGTAAACTGAAAAAAAAAAAAAAAAAAAATCGGACTTTTAAATTTTTTAAAAAAAATTCAGAAAAATGCTTAAAGTATCCTAAAAAATCTATAAATAAAGAGACTTTTTGCTGCTGAATTTTATAATGAACAGTTTTTTAGATATTGAATTAAAACAGGAATATTTTTAACATTGAAGTCTATGGGATTCTCCTGAATAAATTTGCCGAATTAAACCACCGAATGGCAGGGCATTAGGGGAACCTTTCACTGCTGGTTTGTGTTCTCTGAATAGCCGAAGCAGTGCTTTTTCATGGGGATTTCACTGCCCTCGAACAGGGACCGAACAGTCACCGTATGTGCAGGCAATTCGACAGGATTTGGCGAATTGCCTGCTCTCTGGATAGACGAATGGCCAGGAAAGGTAACCGAACGCTGATTTTCAGCGTTCGGTTACCTTTCTCAAGCAATTCGAATCTCTTTGGATAACCCTGTATAAATAAAGAGACTTTTTGCTGCAGAATTTTATAATGAACGGTTTATTAGATATTGAATTAAAACAGGAATATTTTTAACATTGAAGCCTACGGGATTCTCCTGAATAAATTTGCCGAATTAAACCACCGAATGGCAGGGCATTAGGGGAACCTTTCACTGCTGGTTTGTGTTCTCTGAATAGCCGAAGCAGTGCTTTTTCATGGGGATTTCACTGCCCTCGAACAGGCACCGAACAGGCACCGTATGTGCAGGCAATTCGTCAGGATTTGGCGAATTGCCTGCTCTCTGGATAGCCGAATGGCCAGGAAAGGTAACCGAACGCTGATTTTCAGCGTTCGGTTACCTTTCTCAAGCAATTCGAATCTCTTTGGATAACCCTGATATTTTTTCTTCAGGTAATAGGGGTTGTGGAATTCGTGGGTGAGTTCCCTCACTTTTTTTCCCAGGACTTGACCCCTGTATAAATCCATGGGTGAGCTGCTGGGGGCAATATATCCAGAGCTTTCACTGCCTTCAAACAGGCACCGTACTTGCTGGCAGCTGGCAAAAATGTGTGTGTGAGCATATGAGAGAGCTCCACAGCAATAAACCTCACAGTAATGTGCGCTGTGTGTATGAGCACTCAGTGTTATATGGGAGTACTGATTTACGAGTAAGAGTAGTTAAAAAAAATCCTTAAAACACGGGGGGGGGGGGTGATACCATAAGTTACTGCACTGGGTGACACCAACCCTAATGACGCCACTGCTTGGTTAGCCCTGCTCTACGCTAGCAATGAGGTTATGCATGTGAAAACCAGGCATAGGGCCCCCTAGCGTGCCAGAGCCCCATAATAAGGTTCCCCATTATCTCCTACTACCTTGGGGCCCCAAGTCTTGTCAGTTCGCCCCTGGCTAGCAAATTCCGTAGCGCTTAACAAGGAAAAAGTGCGGCCCTGCCCCTGCAACATGTATAATTCATATGCTGCTGGATGGAAATGAAGGCAGGTCACCACGGATTCCTTCGTGATTTCTCATACATGCTGCGCGGTGGCATTTTTCATGCAATACCCATCAGTGCGGATAAATTTAATGTGTCCAGGAAAACATGGTGGACCTGGCAACTCCAGGTTCTCCGCGTCTTCTTTAGAGAGTGTCAGCTCCTGTGACTTTTTCACGATTATGCTTTTATATTGGACAGCAGCGTGGCAAAGCTGGGCGCACTTGAAACAAAACAGTACTGAGAGACGCCTGGTACTGGGCACTGATTCTGGTGTTTTTTGTGTTACTTTTTGTTCATTTCTTGTGTGTTTTAATAGTATTTGTGTAGGTATACATTATTTCCTCCCCTAGGCTGAGCACCATGGGGTTAAGGTTCCTTGGCACAGCGTTATTTTGCCACCCTGGCACAGCCACGTGACTCGTAGGCCTCCTGTGTGTGCAGGTCAGTTACCACCAGGTACAGTTTTAAAATCCCTGCACCCCCCCTCACATCCTCCTTCTAGGGGTGTGTGGGTAAACACGGCACACACCCACTCCGAGGCTGCGCTCTCTGCGTACGCAAACCGCGCAAGGCTATCCGACGTCAATGACAAGATGCACACTCCGCGTAAACAGACCGCGGTGAGTACGCAAACTGCGTAAAGGTTAAAAGTGCGTCAAGAAGACACCAGGTAGCGCAAAAAAAGAAAAAAAGGAGTCTGCGAAAGTCGTCAAGAGGTTTAGACAAGGTCCTGCACTCAGGAACTCGTCGTTTTTCGGCCCTTGTGGAGGCGAGTGGGCGGGCCCAGGTAGTGCGAGGACAGGAAGTGGAGAGGAGGCTGGCTAGTGCTGCGCATTTTGCGTACCTGTGAGGAACGCTCCTCCCAGCTATGGAGATGGCGTAGCGGGCCGATCCGCCCATCTGGCAGTTTGACCCCGCCCCCGGGCTGCCTGGCTGCTCACGATACGAATGTGGAGCTGGCTGGGGGAAGATGGCGGCTGCGGCGGGGAGTCGGAGCTCGTCGTCCGGATTATCGGCAGCCGCGGGCGGTGCTGCTCCTCTACCTCTGCCGGGCAGCCCGGAGCTGGGACAGCCGGCGGGGGAGGCCGGGGAGCAGAGGGCGGACTGGAGGCGCAAGCAGCTGCGCAAAGTGCGGAGCGTGGAGCTGGACAAGCTGGGCACCGGGAGAGGCGACACGGAGCCGCTCAGCAACCCGGGAGCCGCCGCGGAGACCGAGCCCAGCGCCCCGGACACCGAGGACACGGCGGCGGGACACGGCAGTGGGTAAGGAGCCAGCCCCGGGGCTGTGTGTGAGGGGAGGCAGGGTCACTGCATACAGCCCCGGCGTGAGAGAGGACTGATATCCCGGGCATGGAGGGGGTCACAGGGTCCCCCCAGAGTGGGCATGGAGGAACCCAGACTGAGTTTAGAGGGGTCCACGGGGAGACAGGGGCCCCTGGACTGGAATGGAGGATGTTCATAGGTTACAGGGGAGTCAATCATGGCATGGAGCGGTGAAAGGGGCCTCCACAGTGGGCATTGAGGGGTCCACGGGGTGACAGGGCCCCCCTACAGTGGGCATTGAGGGGTCCACGGGGTGACGGCCCCCCACTGGGCATAGAGGGGTCCACGGGGTGACGGCCCCCCACTGGGCATAGAGGGGTCCACGGGGTGACGGCCCCCCACTGGGCATAGAGGGGTCCACGGGGTGACAGGGCCCCCCCACTGGGCATAGAGGGGTCCACGGGGTGACAGAGCCCCCCCCCACTGGGCATAGAGGGGTCCACGGGGTGACAGGGCCCCCCCACTGGGCATAGAGGGGTCCACGGGGTGACAGAGCCCCCCCCCACTGGGCATAGAGGGGTCCACGGGGTGACAGAGCCCCCCCCACTGGGCATAGAGGGGTCCACGGGGTGACAGAGCCCCCCCCCACTGGGCATAGAGGGGTCCACGGGGTGACAGAGCCCCCCCCCACTGGGCATAGAGGGGTCCACGGGGTGACAGCCCCCCCCACTGGGCATAGAGGGGTCCACGGGGTGACAGCAGCCCCCCCCCCACTGGGCATAGAGGGGTCCACGGGGTGACAGCAGCCCCCCCCCCCACTGGGCATAGAGGGGTCCACGGGGTGACAGCAGCCCCCCCCCCACTGGCATAGAGGGGTCCACGGGGTGACAGCAGCCCCCCCCCCACTGGGCATAGAGGGGTCCACGGGGTGACAGCCCCCCCCCACTGGGCATAGAGGGGTCCACGGGGTGACAGCCCCCCCCACTGGGCATAGAGGGGTCCACGGGGTGACAGCCCCCCCCACTGGGCATAGAGGGGTCCACGGGGTGACAGCCCCCCCCCCACTGGGCATAGAGGGGTCCACGGGGTGACAGCCCCCCCCCCACTGGGCATAGAGGGGTCCACGGGGTGACAGCCCCCCCCACTGGGTATAGAGGGGTCCACGGGGTGACAGGGCCCCCCCCCACTGGGCATAGAGGGGTCCACGGGGTGACAGGGCCCCCCCACTGGGCATAGAGGGGTCCACGGGGTGACAGGGCCCCCCCACTGGGCATAGAGGGGTCCACGGGGTGACAGGGCCCCCCCACTGGGCATAGAGGGGTCCACGGGGTGACAGGGCCCCCCCACTGGGCATAGAGGGGTCCACGGGGTGACAGGGCCCCCCCACTGGGCATAGAGGGGTCCACGGGGTGACAGGCCCCCCCCCCACTGGGCATAGAGGGGTCCACGGGGTGACAGGCCCCCCCCCCACTGGGCATAGAGGGGTCCACGGGGTGACAGGGCCCCCCCCACTGGGCATAGAGGGGTCCACGGGGTGACAGGGCCCCCCCACTGGGCATAGAGGGGTCCACGGGGTGACAGGGCCCCCCCACTGGGCATAGAGGAGTCCACGGGGTGACAGGGCCCCCCCACTGGGCATAGAGGGGTCCACGGGGTGACAGGGCCCCCCCACTGGGCATAGAGGGGTCCACGGGGTGACAGGGCCCCCCCACTGGTCATAGAGGGGTCCACGGGGTGACAGGGCCCCCCCACTGGGCATAGAGGGGTCCACGGGGTGACAGGGTGCCCCATACTGGGCATGGAGGGGTCCCCACACTGCATGGAGAGGTTAGAGGGGTCCCCGCACTGGGCTTGCAGGGGACCTCCGTCCTAGCAGGGAAGGGTCCATCACGGGGTGACAGGGGACTTAGACTCTGCATGACTGGGTCCCCCAGACTAAGCATGGATGAGTCCATGGGATGACAGAGTATAGAAACGGCAAAGGGGTGACTGGGGTCCCAGGTTTGGCGTGGCGTCCTCTGCATGGTCATTGAGAAACTTTGGTGATACAATCTAAAAAATCTGCAGATTTTTATTAGGGGGTGACATGAGCCCTTGGGTCATAGTGTCCTGAGGGGGGTCCTAGGGCAGTAATGGGCTCATAGATTGGGGTGACATTGGTGGGGGGGGTCAGTAGTGGTATTGACCCTTTACATGGTACTGGTATAACTGACTAAAGTGGGTGAGGGGACCCCTCAATCAGCCTGGTGCCTAGAAAGACCCTGTTTCTATGGGGTTAGTGGATGTTAACCGGGGGGGGGGGGGTGGGATCCTATGAATGATATGGGATCGGGGAGATGTGTGGGGTGAGAGCCCGCGCAAGCTCCTTTTTTTTTTTTTTTTTTTTGGTGTGTGAGCTCAGTTATTCCAAAACACAGGAGTTGGCGTGCAGCGCGGGCTAACGGGGCAGGAGAGGGGGCTCCATGTACCTGCCTGCTTTGCGTCCTTTAGATTGAATTGATGTATATTCAGCACTGAGGTTACAATGCTTTGTGAAATTTCTTGTATATTCATAATATTGGTGTTGGAGAGTGCAGAAGAAAATGTGTAAATGTTACATGAGTTACATGCCATTTGCTTATACGATGCTACAAAACTCTCCGGTATCTGTCATCACCAGGTGACATAAAGCAAATCCATTATAAATATTCTATCCTGGATTTAATAAACGCGCTCTCCTGGTTTCCCTGCATCCGTGTTGTACTGGAAGGAATAAATTATTTTTTTTGCATGTAATAAATGGTCATGGTGGCGTCCTGCGCCGCTGATTTCCCCCCCCCCCCCCACGCTCCTGATGTCCTTCTGGATTTAAAGCCGGGATAAGCGCTGGCTTTCCATAAGCCGCAGACGGTGTGCTCGCCCAGGTTCTTGTGGATCAGCGGTTCCTCTTGTCGACAGGCAGCCCGGTCATTATATTGCCACCAGTCAGCATAGAAGTGAATAAATGTGGTTAGAGTTTTGCATAGTGGTGTGAATTCAGGAGACCCAGTGGTGGGTGATGACCATCCAAAAGGCCCTGCAGCATTTATGGGTTACAGTCCACCTCCCGTGTCCACCGTTTTATAAGCCTGTTTTTAGTAATTCTGGAGTGCTCGTTCGCTTGCTTGCACGCTAGCGTTTAACCTCTGGGTCGTGTTCCAGTGATGGCTCGCTGCCAGTGTGTGCACCTGATAAATGCCAGAGCCGCTGCTTATGTGCTATAAGGTAAAGTGAATTTAAGATGTCACTTTGTTGACCCATGCGGCGGATACACCAGACACTAAGGATATTGTGAGCGTTTGGCTTTATTAAAAAATAAAAACGCCCTGAGCTTTAACACTCGGGCAGTGAATAGAGATTTCCTGTAAGTTGGCTGCTCCTGCTTTTGATTAAACGAATGTAGGGGGTCACAGAGAAATGTCTCCCATCCTGTCAGCTGCCCGGCCCCTCCGCCTGTAACACACAATGCATCCTCTGTCTCCTCTGACCTGATATACCTGCTGTCACTAAGTCTTCCGGGAAGGGAAACGCTCAAATGACAATCGACTGGTTTTAAAATCTATATTTTCCTTCTGGAATCTTATATTAAATGAGCAACTCCCTGATATCCAGTGTCCTTTATCGTTGCGTGTCGTTTCTATCGCGGCCTAATACAAGGCTTTTTATGGCAGCGCTGCACTGGTTATTTATTATATAATTCAAGGCTTGACAAGTTTCTACCCCAAACTTACAGGAGCCAACTGCACATTTTTCTAGGAGCCAGGTTAAAGTCTTATGAATAGACTTCAGACAGCATAAACCAGAACCTGGTGCCGATTTCCAAATCAGCGGCTTCAGGGTTTGATACTTTTTTTTTTTTTTTTTTGAGGATTTTACCAGGAAGGATACATTGAGATTTCTCTCGTTTTCAAGTATGTCCTGGGTGGCGAGTATGTACCGTTAGGTGTCTTGCCCAAGGACACTTACTGGAGAGGTGCTCTTGCTGGGATCGAACCCGTGTCTCCGCAGTCTCTCTCCACGGTTATAGAGCAGTGATGTTACCTCTACTCCACCCAGCCGGTACATTTATGCCAAGGTAGTCACAGGCTTCTAGTTGTTTGGGTTATTCTACAGTAATCTATACACAAAAAAAAATGCCTGGCTTCTAACTTGTGTAGAAACGCATCAAACCCTGCATGTTCAGTTCCTCAGCCGCTGGAAGTGCTAAGTTAGCAACTTGCCACTGAACGCTGCGCTGCAGTTCAGCGCTCAGCACTGCTAACTTAGCACTTGCAGCCAGGTAGCGAGGTGCTGCAGAGTAGCTGCGCGTGACATGGGAAAGATGGCCGCCTCCACGGAGCAAAGAATCCAATAATGTTCAGTTTGAAGTTTTGGTGGAGCAAAATACCAAATATTTATTGGAACATGGTAAACATTAACATTAAAGTGGTAATAAAATGGACAAGAGTAGATATTGCAGAAACAGGACCTTTCATTAAGCGATCCACTGCCCGTTTGCTTCAATATTCACAGCCAAATCGTTCAGTGAGACGGCTGCAGCAAACTGAACTGCTGCAATGTAGCAATTCAGCAGATGCTGAGGAACTGAACAGGCCTCTGGTGTAGCCGTTCCGGTGGTGCTCCTAACCCACTGTGAGATGTATCGGAAGAGCCTCTGTTGATCTCTAGATACGTTTTAAAGTCTTTGGGAGCAGCAGATGAACGAAGTAGGTACTCGTATTCAAGGGGTCTTATTTCTGGTCAGTCTGTCGGGCTATGCTGTGATTTTGTTTTATTGTAAATGCTACTTGTATCTCTTCGCAAGCAGTTGCGTGTGTGTTACCAGGCTTTGAGGCTTTTTGTTGTTCATTCTTCGGAGGTTTGCTATTTGATATCTCGCTTTGGAAGTTTTGAAAACCCTCTGTCTTGTTTATTAAATATTTGCTTGTATGTATGATGTAATTTGAGACTTAAAGGGTGTCCCAGCGGGATAGTTCATGTTTTACGGCACCATGGTGGCTAACCTCGTCTCTCCAGAGGTTTGTGCACTGTTACCTGTGAAGCTATACTTTAACAGAGATTCATTGAAATTTCACAGACGTGCCTGAGGTTTGCTTGCAGGGGGGGGGGGGGTTAAAACTTAATTGTCTGAAAATTCTTACCAATTAAATCCTCATGTTTGAGAATTCAAAACTAGGCACTTTTCTGTGGTCGGAGGGACATGTCTTTCGGCATGCTCTGTTTAAGGCTAGGGTCAGACGAATGCATTTTTTGCGTCGTCCGTAAAAAAGTGCATTCGAACGAATAGACGTATTTTTTCACGGAATACGCGATAGCGGTCATACGATTCACATTTTTGTACGGATCATCAATAAAACACTTTTTGCGTCTGGACGTGATGTTGGCCGGACATTAGCAGCGTCTGACGTCTCCTAATCACACACACATGCCGCTAGTGGATGCAGCGCACTCTGTATGTCAGTAATAGCGGTATCACGTTCTCAAAAAAATGCGTTAGTTTGCCGCTTGCGTTGCCTGGCCGGACATTTGTGCGGCCGTACTTCGTATATTGGCCGTCATTTGCTGCTACTACGGCCGTGATAAAGTGCGGCTGCACGCGCGTTCGCACTGCGTTTGTCTGACCCCAGCCTTACTGCTTAACTTAGATTGCCCATGGTCTCCTAGAACATGGGGCTTAACAAATCCAGCAGCCCAGGTATCCAGTTTTCTAAAATCTTTCTGGATTTTTCTCGAGTAAATCTAAACTCAGAAACGTTACCAGGCGCCAAATAATATCAAAAATATATATATCTATGAATCCCAAGTTCTCTTCCTGGCTCCTACAATGGATACAAAGTTGTCAAACGCCTTTCTAGATTGACACCCGGATTTGTGGATTCTATAAAATCAGAAGATTGGGCATGCGGCCTGCTTGCCTGCTCCTAAATTGATGC
The DNA here is from genome assembly GCA_009667805.1 of Leptobrachium leishanense. Taxonomy (NCBI): domain Eukaryota; kingdom Metazoa; phylum Chordata; class Amphibia; order Anura; family Megophryidae; genus Leptobrachium; species Leptobrachium leishanense. The sequence goes on along the minus strand of CM019063.1, from coordinate 19,440,782 downwards.
AAATAAATACCGCCCAGGGAATTTAATTTCTTTAATCCTTTAAAATATTTTTGTTCTGAGTGGATTTGGTGCATCTTCAGTTTTTAGGCTTTTATGGCTTGCCAGCCATCGCCCAGACATGTTTGTAAACATGTTTTTCTTCTGGCTTAAGGAACCTTGGAACTTACTGTCCATTCATCCTGTCTGTCTTGCTTATCTCTTCTTTTTCTATCTGTCATTTCTCTTAGATTGTGCCTACTTGAGATATCTATATTTACAGGCGAGTCCAGGCTCCTGCTTGAAGTGGCCATAAAATGCGCACAATCTGTGTATTTCTGGAAGGTGCTGTTTGGAAGGCATTTATATAAATAGTCCGTCACACGCTGTGATGTTTGAGGGTCCCGTTAGAATCGTAGCTCGCTACACATTCTGAAGAGCCAAGCAATGTCTTCCCTATAGATATGTGTAGGATAAATCAGAAATGTCAGAACGGTGGATCCCCGGACTCTGAGCTCTTTAAATCATTTTCTTTCTTTCTTGCAGTATTTTCATACAGGTTACGTTTCATGGTTTGGAAGAGATTTGGAAAACGCTAGTATAATAGCGTGACATGCTTATGACATCATCACGACTAGTCCTTACAGATGGATTGGGTCCACAAATAAGTCTCGAGCTCTGTAAAACCACGCTCTCCCGTGATTAGCAGGGCAGGCCGTGTCGTTCTAGGCTGACTACAGAAATTTAAGAATCATAAGTCAATTTTTTCGCTACTGGTAGATACCTGATTATGGGAGGGGGGGGGTTCTCATGGTTTTACTTAAGGTCCTACTTATCTAGATCTCCCTAAACCCAATGTTCTCCATTACTTTCCAGAGTGTGCGTTGTGTCCAGATATTATATCCAGTCTGTTAACATGTCTCCTTGCTTTATTGTTTGGGGACTCTGCCTACTCCAACCACGCAATATCCAAAAATGTCTTGTTCTTGTCCAATTAAATGTGTTATGTGGCCGCCTCCACTTGTTGCGTTTTTCCCTTACCCAAAATGTCCCCCAAAAAACAAGGGAATGCCGGCGAAACACCAGAAATGGAAATTTCAAACCTGATGTCATGCGACAGGGGACAAAATCAATTAAAATGTTGTATAAAGTGACCTTAACGCTCTCTGTATAAGCTTGATATTCATATACACCTATCTCGCTATTATATGCACATATTCCAAAATCCGAGAATCTCTCCTGCCCCGGAGCATTTCAGATAAGGGATGATAAACCTGAATTTGTGTAATATGAAGTTTTTCACTTGCAAATTACAATAGCTTCATATAGGGTTACTGTTCTTTATCCTCCGATCCTTGTTTCAAGCTGCTAAATGGAAGTATAATTTCCATATTGTTGGCTTGGTGCTATGTGCCTTTTTTTTATTTTTAACTCGTCCAGTAAAGTGAAACATTCAGGTGTTTTTAGTTTTTTTGTGTATGGTTTTCTCGCTCTTGGATTTTAAGTGTTCAGTATAGTTGGCAGTTCAGCTGCTGTACTCGTTCACCTTTGCCTGTGCACTTAATACCCACTCGTGCAGATGGAGGCCTTGATGGCTTAAACACGTGTCAGCGAGGCCGAGGGTTTAGGACACCGACACCGATCCAGGAAATAAAAAGTCCAAACGTTTCTGTAGATCTAAGAAAAGGCGTACGTTGGCATTCCTCGTGTGTACGAACGCATCTTGTAAGGGAAACCTATGTAACCGAGCTCTTCCTAATCCCCTAAACTGACTTTACAGGGAAAAACCAACACGGGCTGTTAATAGGATCAGGGACCAAGAATACCCATGGCTGAAGAGGTCTAAATTAAGGAAGGCCATCATGCTTTATATTCTACTGAATCACTGTGCACGGTAACATTTACCAAAGAGCTCCAAATTGTGGCCGAAAGGTAACCGAACGCTGAAATTCAGTGTACGCTTACCTCTCCTGGCTATTCGGCTATCCAGAGAGCAGCCAGTTCCCCAAATCCTGGCGAATTGCCTGCACATACGGTGCCTGTTTGAGGGCAGTGAAACCCCATAGAGAAGCAATGCTTCATCTATTCAGAGAACAAAAACCAGCAGTGAAAAGTTGCCAAATTGCCCTGCTGTTCGGTGGTTTCATTCGACAGGTTTATTCAGGCGAATCCCATATTCTTCAATGTTAAAAATATTCCCGTTTTAATGCAATATCTAATAAACCGTTGATTATAATATTCTGCAGTAAAAGTCTTTGTTTATAGATAAAAAAATGTTTTGCGATTTTTACAATAAGGCCTGTCTGGTGATTTATTACTCTGTGGGTTGGGTACATAATTTTGAAGGTCCCAGCGCCGTTTGACTGCGCAGATGGGGGGGCTGCGTTTGTTTATTAGTGAAATCCAGTCTGAAGTCTACAAACGTCGTGCACCTTATCAGCTTTTGATGTTTGTTTTCCAAGCAAATACATAAAGCTACTTGTTGAATGGTTAGTAGACACATTGAATGCCAGCTGAACATTAAACGGACTGCTTGAAATCAGGTGGCATGAAGGAAGCACCGATCTTAGTCCTGTAAATCTGCGGCTTTATCCTTCACCCTGTGCAGTGACTAAATGTGTCTCCTGCATGTATGTAAAAGCTGTCCTTTGTTTATAAATATCATAAACCACCCATTTCCTTAATGTTTGTGTCTCTGTATACTGTGTGCCGCGCGCAGGACATTGACTCGTCGAATCTAGTATCACTTTACATTGAACGTGTCACTTATGGTTCACTTTTTTTTTTTCCCCCTTTCCAACACACTGGGGAAGCTGTCTGACAAATGTATGGATTATGTCTTAACTCTTTTATAAAGAGTCGTCCTCTTATGCTTGTCAGATTATTGGCACAGACCTCAGAGCAGGCTTCTGCGCCGTGGGTGGGAGAGATGGTCTACATACAGGGCTCCTTAACAACTCAATGACTGCCGCCATGTGCAATCCCACTGGAACAATCTTGCTCCTGTCATTGATTCGAGGTGGCTTAAATTTATTTGTTTATGCTGGACATTTCAGCAATTAGAAATGACGGGGGGGGGGGGGGTTTATAGTGGTCTGTCATAAACCGCTATATATCTTTCTGATTTGAAATTTTTACTTAAGGGTTTTTTCTGTCTTTTCACTTCAACCACTAAAGCAAAACTGAGAACTAGCGTAGCTTTAAGAATATACAAGGTGTGTGTGATATCATTTTTCCCGTCTTTCCATTCCTTATCTGTTATCATTCTCCCCCTTGTGAATAGGCATCTTGCCATTCTACAGAAATTTTGGTTGTCTGAATGGCAGTAGAGCCAGAATCGGGTGAATCGTAGCCACATACACCACCGAAAACCATCACTTTTGCATTTCACCAAAGAATAATCCAAATCCCAACAGGAAATGCTTCACTGTGAAGCTTCTCCTGCCTCTGCTTGAATTTTTCTTCTGTAAAGTATTGGTGTTTGTCACCTTTTGCAGTATTGGCGATGTTCTTAGATGCTTGCAACATTGTACTACACCAGCACTTTCCAAATAACTCCATTAGGATTTTGCCTGTTTATATATTGTGATTGCTGCAACCGGACAATCTAGTCATTCACCGGCTGAGTGTTGCAATGCTATGTTTCAAACTCCCACACATATTTGCTAACTAACTGCCTGCATGTCATCTCCGCACCTTGTTGACAAGCGGGCTTTTTTTCCCCCTCACGCACACAGCGGTACCTGCTCGTCTCAGATGTATACATGTGTACATTTCACTGCCAGGACTCCTTGGGGTTTTATTGTGCGATTGTTGGTGAGTTTGCAATGTGTCACGTATTTCTTTCCAGCACCTCACAGCAAAATCCTAGAGCAAACATTGCAGGATCAAGCGCCGTGATCTGAGTAAAAGGTAAAATCCGTCAGCAAGTGGTGTGTGCATGACACGGATTTGAAATTTGGTGTTTTTTCATTCCAGCCTCCACGGGTGCGTTTTGATAACCTGCAGGTATCTAGTATACTTGACAAGTGGCAACACATACAGGTCTGTTCAAAGAAAGGTGAAACTCAGAATGACTGGAGAAGTGAAAATTCTAGGTCAAAATAGCCAAACCCGGAAAACTTCTCCCATTTCTCACTTTCGAAATAGGCTATTTGATCTAGATTGTTCTCTTTTCCTGCCAGTTCTCCGGAGTTTCACCTTTCTCTGAATAACCCTGATAGTCATGCTATAGTTGAACGAAAGACTTCCAGTTTTCTATCATGTTCAATGTTTCCTAAATCCTTGCTGCTGCTGATCCAAAAGAAGTCATTCATGACCCACCTTAGGGCTCTATTACATTCTTCGTGCAAACATTAACGCGAGGGGCAAAACCCTTTGCGCAGAACGTCGTATTACAATGTCCGCCCAAAAAATGCACGTTAACGTCTAACAATCTTGGCGCAAAATTTAACGGACAACGTTTGCGCACATAATTTTAACGTCTTTGAAAAGCTGGTGCTAACGGCAAATCTGAACGTCCTGGCTGAACCCAAATAAACCAGCCCCAACAAAAAAAATACAGCACAGTTTAGTTACACATTCTACACATACCCAAACAATAAAATTGATAAGTTGTGCGTGTTTTTATTATTGATGCAGCATATATACTCAGATTGATTTTGACAGGTGCAAAAACTTAATGGGAGACAATTGTGGTTCTTAATTCTGATTGGCTAAATCACGCAAAAGTCCATCCACCGATTAATGCGCGCGCATTTTTGTGCATCTTTTTTACGCGCGGTATTTTGACGTATGAAAAAATGTGCTCGGATTGTAATACCAGCGTTAATTTACGCGCGTTATTGTTTAACGCTGCGCGCAAAAAAATTGTGCTGTGCAAGCGTTTTTGTGCAAAGAATGTAATAGAGCCCTTAGTCTTTTTCCAAATGCCCTGTGAAAGGTGGGAAATGATCTTTATTTCAGGATACAGATTTCATTTTTGATCAACCAGTCATCAATCTTGGTAATGTTATGTCTTGCAAACATGAAGACCTAACTTATTCTGCCCTCCTTCACCTGAAGTGTTGCAGGACACCATATAGGTGCACTGCAGAGCGTATAACCACGCAGAATTAGTGGGCTAAGGAAATTTGTTTTAGTGTGTTTTTAGGTTTTTCCTCTGCTTTCCCTGGGCATTGAGTAGTGGGTGAATGCCTGGAATATTTGGCCCGCTTCCCAGTTTCGGTATCGGGAGACGAAACTGACCGCAAGGTTATGTAAAGTTACGTCCAGCAGCTCCACCTAATCAGGCTTTCTGGACATAGAGCGGTGTGTAGGGAGCGAGACGTGTTACTGCCCAGATTTAAAAGGAGTATCCTGTTGCTGTTTTACTGAATCAATGTGTTTTTGAAGATTTCCTTTTGATGTACACCATAAGGCATGATTTTTGTATCTTGCCAAAACTGTTAATTGATATAATTTTCACAAGCAAAAGAAAGGCAAAAGAGAATATAAACAAGAATACACCTCCCGTTTTATCACTCATAAGAAAAGTTACTTTGTTTATTCCACTACAGAAACAATGATCCTCTAGGCCAGGGATGTCCCTGAACTAAAACTCCCATGCTTCTCCATCCATCTTTCTGAGATTTCTGGGAGTTTTAGTTCAGGGACATCTGGGGTGGCCGGAGTTTGGACATCCCTGCTCTAGGCCCATCCACCCTCTGTGATGTGACCATGCATACCATTCTCCACATACCTTTTTAAATGTGTACAATTAGTTTTTTCTTCTGTAAGTGCCAGTAGAACCTGTCTTATGAGCTAGAAGCCAGGAAATGTAATTCTCTGGGTATGTGATTGACAGGCTTCTTGGTGCAGTTGCAGCCTCCAGTTTAAAGCTATTGTTTTAAAACTAGATTTTGAAACGGGGACACTGTAGACTGGGCCCTGGGCTGGATTTATGGTATGTGGTGCAGGTCTTGACAAACCCAGGAGCCAGGTATCCACAAACCTCTGGCTCCTAAACCTGTTTTTTTTTTTTTTTTTTTTTTTTAAACGTACATAGAAAATTTTGGTAGCTCCTAAATTTGACACATTTTCAAATTCTGACCCCGTGGGTTCATTTTAAAATGCTACTGGTATGGGATTCATTCCTGTTAGATAATTTTATTTGGTATTAACCACCCCACAGGTATGTAATAGGTATAACAGATTTTACATGGGTCAGAGAGACCTTTCCATTGGCTCCCGATTTGCCCTTAAATCGTGAGGAGTTTCATAAATCCATACGTTTTTATCTCTTGCTGGCTGTGAAAGTAGATTTTAGATTTGCCATCTGTAAAAACAAACTAATTGTTGGTATGCGATTTAGCAAAGGGTCTTATGAAAACAATAACAGTCTCCCCTGTACAGGGAATTTCCACAAATATGAGGTCTGGAACATTCACAAAGCTTTTCATAACAGCCCGGTGGGGTGTGAGGGTGTCAGGATGTTCGCATGGAGAATACCATTATTTTATATATTTTTTTTCCATATTCTGAATTTTTGGTGCGCAAGCTAAATACAATAACTAGTATGTAATATGATGGAGCAGGTACGACGAATCTACAGCGAATTCTCCGAGGACTGGTTATTGTAACTGCTTTACTTTTTACCATTCTTTCAGCCAAAGTTGCTGTTCTGTGTTTTCGTTGCAGGTTTAAATGAGGTTTCTCCCATCGTTTCTTTAGCATAGATTTCATGGTAGTTTCAGTTTGGTCTACGCCGGAGAGAGCGCCACTTTAAAATAGGTTGAGCACGCTGACCAGTGTTGCAAACACCGGTGAAACGAGGGTAAAAGGAGAACTGCCACAGTTTACTTTTTTTTAATGTTGGAATAAAGGTGGTGCCATTGTTCAGTGTCATTTACTCCGGTAGTTCTTTGATTACCCACTGAAGGAAAATCAAAGTTCACTATAGATCAGTGGTTATTTATTTATTTATAAAGGATTTTACCAGGAAGGATACATTGAGATTTCTCTCGTTTTCAAGTATGTCCTGGGTTCAAGAACATTGAAGTGTTGCATTGTATTACTTTGTATTTCTGTAACTGTAAGATATTATTAAAAAACGAACAAACAAACAAAAAAAACACAAATATACAGATTAACAGAAAATAAATATGTAGGAAATAGTCATTATGTTACATGTTTACAGGTGCATTCTGTATTGAGGTATGTTAGGTTCCCAACCTTGGTCCTCAAGTACCCCCAACAGGACAGGTTTTCCAGATATCTGAAGCACAGCACAGGTGATATGATTTGCTGCTCAGGGTTTGCAGGATTCAGTCTGCATTTCTCCAAGGGAATCCTTAAAACCTGTCCTGTTAGGGGGACTTGAGGACCGCGGTTGGGAACCACTGGTCTAAATAATGGTAATTTTTACGGTGAGCATCGCCGCTCTGTGGGTAACACACCTAATGATGTAACGTTTCAGTCATAAATGCATTGACTTTAAAGACCCTTGGTCCTTAAGGGGTTAAGTCATCCTATAGTCTTGTCTTTGTTTATTTTAATTTATCCTCTCATTGGGCAATAAAAAACTTTATTGCATCATGAAGGCACAGTTCTTCCATATCAAATCAATGTTAAGTACCATCAAGTGAGCTGACACAGGCCCCCCTGACACCCTTTTATGTTTGTTAGAAACCATTATAATCTTAATTTTGTCCTCGGTGAAATCTCACGGTGACACTGAAGTCCACTGGATTGTAACAGCTTTTGCTCATAAACATGGCCTGCTTGACGCGGTTAACTCCAGCGCAAGATGACTTTTGACAGAGGAGGAATTTAAGCTTTAAAGTAATGCAAAGGCATGTTTGTATTTTGCACAGACAGCTGTGACGCTAAATAATATTGGTGGCAAGAGGACCTAAAGTAGTGAAAAGTATGTTCTTGAATGGTTGGAGGCCTGCTCCCTGTGTTTGTGACGTGGCAATGGCAGGTTACAGGAAGCATGAGTTGCAATGTTAGACACCATAGAATTATTTTGTAATAAAAAGAATGGATTTATAAAAATGTACCGTCACCTTCAGCCATATTCCAACAGAGCCGTAAGCCTAATGGCTCAAGCTGTTTATGACAGCTAGGTAGACATAATATTAATGGCTCCGAGATGCTATCTCAGCCGTGCTGCACACTATGTGGCTCCTAATGGTAAAGAGCTCCTATACAAAGTATACAACTTGTTGGTTTGCGGGTAGCTGGAGAAGGACACGTTATTCCAACATAGCTTGTTGTTCTCTGCTTTATACTGTATCATGCCACGCTCTGTTGTGAGGTGATCTTGCAAAATAAATTACGTAATCCTTCTAATACTTTTAAACTTTGAAGAGAAATACTCACATCTGGGCCCATTGTGCAGGCGTCTGTGCAACCATCTACCAATATGCAGAAAAAACTGGGACACATGGTTCCCAGAGCTTCCAGGAACCCAGGGCAAACCCTGCTTTGATGAACTCATGCATTATAATAACCCTTCTCTCCAGAGTCCTGTGGACATTGGCAGATGCCAGTATCGGTGCTGCTGATGTACCTTAGCAGTCCCCTAACATATGCCCTCCACATTGCCCCAGAAGTACATTGTGATGGCCCCTTTGCTAGGTTCTTCACCACGCACAGTTTGCATCTTTTGGATTCTTAACTGGCCATTGTTTCACCTATCCTCAGTGTATGGTTAGTTTTTGACCCCCTATTTGTTAGTGTATCCTTTGTGACCACCCGCCCTCCAATTTCCACCATAGCGTTTCGATGGATCGGCTGGGAAGACCTTATGAAGTCATCACAACTGATGCGCATATTGCCCCCACGTCTAAGCACTGTGATGGATGTCAGACTGGTCTACAAAGCACAAGCCTCCATAGGAGGCTCTCCCTTTGTAAAGCTGTGCCCGCAAATATGCACACAGCTAGGTTGCCATGCTAGCGTCCGCGTTGCCCCAGCCTTATCAGTTCACTAGCTCCTATTCTGGATAAGGCCATGCTTGCTGAGGTTACTAGTCCCACAGTCTGACCACATATCCATTTTTTTACTTTCTACTTTTGTATTACTTCAAGTAAGCATGAATTTGTAATTATTTTTATTTTACATTGCTTCTCTTGCTAGAAATAATCTCTGTACCATCACATAACATGTTCTGACTAGTCTATACCAGGGCTTCTCAAATCCGGGTAAGCCACTGCCTCCGAAATGTGTGGTTAATATCAAATGAATCCACTCATGATTTTGCCTGGTTCTCCAGAATGTGTAATTTACACATACTTTTGATTTATACATTTTTCAAGCCCTGGCCTGTACCTTTTTTTCTTTGTGCCTAGAGAGGAATGCTGGGAGATCTCTGAAAAACCAGTGTTTGGCTGCTTCTTTACCCGTGTGCGTTTTTTTCAGTAACTCACTGTAACGTGATGTCACGGCACAATGGCTGCCTCCACGCTGTGACTCTGATTTAAGAGACAATATCCGCTTGTTTATTGGGAAATATGTGTTTGAGGGTTTTGTTTCAATAAATCATTTTTAAAGTCGGCCGCATTAAATCGGGCACACCTGTTTCACATGTCGCTCTTGCCTTTTCAAGTGATGTATACTTTAAACAGCAGCACTGTATGTGGACGAACTGCCTTTCACCGTAAGAACTGGCTAATGCTATCCTGAAAGCAATGTATTCAATGTTTACGAAGCATCTCGCCCTTTAATGAGATCAGTTTGTGGATTAGTACAGTGCTTGGTGAGCCAAGTAGCCACTGCCTCTTTGGTTTTTACCTGTGACTCCTAAGGCCTGCGTCAGACGAACGCAGTGATCACGTCCGTGTCGCTGCACAGTTTAACGTCCGTCATAGCATAGTATAATGATCAATAGAGACCCACACACGAAGTACGTGCGCATCGAACTGCGCACGCACAATGCACATGGCAAACGGACGCAAGTTGGGCAAGAACTTAAAACTGCTAAGACGGTCACGCAGAGTGCGCCACGTCCGCATAGCGGCCTGTGTGCGTTATGATGTGACGTCAGACGCAGCACATTTGCGAGGTCCATGACGTTGACGCTCAGAGGTTTTTATGGTCTGGCTGACTGTACCTGTATTTTATTTATAATTTAATTTTGTTTCCCATATTTCCCCTTTTTTTTTTCTTCTCTACATCCATTAAAAAAAATAACATTCCGTGTGGTGTCTACAGTATCTTCCGCCAGTACGTCCGTCCGTTATGCACGCGCGCAGAGTGCATTCAGACTGCGTTCATCTAACATTAGACTGAACTTCTGGATTATTTTACATCATGGATCTCAAAATCTCTCTTCCCAGATGTCGTTTGCCTACAAATCCCAGAATTCTTTGAATGCAGTGCATGGCCAGAGAATCATGAGAGCTGTAGTTCAGCAGCATCAGCCTGGCCAGTTTTACATAAACCTAGATGGTAAAATCATCCAGACTTCTAAAAAAAAAAATATATATATATATATATATTTTTTTTTTAAAAAAAATGTGTGGTTGGCTCTTAAGGTTGATATAAATTTGTCCGGCCGCTGGTTACATAGTAGCTGAATATGTGGCAATATTGGTCGTGGTTCTCATAGGAATCTTTTCATGTTTTCTGCTCGTACTCTCATTTGCGTGTAAAGTTTCTTTTTTTTATTTATACACCCACAGTTGTACACAACCTATATCGGCACAAGTGTAATCTCGTATCTGTTCCCTTGGTTTTCGTCACTGCGATCTTGGCCACAGCTGCCAAGTAGCTATGAATTCAGGTGGAGCTGCTGGAAATGACGCAGAGGCGTCCCTCCCTTGCAACGTGTGCCCATACATCACAAATTGTAGTATTTGCCTCCGTGTTTTTTTTTTTTATGCAACCAGATGGCACAATCTTCATGGAAGTCTATGTTAACCATTGTACATTTTGTTGGTGAAACATGTTTATCTGTATGACCAGGGTAAATAAACTCTGTTTGCTGTTTAGGACTGGTTGGACTTGGATCACAATGTACGAAGAATTCATAGCTTCTTACCTGCCCTCCTCCCCCTCCCCCAGCATGTCTTATTAAAATGAAAGTAGATTACATGTCACTTTGTTACAGGCTGATCTGGTAACTGGCATTTATTCTACAAATGAAGCCCGTGTCAGATGAACGCAGTGATCATGTCCGTGTTGCCGCACAATTTATGCATCGCTGTTGCTGTATATACAGGTGCATGGAGTATAGATAATGCAACTCCTTTTAAAACCTGCGCTTTCCTGATTGCTTGTTCAAAGTATGTCAGACATGACAACTGCACGTATTGCATAAGAATTATATATATAATTCTTTCTTTCCAACGTAGAGATCTTTTGCTGTGAGACCTGAGCTCATTTTTGAATAAACATGTCTGAAAGCAGGGGTTCACAGATCAAGGTAGCCACCACGGACTCTCAGAATTTTATTTCTGCTTCCTAAACCATTCTATTCTATCTATGACACCTCCACAAGCTTCTTGAATTTTGTGTTCTTCTACACGAATGTGTGGTTAGTTCCTATCTTTGATAGGTTTGTCGAGCACTGATTTTTAATTAACATTTAGAAGAGCTAAGTAAAATTGGACAGGTCCATGGCTGTTGTGGCTTCTCCATTTTTTTTTTTATTTTTTTTTTGTCAAGCTCTGGTCTACGCTGTCTGAAATTACCAAAGCCATATGAAGGGAAACGACATGGAAAATCCCTCCTGCACAAAGCACTGGTGATGGCAGCTCATGAGAAAATATTTCCTGGTAAAATGTGTGGAATTTCACCCGGGCTTGCAAACTGGTTGTTTTGCTTCTGCAATTTGTTGGGATAGAGCAACCCTGCTAGATATCGCATCTGACGAAGAAATGTCTGAAGCTTCTTTACAATAAACCTTTGGCTTCAAGTTAGAGAGCGGCTACCCGTCATTTGTACTTTAGATTTCTATTTTAGAGAATATGGATAAGGTCCATCACCTTATTGCCAGTGGAGTTGGTAAAACTATAACGGTGTCTTTTTATGCGAGCACTTTTAAATCTGTAGTAATGTCAACGAGTGGGGGCAGAGTGAAGTAAAAAGTATATGCTACAAAATAACCTGAAATTAACTATTGTCCATGGGTTATGATAATTTTACAGATGTCAGCAGAGATTTAAAGGGCCCTGCACAGAGGAACTTCTAATGTGCCCATGATACACACCTGCTCGGCCGGCCTTCAGATTCAGGCTCGGCTGGGCCTCTAGGCCCAGGCCAAGCCGGGGCCTCGCCTGAGCTTGGATGCTGGCCGTGCAGGCAGCTTGGCCGATCCTCCAGGCCCTATTTTGAAAGGGAAATTTTCAGCTGAATTTCCATTTTGGCCAAAAACACAATTTTCTGCAGATAATGTTCGGTGGCCGAAATTTCGGTGCATCCCTACCAGGAAGGGTACATTGGGATTTCTCTCGTTCTCAAATATGTCCTGGGTGGCGAGTATGTACCGTTAGGTGTCTTGCCCAAGGACACTTACTGGAGAGGTGCTCTTGCCAGGATTTGAACCTGTGTCTCCACGGTTATAGAGCACTGGTGATGTGTTTTTTTTTGTTTGTTTTTTGAAGAGAAATGCAGCCAAAATCAGTTAACGGCTCCAGCATACTGTTTGGGGATCCTGTGCATACCATGGGTCTGATCCTCCCCAGGCTGTTCATGGCACGTGGTCACTTGCGATTATGTGACTGCATTTAAATAAAGCCCTTATTCAGATACTTTATTGTACAGAAACTGCTATGGCCTTATTAATTGTGCAGATAATGATGAGTTTGTTTGCCATTGCGCTGCAACCATCATTCATATACCAAACCTTGTCATCTGCACTTTAACTCCCTTATGTCCACACATCAAAAAAACAGAGAGAGTGGTCATTAACCCTTTCACTGATGAGGACGTGTGGGGAACGTCCTTACTGACTCCTAAGAAAAGATAGGGGATTCCTTTGAACCCCGAAATCTTCCGACTGTTGGCAGCTAGAGCATGGCCTCTCCAATGATATCAAACATGATCATGTTTAACCCCTTAACGCCGCGGGACGTACAGTTACGTCCTGCATTAGGCGGGCTTTAACGCCACAGGACGTAACTGTACGTCCCCGGCATCTGCAGCCCCCCGGCGGCAGATACTCACCTGCTCCGGCGGCTCCCGCGCTGCTCTGACTCCCACGGAGTCAGACCAGCACTTTTTGGTGCCTCCTGGCGCACTGACGTCAGTTTCAGGCGTCCCCTCCCAGCCGGGGCAGGGGAAGCAACTGGAGGGGAGGGGGGGATCCTTTGGATCCCTCTAATGCCAGGCATCCCTGGAAAGAGCACAGCCTGGCCTTTCCAGGGATGTATGGCATTAACCCCTTGATGGCAAGGCTGTGACCCAGCACCAATCGGTGCCAGGTCACAGCCTTTTTCCGGTGGGGGCCGCCATCGTGGATGGCAGCCCCACGTCCATTGACGTCATCGGGCGTGGCCCGATGATGTCAGTTAACCAGGGAACCCCTAGCTGCCAAGGGATTTCCTAAGGAAATCCCATGGTGGAGATGGGGGGGGTTCTTTGAACCCCTTTATCTCATGATCGGTGACAGCTAGGGGGTCATGTAGGGTATCATTTGAAAGGCCTGATCATGGCCTTTCGAATGATATCAAACATGACCATATTACTTGTAAAATAAAAGTGAAAACAAAATAAAAATAAAATAATAAAAATAATTAATTAAAAATAAAAACGTGCTTTTTAAATTTTTTTTAATGCAGCACTATTGTTCACATTTCAATTATAATGTGAACAATGATGCTTCACTAATGATTTTTTTTGGGGGGGGGGGTGTGTTTAGCTAAAATCATGTAATTTCTCCCCAAAAAAAAAAGTTCAAATTTTTTTAACGCGTCTACCCCATAGAATATATCCGCAAAGTCTCGGGTAATAAAATGCAAAAAAAACTACTTTACACACTGTGGATGATTGAAATTTTATTGAAAATTAAATTTTTTTTTAACAATTTTGTTATAGCATTTTCGCAGAGCATGACGTATACATATAATAATGATATATTATTAATCTGTCAAGTCTGCCGGAAAGAACGATATATAATTTGTCTGGGTGGTACAATAATACGTGACTTAAAACCGCGTTTAAAACCGTCAAAATTAGCTCAGCAAACTTCTACTTCGAAACAGCGCCGAACTTGTAAAATTACTCCCGTCCTTAAGGGGTTAAAGTAAAGAATAAAAATAATAATTAAAAAAAGTGTTCTTTTTAAGACGTGAAATGGCTCAGCAGTGAAGGGGTTAAAGTGTAAGCCTCTCTGCCAACTTCAAAGCAAACCTCTCAAGACGGGTGCTAACCTGATGTCAGCACACAGCCCCTTGCGTTTTTATTCACCCCCCCACACCATATCTCAAAAGTTCATCTTGTATCTTATGTTGCATTCCATTTGATACCAAATTTAGAGCGCTTTACAGAGTCACACCGTGCAGTATGTATAGTTTGCTGGTGTGCTGTGCCAATTCAGCCGGCCGGGGCATGATTTATTACATTGCCAGCAGGTGATCGGACAACAACTGGCTGGACTGAAAGAGGGAAAAAAAATCAAAACAAATGGGAAGTAAGCCGTCCGGCAAACATTTTATTATAAATAATTATTAATGGCAAACTGGTATCGATGGTTGGAACAAACTGTCGTCCTCTTTACAGTGTGTTTTTGTTCAGTTCTTTGTTGTGTCTCATCGTGCAGAGTAGTCCAGCCATTCTGGAGCCAGTTGGTGGTTCCGTTGCTGAAAGGGTCTAATGTACTTAATGTTGGAGATTCTTTTTCAAGTTGAATATCATACACTGCTTTCTTTGTATTGCTTATCAAGTGCTGTCTGAATGTAAGTCTTTTTTCGACCCCCTTCTCGCTCATTCCTAATAGCCGGCAGCCTGGAGAGTATGAAACTATTTTAATGTGTGCCTTGTAGGGGATTTTAGAACAATTTTCTTGCTTTTGCCCAACAATCTCTAGAATCGCATAAATGTTTTGCTGTAACATAAGGTAACGTTTTAAAAGGACCCCCCCCCCACGCATTAAGACACCTAGGCTGCGTGCAGAGGTTATGAAGTAATATTCAGAGTCCCTTATGACTGCGTATGTGTAGAAACTGCAGACTTTAGCAATAAAGCATCCCCTTAGCTGGCCCTGCAAGAACCGAAGCCTCTGATCAGCTCTCAGCCAGGCAGATGTGCCGCGGGTTGAGGGGGGGGGGGGTCTGCTTAGTTGGGACACCAATACAAAAGGTGCCACTGGGAATAGAGACAATGTATGGAAGTCAGCGATCTACATAACGTTGCATGCCTTTAGACTGTGTGAGAAAAGGGTTGTATTTTGAGTACCCCCCCTTCTTTTGGTGCAACTTGGCGCTGTGTTCATGCATTTTTCTTTTTGTAGGGTTAAAGCTATATGTTGGTTGGTATTCCTGCTTGTTTTGGCGGTTAGTGCCCAAAACAAGTGCCTAAAAATGGTCCTGAATCTGTTGGTTAATCCTAATGAGCGATATTTTGCCCCATACTGCTTAGGCGAGTGTCAGACAAGCTTCTTTTGGAGAGCGGAAGTAAGGTCCATGAGAGTGGACGTTCCTTCCTCAAGACGCCTGTCTGGCCACCTCGCTGAGTGCAGTTAGTGCGCTCAGCGCTGCAAGGCTCGATCCTCCAATGGAGAATCTCGCTTTGCAGCCCCTTAAACGCGTGTCCTAGCGCTTCGCCGGATTGGCTTGGATAACGGACTCTTGTCGCACGTGCATTTCATGCGACCAGCCCCGATGCAGCGTCACAACGCTGCAACAGACGCCGGTCAGTACGGGCGCACAGAGCACGTTCGTCTGACGCCAGTTTAAGTTGTACTGATAAAACAATACTTGCATAGTTTTTTCACATCAGATACAGCTGACATAAATTTACATCTAATTCAGCCGTACTGGCCGATCGTTTGAAGAGATCGGCACTTCATATTAGGGATAGACCGATATATCGGTTTAGCCGATTATCGGCGCCGATATTCAGAAAATTACTGATATCGGTATCTGCATTTTATTTGCCGATCTTGCCGATATTTGGACAAGTTTGCTCACTGCAGCTGCGACACGCAAGATCCCACAAAACTGTGCGAATCTGGGGCTTCTCCCACATCAGGCTGTAAGCCCTCCCTGCAGAATGACCCCTGCTCACTGACCGTATTGTGCATGAGCGTGATGGCAACAGAAATGGGGCTTCCATCCCATCTGGCAGGGAATTCCCTATACAGGAGATGCAGGGTCTATGTCCTACTGCAGGGTCCAGCAACCTGGGACCTCCAGATGTTTTGGAACTGGATTTCCCATGAGGCTCCAAGAACCTAATGAGAAGATGAGCATCATAGCAGATGTAATTCCAAAACGTGGGGCAATATTACAAAGTGACTGCTTAACCAGAGCTGTAATCTAACTTTGTAATATAACCCTTGGAGGGCCAAGGTTGCTGAACCCCTTATATACAGGGTCATATGAGAGATCTTTAAGAAAGCCAAAGACACGGTCTGATTGTTTGTAAAAAAAATAAAAGATTAAATAAAATAAAAATTCTTATTAAATTGAATAAATGAAGTGGACGGGGTGCAATGTTTACATGTTAAACACATTGTATATAGCCCAATCTTTGCGCAAAAACGCTCACGCAAAGCGTGAAGTTTTGCGTTAAACGTTTGCGTGCGCAAATCACCGCTGGAATTACAATCCTCGCACATTTTGGATCCGATCAATAACGCGCGTAAACCGGATGCGCCCAAATGCTCGCGCAGTACCGTTGCGCGCAGAAATCAGTGTGCTTACTGTCATTTTTTTTTTTTTTCCACGCAATTCAGCCAATCAGAATTAAGAACCACAACCACAAGTCAATCTGAGCATATATGCTGCATCAATAATACATGCATGCACAACTTCTCCATTTTATTGGTTTGGGAATGTGTAACTATACTTTGCTGCATTTTTTTTGGGCTGGTGTATTTGGTTTCGGCCAGGATATTCAGATTTGCCGTTACCACCAGCTTTTAGGAGTTGCTAAAATTATACGCGCAAACGCTGTGCATTACAAACTGCGCATAGATTGTAATACTATCCGCATACCAGCGCACAAACGCATTTGCGCTCACAATGTTAAGTATAGATCGCGCGACATACAGTAAGCTCACGCAGGGTTCGCAGGTTCACCCGCGGTAGACGATTACATGCGTTTGTTGCACTGACTATGTAATATGGCATTCGGCGTAAAGGGTTTTGCCCCTCGCGTTAAATGTTTTTTGCACCGGTGGAAACGTTTGCACAAAGATTGTTGTTTAGGCCATTGAGTTCATGGCATAGTCAGATTTGTGCTGTTTTTTTTTTCTTTCAGAACTTTAACTTTACAGAATATCGGCACCAAATATCGGCTATCGGCCAGAAAAGCTGCCGATAATCTGTATCGGTATCGGCCCTGAAAAAATATCTGTCTATCCCTACTTCATATGGCAAGGGCCCGGTAGTCACTGGCTTCTGACCGCTCCGCTTTCTGGATTACTCCACACAACGGTAATCCAGATGTTTTGAAACTACCTTCCCATGAGGCTCAGACACCCATTAGATCCTCTGCACCTCACAGGAAATGTAGTTCCAAAACTTCCGGAGGGTCGAGGTTGCCGACTTCTGCCCTACACAAATCTGTGAAAAGGTTTGCCTGGCTCCTAAATAAGTTTATTTTATGCAGTCCCATAGAAGGTGTTTCTGGTTCCAAACACTGGAAGAAAAGTTTTTTTTCTTTTTTTTTTTAAGATTAATAAATGACAAATCCCTATGTAATTATTAAGACACTTACCCGCTGTGGGTGCAGAACAATTATACAAATTTATTTGTGACATAAAGCGCTGCAGAATATGCTGGCGCTTTATAAAGAATAATAGTAATCCTGGAGTTCCATTACCATCACAAGTACCTGATCTTGTCATTCTCCAATATCGATCTCCTTCAATGCCATGTTTAACACTTAGGGCTGTGACCTCTCACTGTGTCAAAGTTTTTTTTTTCTTTCTGTTCCATGTGACCGTAAGGATCATATGGTCTCAGTCATATCTGTCTGCAAGCCGCGGAGCAGGAAGGTTCTCCCCTCGTGTTAGTTGGTGTCACATGTGCACATCTCTTGATGTGATCCCGAGAAGAAAAAAGTTTCAGTCCTGTTGTTTCACCACTTTTGTGCAATGTTTAGCTTTGTATCCATGAAAACAGGTCAGGTCCATCCTGGGGTAGGCGGAAGCTGTGGCTCTTACAGCTTGCGATGTGAAATCCGTGTTAAAGTTGCTCACGGTGTGTAGAATCCCTTTAAAAGCAAGTCATTCACTGAGAGCTTCACATGAGGGCATGTAGCTCTGGATACGTCACGCCTGTCACAAACCTTACAGGCATCTCCATACCCAGCCATGGATGTCTTCTCCTTAACCTTGGCTTCCGTTACGAAGGTACAAAAGATTTCATTTTACGGCATTTGTTTGGTGCTTTGTATTGGTTGTACGGTTTAATCTTATGGTTATTTAGTGACTGCCTGTAAACAAAGTGTGCGGTGCCCTTGTGGTGATATCTTCTGGGACAGCTTAAACTCTGAACGAAGGCCCTTTCACGGCCTCCAAAATCCGAAGCCGCAAGCGTTACAGTAAAGCTTCTCCTTTAGCATTATAGTTATTAGTTTTGGGACGCGCTGCTGTTTTTTCAGCACTGCAATACTGGCAATTTTATCCAGTTTTTGCAACGCTGGCTCTTAATGGATAATCCCATGGGAAGGTTCCTAATACTTGTGTTTGTTTTTATATATATATATTTTCTTTTTATTGAGACGCAATTAATGCATCATTAATTCCGTGGCATTGCTTTACTCATTGTTGATGGTTATAATGATGGTCTAAACTCCTTTTAGTTTGGATTTACATAGACCTTTTTGTATGGGTTAATACATGTGTAGCATCCATTTGCAAAGTTTGAATTGTTTTGTTTTTATTTTAGCCACCATTCATATTTGTAGGTAAACAAAATCTGCTCGATACAATTTCCTGGATACTAAAAATACAATTTGCAAGGTCAAGCACTTATAAAGGCTGTGCTTCCTTCTAGTAAACGCTGCACTTTAATGTGTATCCCCACATGCATACCTATAATTCTGAGGAGAGGGGGACACATGATGTGCCCCTATGCAACAACTTGTATTGGTACAAGTCAAAAAGGAAAGCTGTGTTCTAGTGGTGGTTTTCGATGCAAAATAAACACAAAACTTGTTTTAAGACTTCTGCAAGTCCCACATCCGGTACCTTTGTCAGGCTGACGGCTTTGGCTTGCTCAGACATACACATGGTTTTCACAAGAAGTTACATTATTTCTTGGGAAATTGCATAATGGAGCGGTCTAATATTCCTATAATCTTATTTTTTTTCATCTAGAGACACGCATGGATTTCCTAATTAAAAGCTTATAACCCTACTACCCTCATGTCTGATTGTGTCACGCCTCCTAGACTGTAAGCTCTTGAGCAGGGTCCTCTTTTTCGATCGTTTTGTGTCCAGCATGTTTTAGGTTTTTGGGCTACCTACAGCTTACTGCTGTTATATGTTGGCACTTTATAAATAATCAAAATCCTTTTTTTTTTTTTTTCTCTTTCCCCCGTGATTTTTATCAGATATGGTAATGGGAGAATCGCAGCCCAGGTGTTTTGCTGCAGGTGAGAAGCTTTCTTTTTATAAATGGTATTATTGATCAGTTTCGTCGATTAAACTAGAGAATCACCTTGCAGGTAGAAACACATGAGAATCACCCTGGAGGTAAAAGCACTATATGAGAAAGTAGGCTGCTACTCTCATATTTTAACCCTTTCACTGCTGAGGACGTGTGGGGAAAGTCCTCATTGACTCCTAAGGAAAGATAGGGGTGGAGATAGGGGGTTCCTTTGAACCACGATATCTCCCCACTGTTGGCAGCTAGATGGTCATGTTTGTTATCAGTAGAAAGGCCAGAGCATGGCCTTTCCAATGATGCCAAACATGACCATGTTTAAAGTAAAGAAGAAAAATTAGACCCGAAATGGCTCAGCAGTGAAGGGGTTAATGAAGAAAGCTGCCTTATCGTCCATTCTGGTGCTATTCAAAAGGGCTCTCTTGGCACTGTGTCGGTTTCAATTGAAATGGTCCTGGTTAGAGGTGTGTATTTCTCACCCTCCACTCAGCTGTCACTGCGGGCTGTGACCGCCTTCCAAAGCATAAGGATTCCCTTCACCCAGAAGCCTGTCGATTAGATCTTGCCGGACAGTAGTCTGGCATTATACAAGTTTATAATCCGTATCTGATTATCCATTGCTTCTCGGAGAAGAAACGTTCTCTGACGCGGTTGCTGTGGTCCTGCTAGAGACACTCAATGCTTGTGGTGTGCTTCTCAAAGCTTGCAGCTTCTGCTGCTTCCTGCGATGGAAAAAGGAAGAGCATAGAAATGTGTTTTAAGACTCTCTGCTAAGAATGAGGTGCGGGTCAGGAGCTTATCCAGTACCTCACCCCACTCTCTCAAATTAAGATTTTAGCGTTTCTTCTTTTTAAAAATAATCACAATGGGGTTTTAAGTGTGGGGGGGGGGAGAAATGGGACGCGCACCCCTTTAACAGATCTCAATCTATTAAATCCAATTGTCATTTTTACTAAATGCGCTGGTTATTCACTGGAGCAAATATTTCCGATTTGGCTTCTTTTTTAACTCCTTCCTAAAGGTTGTAGCCCTGTGAATGGCGTATCTGTCACCCCAAGAGATCAGCAGCTGGGTACATATCCAGGTTCGCTGCAGGGAAATGAAGGTATTCGGGAGAGCATTTCATTGCATAATGGCTTTTGGCGATTGTGAAGGAGGATATTGTTTCTATAATTGTATGTTTATATTACGACCTGTCTCACAATATTCTGCAATTCCTCCTGTCCGGGAGGAATTCTTATATTGAATTTTGAGCTCTCATTCCTGTGATGCTCTGCTAGCTCTAGTGCTTACATCTCAAGGTTGACCATCTCCATGCTTGCTCTAAAAAAAACAGAGCAGTTGGATTTATCTTTGTGATGACGTATCACAATAAAATCATACCTTTCCTTATACAGTGTGAACTATTTACTGTATTTGGGTTTTCTCAGGTGTTTTTTTTTAAATTTTTTAAATGTGTGAGCAAACAAATCAATGTTATTGTTTCCTTCATGGTCTTAATGCAGGGATGTCAAACTCCAGCCCCCACAGATGTTGCTTGAATACAACTCCCATGATTATCTTGCCATCAATTGCATTTAGGCCCCGTTCACACCTGGGCGTTTTACAGCGCGTTACTGCGCACTGTAAAACTCCTAAACACGGAAATTCCATGATTTCCTATGGGACCCGTTCACACCTGGGTATTTTACCGCGCATAGGAACACACTGTAAAACGTCCTGCGCCCAAAGAAGTACAGGAGCTTCTTTGGGGCGTATTGCAGCGCGTTCCCAGCCATAGACTGTAGAGTGAACACGCTGCAATGCGCGTTCTCGTGTTTTTCACGTTTGCGCGATACGCGAGTCAAAAAAATGCACCTATTACGCACGTCAAAAAACGCTTAGGTGTGAACCCAGCCTAGATTCCTGGGAATTGTAGGCTATTAACATATGGGAGGGGGCAGAGTTTGACATCCCTGGTCCGAAGGCTTCCTATAAGTTAATCTTGGGTCACAGATTTACTATAAAACAGGTCTGTCAAGGCCCCCCCCCCATGTTGATGCCAACAATTCCCACAATTCATAAAAAAAATGCAATAGAAGACAAGGGAGTCATGGGAGTTGTAGTTCAGAAACTTCTTGGCAGCTGGAGTTTGACAGCCCTGCTGTAAATTATCTACTTTCATAGGTTATGGGTGGCAGAGAATTCTGGGAGTTTTTTTGATCCACCACCTGAGGTACCGAAGTTTGACATCATTGGTTCAAATGACTGGGCATGGCACGACTAGGAACTACAGCATTCAGGATGCCCTGCCAGTCCTATATCTGGTAAAGAATAATGGGAGTGGTAGTATAACTACACTGTTGCCCGAGATCCACCGTTTATGAGCAGCACTGATGGATTATAAAGTCTTTTTAGGAACCGAACATCAAAATGTACTATTGCTGAACCAATTGATCATGCATGTAGAAGCCATTAAGGCCCGTCTCAGATGAATGCAGTGATCACGTCCGTGTCGACGCACAGTTTAACGTGCGTCGTAGCATAGAATCATGATCAAGAGACCCACACAAGTACGTGCGCATCAAACTGCGCACACACAACACACGTGACAAACAGATGCAAGTTAGGCAAGAACGTAAAACTCCACGTCCACGTAACGTTCTGTGTGAGTGATATGTCAGACGCAGCGCATTTGCGACGTCCAGCACCTTGACGCACAAAATGGCTTTTCATATCCTTTTCAAATTTTTATAATTTTTCAGATTTCCCATAATTCCCTTTTTTCCTACGTCCGTCAACAAAAACGGACTGTGTGGTGTCTACAGTATATTCCGTCAGTACGTCCGTCCGTTATGCGCGCACGCAGAGTGCGCTCAGACTGTGTTCGTCTGAAATTAGTTAGTGCCCTATTTAGGCCGGCGTCAGATGAACAGTAATCACGTCTGTGTTGTCGCACAGTTTAACGTCCGTGGTAGCATAGAATCCTGATCAATAGAGACCCACACACGTAGTACGTCTGCACCAAACTGCGCACGCACAACGGACGAGGCAAACGTACGCAAGTTAGGCAAGAACGTAAAACCGCTAACACGGACGCGCAGAGTGCGCCACGTCCGCATAGTGGTCTCTGTGAGATGTCAGACGCAGCGCATTTGCGACGTTCAGCACCTTGACGCACACACTGGCTTTTCATATCTGTTTCAAATTTTTATCATTTTTCATATTAATTTTGTTTCCCATAATTCCCTTTTTTTCTCTACTTCCGTCAACAAAAACGGATCGTGTGGTGTCTACAGTATCTTCCGTCAGGATGTCTGTCCGTTGTGCACGCACGCAGAGTGCGCTCAGACTGCGTTCATCTGACATTAGCCTTGTTTTACATTTGTATAGCCTTGTAAAATGAAAAATCTTTATTCAAGATGCTGCTTCTCCTTCATCCTAACCTTTTCTTTTTCCCATTTTATCCCCATTTTGCATCCATTTAATTGCCGTCCAAAAATAATTTGTAGGATGCTGACTAATGACCCCCACATAGAAAGGCGTACATGAAAGCAGCTTCTTGAAAGGATTGTGATTATAGACCGTAAGCAGAGCTTCCTCCCCCCTCGCCACCCTCCTGTGCCTCGTCAGCAAAAACCAGAACAAAAGCAGATCACGCTCGGGTACTACGAGCAAGTTTGACTTCTTAACCACATCCTGAAATAATTTCGAAAAATCTCTGTTGCGTTTTCACGGGGCTTACTTTGTCAAACAAAATAAAACGAGGCGAATTTTTGCTTTTCCTGACTCCGGGGCTTGATAGGCTCGCTGGGTCCCGCTGTTTATTTCGAGTCCTGCATGTTGTGGATACCATGTGACACATTTTCTCTGCCCTGCTCCCCCATCCCAAAACCTCTTAACCCTTTAATGTGTGATATAATATAGTTGTTGTAGTCGATCACTGTATGGGAAATAATTGAAGCAGCAGGTAGCAACCCCTTTTTGTATACAATTGTGTAGTTTTTTGAGAAAGCATTTTACCAGGAAGGATACATTGAGATTTCTCTCATTTTCAAGTATGTCCTGGGTGGCGAGTATGTACCGTTAGGTGTCTTGCACAAGGACACTTACTGGAGAGGTGCTCTTGCTGGGATTCAAACCTGTGTCTCCACGGTTATAGAGCAGTGATGTTACCTCTACTCCACCCAGCCGACAAACTTGCTCTCAACTTATTATAGTATGTTTTTTTTTCAGCGATGAACATCAGCCATTGCCCGACGTTTAGAATTTTCTCTAATTTCTTTTCTAATTTTTAAGGTAATTTCCATTTTTTTGTGAATTGTTTTGCATTTATTTTGCTGGATATGTCTGTACTTAGGCATGTTACTACAGCGCTGCGATTGTGTTCAGTTGTGCTTAGTGCCAACTGCTGTGAACTAGGCCAAAGGAGAACCACATGTTCATTTTGTTGTCGTTTAGACATGGTTTGTTTCTCTTGGAATTTGCAACACTGTTACAAATCTTTCTTCTGGTATGATTTCTCTCTCAAGGGTATATGCTAGTATGTGTGCCTACAATTCTGTACATAGTTACATATTGGGGGATAGAATATCACTCTTCCTTTGCTGATTATTGGCCACCTTTCATGTCGATATCATGTGCCGATATTCTGTACATTGAAATGTTTGAAAAATCACAATTTCTACACAAATCTGTCATCAAAATTGTAAAGGAAAAAATGTGACAACCCCCGTTTTTATATATAAAATCGGTTACGTCTCTGCAGTCTTCAGAAACTGCACTGCCCCCTCAATGCTGGCAGGATAAGTATATGAAATAGAGTAATGTCTGCAAGAAAAATCACACAAACATAGCGCAGACTGCTCAAAATTGTAAACATTTCAACAGCTGAGAAAAATAAAATGCTTCCAAAATAACTTGAATAGCTTTCCAGAACACAGAAAAATGGCAAAAAAAACTGTCAGTCACTCACTCATTAAACGTCTCTGCTAGAAAGATAAACAATATTTTGGTTTAAAGAATCTCAGGGCTCAGTGTGCTGGGTATCTCACAGTAATGTGCGGTGTGTATCTGCGTATCCCAGAGCTCCACAGCAATAAAGCTCACACTCATACACAGCGCACATTGTTGTGAGTTTTATTGCTGTGGAGCTCTTTGATACTCTCATACACGGCGCACATCAAAGTGCTCCAAAGCAATAAAACTCAGTAATGTGCGTTGCGTATGAGGGAGTTTTATTGCTGTGGAGCTCTGGGTACAGTAATGTGCGGTTTGTATCAGTGTATCACGAGCTCCACAGTGCAGCATTATTGTTCACTTTATAATTTAAAAGTGCACAATAGCGCTGTATTAGGAAAATAAAAACATGTATTTTTACATAAACCATGGCCATTTTTGGTATCTTTAGAAAGACCATGGTCTGGCATTTCCAATGATATCTCATATGACCCTCTAGCATCTAGCACCTATGGTTCCAGGGATACCCCTCTCCCCCCCCCCAAAGAATACTGGAGCCAGGTTTAACATCAAGAAAGTGTAAATACCTCAGTTTACAAGTATTAAGGTTCTATATTGCTGCACCATGAAGCCTCTATGTTCTGTCTCTCCTTGAGGCTCATAAGAGATCTTTAGTCATTTGGTTGAACTCTAAAGCATCCTGAGGTGCTATGATGTAGAGCGTATAGCTCTTCAAAGTGTGAGTAAAAGTCCATTGTTTGGATGGGTTTTATTAACCATGTGCTATATTTTTCAGATGTACTATGTGAAAGATACATCCGGAGGAAACTGTTTTCTTGTGGAGATGTATCACTTTTTTTTTTTATTTAGTGAAGCAGTTTTATTTTTTATGGTATATATCATGGGTGCACTTCATTGTTGGTTTGTTGCGTGCCTAAAATTTATATATATATTAGGGAAGCATCGATGCCTCCATTTTGCAAATTACTTCAGTCGGAGGGGAACGCAGGCCAAATGCTTAGAAATTCAGCCAGCTGCTCATGCGTCTGTCTGAGGTCTGTATACATGTATCTGGTGTGAGGTCTGCAAGTATACATGTATCGGAGTGGGTATACATATATGAGGTCTGAGTGGGTATACATATATGAGGTCTGAGTGGGTATACATATATGAGGTCTGAGTGGGTATACATATATGAGGTCTGAGTGGGTATACATATATGAGGTCTGAGTGGGTATACATATATGAGGTCTGAGTGGGTATACATATATGAGGTCTGAGTGGGTATACATATATGAGGTCTGAGTGGGTATACATATATGAGGTCTGAGTGGGTATACATATATGAGGTCTGAGTGGGTATACATATATGAGGTCTGAGTGGGTATACATATATGAGGTCTGAGTGGGTATACATATATGAGGTCTGAGTGGGTATACATATATGAGGTCTGAGTGGGTATACATATATGAGGTCTGAGTGGGTATACATATATGAGGTCTGAGTGGGTATACATATATGAGGTCTGAGTGGGTATACATATATGAGGTCTGAGTGGGTATACATATATGAGGTCTGAGTGGGTATACATATATGAGGTCTGAGTGGGTAACATATATGAGGTCTGAGTGGGTATACATATATGAGGTCTGAGTGGGTATACATATATGAGGTCTGAGTGGGTATACATATATGAGGTCTGAGTGGGTATACATATATGAGGTCTGAGTGGGTATACATATATGAGGTCTGAGTGGGTATACATATATGAGGTCTGAGTGGGTATACATATATGAGGTCTGAGTGGGTATACATATATGAGGTCTGAGTGGGTATACATATATGAGGTCTGAGTGGGTATACATATATGAGGTCTGAGTGGGTATACATATATGAGGTCTGAGTGGGTATACATATATGAGGTCTGAGTGGTATATACATATATGAGGTCTGAGTGGGTATACATATATGAGGTCTGAGTGGGTATACATATATGAGGTCTGAGTGGGTATACATATATGAGGTCTGAGTGGGTATACATATATGAGGTCTGAGTGGGTATACATATATGAGGTCTGAGTGGGTATACATATATGAGGTCTGAGTGGGTATACATATATGAGGTCTGAGTGGGTATACATATATGAGGTCTGAGTGGGTATACATATATGAGGTCTGAGTGGGTATACATATATGAGGTCTGAGTGGGTATACATATATGAGGTCTGAGTGGGTATACATATATGAGGTCTGAGTGGGTATACATATATTGAGGTCTGAGTGGGTATACATATATGAGGTCTGAGTGGGTATACATATATGAGGTCTGAGTGGGTATACATATATGAGGTCTGAGTGGTATACATATATGAGGTCTGAGTGGGTAACATATATGAGGTCTGAGTGGGTATACATATATGAGGTCTGAGTGGGTATACATATATGAGGTCTGAGTGGGTATACATATATGAGGTCTGAGTGGGTATACATATATGAGGTCTGAGTGGGTATACATATATGAGGTCTGAGTGGGTATACATATATGAGGTCTGAGTGGGTATACATATATGAGGTCTGAGTGGGTATACATATATGAGGTCTGAGTGGGTATACATATATGAGGTCTGAGTGGGTATACATGTATCTGAGAAGAGGTGTGTGTGTGTGTGTAAATGGGGTGTCTGGCCATACATTTCAATACAAACATATACTTGACTTATTGGAAAGCTGTCACATGACTTTAAATAAAAGTACCTGGGGAAAAAAAGTATTGGTTCTTGTGCTTGGTCTTAAAGTGGTATTGGTGCAACCCTAAAATAAATTTAAAAAAAAATATGTGTATATATTATATTAGAACCACTTGTTGAATGTATAGCGACAGTGATTATACAGCTTGAGAAGAGGCACGGAGGTGTAAGATTTTCAGGGTTATTCAGAGAGAGGTGAAAATTCTAGGTCAAAATGGCCAAACCAGAAAAATTCTTTTTTTTTTTTTTTTTTTCTGCCTTTCCAAATTGGCTATTTTGACCTAGAATTTTCACTTGTCCAGTCCTTCTCCTGGTTTTCACCTCTCTCCTGAATATGCCCGTATGTAGTTTTTTTTTTTATGGTGCTTTAAGCGGTACGACAGGCTTATGAATGTCTTTTGTAACAATTTTTGCCAATTTTGTATTCCTTCGACTAAAGGGGGGAAAGTTGTAAAACCTTTTGCAGGGACTAAAATTGCTCTAACTCTTTAACTCTGCCCTCATACTGGTGATTTTGCTAACAAAATGGATAAATGCTGTTATAGAGGTTTTATGAGCTGTTCCTCCGCTTGATTTCTGTGTTTATTAGTGTGTCCCTTCGCTGAACTCCTTTATGCACAATCCCGTACAGCTTTCACCAGGTAGTTCAGAGATGGGCACCAGGACTGTGTGTTTTAATACTATTATTTTTATTATTATAGTTTGGGATATTCAGACGCCAGTTTTTCCAGGTGCTGCAAGTGAAGCTCCTCCTGCCGCTGTTCAGATTTCCCTTTTGTGAAATGCCTTAGTCTGTCGCTATTGCAACAATGGGAATTTCTGCAGGTGTTTGCAACTTCGGCTAATAGAGCACCCCTCCTTATTGTTACTGCGTTTGACTGCAAAGGTCACAAAAATCTTTGAAAAGCCCCGCAGCATTAAAAGGAAACTGGAGATTAGTGGTGTTTTTAAACTTGAAAGCGGAAAGGCAGGTCAGGGGGTGGGGGAAGCAAAATGTGTGCTGGTTACTGGACTAGAGGGATCCGGCTGATTAAAAACCAGCATATGAGTTAAGGCCCCAAGAAAAGATCAAAGTCAACGCACAGACCACCTGCAATTAGGTTTGTGCGGTTCAGTTTCTGCAACGTCAGACGAGGAACGACTTGGAGCCAAGTTTCGGGATCTTTTCTCTGGCTGCTAAAACTCGCCACGCTCTGTACTTTGCAGCGCAGATGGGTTAAATAGCACAACCCACAGCTCAGTAGTTTAATTTGTCATGTCCGTAGTGATTTTTTTATTTTTCTGGTTTAATGTGCCATTGTTCTCTTGAAGGTCAGAGAAATCTGCCGCTCCGTTTCTTTTTAGAAACCTTGCTCAGAATATTTAAACTGTTCACTTCCGAAATAGTTTTGTGTACAGATTTGGAACGTCCCTTTCGTTTTTGGAGCCGGGGAACAGATATAATTTTCAGCTGTGCCAGCAGGTTATTTCTATTTGTAAGTTCTGCTTAAAGTGGCACTGCCATCTGCAGTTGTCCTTTTTATTTTTCCTCAACCAATTTTTGAAATATAACACAGATGTTTTTCTCACTTTGCCAAGTTACAAGATTTCCAAATATGCTCAAAGTGCTTTCGCGCGCTGTTCCCTAACGGGACGACTGCGTAAACCAGAAGTATCCAGCCCACTTCATGTATAAAACATAACAAGTAAAAAAAGTTGTCATTTACACTTATCCCTATGGCTCCATGATCATCAAAACAGATTTTAGTTTACCTGAATGGTCATTTGTTACGTACCGCGCTACGGTCTCAGGCGCCTGGCAGTGTCATGCTCGCTGGCCGGGCGCCGAATAATGGAGTCCAGACGGCCACGTGAGATGCCGGGGGGGGGGGGGCGGAGCCAGGCGTGTTGATGCGGACCCGCTGGGTTTAAAGCCACAGGCAATGCAGTGACACATTGCCCTATCGTGGTTTAACATCCCTTAGAGCTGCTCCTGTTGAGATTTGGTATTCTGACCCCTGGTAACGGCTTACGATATTCTCTGGCGTACTGACCCCTGGCAACGGCTTATATACCGACCATTATAAGGATCGGAGGGAAAGGATAGGTGCTGCGTACAAGGATCATATTCTCCTCCTGGTGGGGATCGTAACATCATTGAAGTTTAAAGCCCACCTGCTATGTCACGGCAACCTCTCAGGCAGACGAACACAGTCTGAGTGCACTCTTCGTGCGTGCACAAGGGGCGGACGTTCTGACGGGAGATACTGTAGACACCACACGGTTCGTTTTTTATGACGGAATAATATGAAAAGGGATATGAAAAGGCATTTTGTGCATCAAGGTGCTGGATGTCGCAAATGCGCTGCGTCTGACATCTCTTCAAGCACACAGAACGCCATGCGGACGTGGCGCACTCTGCGCATCCATGTTAGCGGTTTTACGTCCTTGCCTAACTTGCGTCCGTTTGCCACGTGCTTTGTGCGTGCACAGTTCGGTGCGGACGCACTTAGTGTGTGGGTCTCTATTGCACATGATTCTATGCTACAGCGGACGTTAAACTGTGCGGCAACACGGACGTGATCACTGCGTTCGTCTGACACTGGCCTTAGGGTGGGTCCTAATTCCTCCCTCTAATGCCTCCGCACCTTCTATCTCCCCATCAAACCAGGTTCGCTGTCTCGGAGTTGCACTTGACTCTGCTCTTTCCTTCATCCCCCACATTCAGTCTCTTTCCTCCTCCCGCTACCAGCTGTGTAGTATTTCCAGAATTCGGCAATTTCTTACCGCTGACGCCACAAAACAACTCCTCCACGCTCTCGTAATCTCACGACTTGACTGTTGTAATAATCTTCTTGCTGGCCTCCCTCTCTCCCACCTCACCCCCCCCCCCCTACAATCCATTCTGAATGCCTCTTCCAGGCTCATCCACCTCACCTGCCGCTCGGTCTCTGCCGCTCCTCTCTGCGAATCCCTTCACTGGCTCCCCATCCACTGCAGAATTTCTCAAAAGCAGCCACCGTACTCTGGAACGCTCTCCCTTATATGGTGAGACTTCCCCTAGTTTCCCTTCCTGCAACCACACCCTTAAGGTTAGGGTCAGACTAACGCATTTTTCGCGTCTTCCGTCAAAAAGTGAGTCCGGACGCATGGACACACTTTGACGGCAGACGCGATAGCGGTCACACGGTGCGCAATTACGGCCGTATTTTTTGACGGAGCTATAAAAAACAAATGGACGTGATGTAGGCCAGACATGTGCAGCGTCTGACGTCTCATAGTCACACACACACGCCGCTATGCCAACGCAGCGCACTCTGTGTGCGTCAGTACTAGCGGTTCGACATTCTTGCAAAAATGCGTTCGTTTGCCGCTTGCGTTGTCCGGCCGCACTTTTGTGCGGCCGTACTTTGTATGTTGGACGTGATTTGCTGCTACTACGGCCATAATAAAGTGCGGCTCAACGCATGTTCAAAGACATTCCTATTCAGGCAAGCCTACCACCCGACTCGCTGATACCTCACTGACGCAACCCGTCAATCACTCTCGCCTTGCAGTCCCTCACTCTTGCCTTGCAGTCCCTCACTCTTGCCTTGCAGTCCCTCACTCTTGCCTTGCAGTCCCTCACTCTTGCCTTGCAGTCCCTCACTCTTGCCTTGCAGTCCCTCACTCTTGCCTTGCAGTCCCTCACTCTTGCCTTGCAGTCCCTCACTCTTGCCTTGCAGTCCCTCACTCTTGCCTTGCAGTCCCTCACTCTTGCCTTGCAGTCCCTCACTCTTGCCTTGCAGTCCCTCACTCTTGCCTTGCAGTCCCTCACTCTTGCCTTGCAGTCCCTCACTCTCGCCTTGCAGTCCCTCACTCTCGCCTTGCAGTCCCTCACTCTCGCCTTGCAGTCCCTCACTCTCGCCTTGCAGTCCCTCACTCTCGCCTTGCAGTCCCTCACTCTCGCCTTGCAGTCCCTCACTCTCGCCTTGCAGTCCCTCACTCTCGCCTTGCAGTCCCTCACTCTCGCCTTGCAGTCCCTCACTCTCGCCTTGCAGTCCCTCACTCTCGCCTTGCAGTCCCTCACTCTCGCCTTGCAGTCCCTCACTCTCGCCTTGCAGTCCCTCACTCTCGCCTTGCAGTCCCTCACTCTCGCCTTGCAGTCCCTCACTCTCGCCTTGCAGTCCCTCACTCTCGCCTGGCAGTCCCTCACTCTCGCCTGGCAGTCCCTCACTCTCGCCTGGCAGTCCCTCACTCTCGCCTGGCAGTCCCTCACTCTCGCCTGGCAGTCCTCTCCTGTTTCCACCCCCAACCCTTCTAGATTGTAAAATCCCACGGAATAGGGCCTTTGTTTCCGCCTGTACTGGTTTGTCAAAATGTTGTTCATTGTATTGTAACCCTGTCTGTGTTGCACCCATTGTACAGCGCTGCAGAATATGCTGGCACTTTATAAATAAAAATAATACTGAAACCAAAAGCTGCTTCACAAGCAACTACATGTCCTCCTGCTGCTTCTCAGATTAGCGACAAAAAAATGGTGGGTTTATATTTTATACCAAGACCTTTCCAAATTGGTATTGAAAAAGAAAACCTGGAAAAGGACAGCAGGAAAAAAAAATTACCTTGCTGTGAATACAACAAAATATACAATATGATGCACAAAAACTTTTTCGCCCACTGGTCCCCTACCTGGGCAGCTGCGTAAACCAGGTGTATCCAGCCCACTTCATGTATAAAACATAACAAGAAAAAAGTTGTTACAAGATTAACTGTAAATTCCCCATGAATGTCTGATTCAGCGTGGGTGCGGCCATCTTTAAATTACATAACAAAACCTTAAGTGACTGTTTAAAAGAACAAAACATAGTGAGTCTCAGCTTGTGATCACTGACACTTCCAAAAAAACTCCCATTATTCCTCTCTGTAGGAAACGGGAAGTGCTTTTCACTCTTCAGCAGTTTTTATGAAGTGAGCCCTGGGCCGGAGTGCGTTAAATGATAAAACGGGCTTTTTTTTTTTTATACTGTATGACTGGTTAGGCTTGTTTCTAACATATACATAGAGACAATGTTTCTTTTTTTTTCTTGCTCTGTTTGTATATACGATCAAATACACAAACAAGCATAAACACATAAATGTACAAATTAATGGGGGCACAAAAGGGTATAGGCGCATAATGGACACACTTTAAAAATAAGTGGTTTTGTGGTATAATTTATTTTTTGTTATTCGGGGATCCAGTTTGTCTGGAGTCTCCTGCAGATTGGGAAGTATCGCACGTGCATTCTTATGTGGGATCGTGGTCTGTTTGCAGATCCAGGGGACAGATTTGATTAAGAGCATTGTTTTTAATCATATGGCAACAAGAAGGCCTAGAAAGCATCTTCTAATGTATGGACACTTTATTGCAGTGGTGTCTCTTTTAATAGAGCGCCTGCATAGCTGCAGTGAACAGGAACTGGGAGTCGGGTCAGAGCTGGTTGAACTGCATAATCCTCTGCACATGCCACAAGGCCCGGCTTTGTCTGCAGCGCTATTTGGTATTTGCATCTTAATAACCAGCAAGAATCTCAAACCTCCGCTGCTTCATAAATAAAAGATGAAAGGAAAGGGTCTCCTCTCAGAAGCCACTTGGTAAAGTCATACAACACATCATAAAAGCTTTCACAGGCAGATATAATCTGCAATACGCTGGGAGCAAGGGCTGGGAGCAAGGACAAGGGCGGCCGAACTGAACCTGTGATGACAAGATTCCTGCAGAGAAACTTGTCTAAAAGGGCATTCGAGGAGGAAATGAGTAAAAATACACATAGGCCTGACAGAAATAACGGATATTTATTTACACAAACCGTAATGAAAGGGAATGCTGATTTAATGGGGATATTGTCAGGTGTTTTAACAACCT
Source organism: Leptobrachium leishanense (assembly GCA_009667805.1). Lineage (NCBI taxonomy): Eukaryota > Metazoa > Chordata > Amphibia > Anura > Megophryidae > Leptobrachium > Leptobrachium leishanense. The sequence goes on along the minus strand of CM019063.1, from coordinate 19,407,491 downwards.
AAAGGGCTATATCCATGTTGCAACCTCCAGTGAAACTCAACATTGTTGCACCATCGTCAAACAAAAAATCCAAACAGCGATTTAACAATACACAATTCCAAAAGCCAGTGACTGCTACATTCAACAGCAGCCTCGTATCTTATTGTATACTGTTTAACACGTTTTTTTGTTTGAGGGGTTGTCTTTTTGTCTCCCCCCTTTCTTTACCCTGTAGCTCCTCTCGGCCAGCACCATGCCTTTGCACGGTGTAAACCTCTGATAGATCCGGCAGGGATTTCTGCTCGGCATATGTTTTGGTGCCAGTGTTTCTGGAAGACACAGGGCATTGTGAAACGAACAGGAAAGATCCTGTGTCCTGCCCGGGCCGATTGTGATAAAGTTCACCCACGTGACCCATCCTCCCCTGAACACAACCTGCCTTTCACGAAGGCCGTTTGAGTTTCGAAGGTTATTAAAATACTCTGCGCCGTTCCCACCTGCATCGGGAAACAAAGGCCCTTTGTTCTCCTGTGAAAGTAATTTGGATTTGCTGTCACACGAGAGGCACAGATAAGTTCCTGCTTTTGTGCATATCGGGCAGCTTTCTCACTCCAGTGTATTTTTCAGGAATTTGAAGCGGGCAAACCTGCTAGTGTTGGAAACAAGTGGTATACTGTGCCTTCTACGTGTCTGCTGGTACAGCACTCACAATCTGATGTATGCGGAGTGTGAATGCGCTGTAGTGCAGAATGTGCTGTGTCCGCATGTTCTCCATCATACGGCTAGATATAAATATGTTGTGATCGGTTGGGCTGTGATGATGTACTTTAGATGCTTAATATTGTATACTGAGCTGTGCTACTTCATGACTCCACATGGTGTGATCACACTCTGACATAAGATCAGCGCGCTTCCCTTACTGTTGTCCCATTCAATGATTTTTTTTCCTTTTTTCTCCCCCCCCCCCCCCCTCCCTCCCCATCCCAGTGCCCTCTGCAAGCCTGCCTTTAAAGTGCACCCGTTCCACCATATTTACTTTGGCCTTTAAGTCCCATTAGCGAATGGATGCCTTTACTGGAACTCAGTTCCTCCACATTTTTTCCCCAAACTGAACAGGGTTACAGTCATATATTAAGTCACCAGAAAAATATATATATATATATATATTTATTTATTTTTTTATGAGAAAGTATTTTACCAGGAAGGATACATTGAGATTTCTCACGTTTTCAAGTATGTCCCGGGTGGTGAGTATGTACCGTTAGGTGTCTTGCCCAAGGACACTTACTGGAGAGGTGCTCGTCGGGATCGAACCCATGACTCCACAGGCTTTCTCCACGCAGAGCAGTGATGTTACCTCTATTCTTATCATAAGGATCACCTGAAACCCAGCCTATCTTTATGTTTAAACGTTATCACACCACTCCACATGCAACTTTGATTAAGTGCAACATGACAACCGTTAATTGGAGAGCTGACATCTTGGCGAGTTCCTGTGCTTATTCTTTCTAGGATTAGACTCCTGGATGGATGCTATTAAAGGTCCGTGCAATATCTCCCTTGATGCGATATCTCTTTGTAATTTCCCTGGTCCAGTGTTGGCTGCCTCAATTTTTCAGTCGGAGCTAATTGGAGGCCTCTGCGCATGTATGTCCGTGTGATGACCACAGCCAATCAAGCAGGCGCACAGACTATGCGGAGGGTTCGCCTTTGCGTTACGCAGTCCCTCTCCCTGTGGTATGCTGCAGACACATGTGGAAGAAGGAAACTTGAGCAAGGATTTTTTTCTCTTCTTCCTGAAACCCCAAACGTTGTTTTAGGGCATGACCGTGTCCTGCACAAATGTAGCTCAGTGTGGTGACAGTTCAGTATAGAAACTGTTGGTCCTCAATCCTCGTCTACAAGCATGTGATTGGACATCAAGCAATGGCCAATTGGGAAGTAAAGTGTCCAGTTCACCGCTGAGTCTGCAAAAGCTGTTCTGGTAAGGTTTTACGATCTGTGCCATTACAAACGAAACATGCAACAAGCTCTCCAACCTTCCCTGCCATCCTCAAAGTAAATGGACACATACATACAGGTAAAACGGTGTCACGCCCATGCCCACCAGGACGGCTGCAACGACCAGGAGTAACAACCCAGTTCATGTATAAAACATAAGAAAAAAGGGTCCTAGTGCGCTCATTCCTATATAGCTCAATGTGAAACAAAACAGAGGTTTTGGTTTACTTGAATGGCCATTGAAGTGTAAGTTCACCTGCCCCATCAAGGCACCTCTAGTACGGCAAGTCCTAACTAATGAAACCAGAAGCCACAGTCTGAGCAAAGAGGAGCGGCTTCTGGTTTAAATAGGTAGGACGCTCCTTACTAGAGGTGCCTTGACGTGGCAGGTGAGCTTACACTTTAATGGCCATTCAAGTACACCAAAACCTCTGTTTTGATTCACATGGAGCTATATAGAAATGTGCATAGATGACACCTTTTTTCTTGTTATAAAGTAAATGGACACAAATGGTCCACATACACAAAAATATTTGGGTCTCCGAGCAGTCCTCATATCTACTTACAGCTTCGGCTCTTAGTGATGGGGGTCACTGTGAAGACCTTATGCAGTTGGTAGTCCTAGGACCCCTTTCACAACCCAAAACAGTTTTTCCTTTCTTTACATGCTGTACTGAGACTGCCCCCCCATGTCCCGACATTTTTTTTTTCTTTCACCCACTTAAACCTTTCTGCCTTGTTCGGTAAAGAATAGGAGATTGTAAAATAAATAATTGGCTATTTAAGGGTGAAAGCTGATTCCAGTGGAATGAGGGAGGATATTGCACTTTAGTATATAAACCTCTTTTAGTGCTTTGTATGTAAACAAACGAAAGAGCCGTCTTGTGGCATTTTGCACCAGCTTGTTTCAATAAAGTTCTGGGAACCTGTTCTTTTAATACTCTTGGGAGGATGATATAGATGCCTAAAACAATAAATCCTTAATGTTCATTAAAAATGCTTACAGGAAGGTGTGATGTGTCTGTTTCATTGATTCAAATTTAACGTGGTGGTAATAGAAGTCCGCTGTCTGCCTGAGCAGCACTGAGAGCGGACAGGCTGGTTACGAACCTGCATGTTACTTTGGATTAAAGCTCTTTCCCGGGACGCTATTCAGTTTTTCTACCAAGAACTCCTTGTTGGGGAAAAAAATAGAACATTTATGTGAAATATTTAAATGTAGGGTAAATAGAACTGTTGCACAGAAGTTGTCATTCTGAGATGGTTAATAAAAATAAGGTAAATTGACTGTTTTTTTCAATTTTCATATATTAAGCTTTACAGACATATTGCTGGGATGAAGGGTTCTAAAAGCTAGATGGTGTCCTTTAACGCTCACAATTTGATACGGAGTCTGCATTATTGGCATACAGGAAGAAATGCCTGTTTCAGTCACCTTAACCATTAGGTCAGAAAGTGGTAGAGTGGCCCAGACAGGTGAAAGCTGCTGCACAGCTTCGCTTAACACCGCAACAAACGTAATGATGCATTGCACCTAATGTAAAGGGTTAAATATGAAAAATATTCCGCGCCTGCCCTCCCGGTTGTTCCCAGCCTTTCAACAATACAGCTCCTTCCTTCATTGTATCTCCATATTTACCCTTGGCTCTCAACAGTTTTGTCTTCTTCCTTTGATCCTTTCCCCATTGATACTGTTGTGTTCTTAATTTTTGTTGAACAGCTTGTCTTGTTTGTGGATATGGCACTTTTGAATGCGCTCATGTATGGATATTTGACCTACCATTTGGTCCTACGGCGGTTTGAGAGTTGATCCATTTTTGCGTTGAGGGGCGCTCGTATTCCAGAAATATGTGAGTGGCCACTTGCAACAGTTTTTTTTTTTTTTTTTTTTTATGCCATATATTCGATATTACCCTATATTTTCTTATGGTCTTTTTAGACTCTACCCCCTTGCTTGGTATCTTTCTGTATCTTTGTTTTTGTCTGATGCCTCCTTGTTTGCGTATCATGTAAACCAAATAAGAACAATATTGTTCAAGACTCCAGTAAATAGGATTTCTGTGACAAAATCCAGAAGCCTCTTGGTAGATGTGACTACGGTGTCTTAGTTGCGTCTTGGCTTCCCACATAGATTTTTTGATACGTAATGGTTCCGACACAGAATGTAATACAGGGAAACCTTTAATCGCAGTGATACACTGACTTCTCCAGCTCCATTTTTATTCTTTTTAATTCTGTGTTCTATTAAAGGTTTTAAACATGGTACAAGGCAAAAAGTTAATCAGTGAGCATGTGCTAGGTAATCCAGCTCCATTTTTAACCGGTTATGGGAAGCCTCTCTTGTGAGTTCATTGATCTAATCGTGTTCACTATGAACAAAGTCGGTTTTCAATTTCAACTTTTACCCGGGGGGAGAGGGGTTAATAACTATATGCTGCCGATAGATTGCTACGGTGTCCACATGAACTTTTTATTAATCTTCTCCTTAATCTAGGAATCCTTCAGAGCTTGAGGCGCAATGTGTGAGATGGGGTATGGTTTTCCTTAATAATTCTCATATTTTCCAGACGTTTCCAATACTTTAGCTGCCTTTATGATACAGTGCTGCAGAGATCATTGCAAACCGTGGCATTGTAATCATGTTTCCCATGATTCCTCTACACAGACATAAGGATGGATGAGATTAACATCATTCGACATTTATTTGCAAAGTATTTTACCAGGAAGGATACATTGAGGTACTGAAACGGCCCCAGATCCAGGAGTTTTTTGTAGTTAAACACCCCCACATGTAATTATGGTGTGGATTGCTGTCTTTTTCATGTGGTTACAAGCGCCTCTTTTGTAGTTTTTACATTTTTGGAGTACTTTCAGATGTGGGCACATCATAAAATGAGATTTACAGCCATCTGCCCCAGTCTTACTTTTCCCAAGTTAAAAGATTTACAGCTGAAAAATACAATCTTTCAGTAAAATCATTTTAGAATCTTTCAACGTTTAATCAGCCAGGTTTTTGTTTTGGGTCTTTTTTCCCCTCTTCGTCTTTGCAAGGAAGGAGCCTGGAACTGGTTGGATTGAGTAGAGGTAACATCACTGCTCTATAACCATGGAGACACAGGTTCGAATCCCAGCAAGAGCATCTCTCCAGTTAGCGTCCTTGGGCAAGACACCTAATGGTAAATACTCGCCAACCCAGGACATACTTGAAAAGGAGAGAAATCTTAATGTATCCTTCCTGGTAAAATACTTTCTCAAAAAAAAAAAAAATGCCAGTAAGAAGGCTAAAAAACCTGCATTTCTGACGTTTTACCAGTTGTCAGATCCTGGTGCTTAATACATTCCTTCCTTACTCCTGATCCTGGACAGTTACAGTCACTTGTATAGCGCCAACAGATTCCGTAACGCTTTACAATGGGGGCGCACAAACATTATACCTAATAGTGATACGTTGGGAACAGACGGCCCTGCCCGTAAGATAATTGTCCTAACTAATACAGCACTAGTGCTCAGCCAGGCATCCTGTGAGTTTACAATCTAAGGGATGGAGGTATGTGAAACAAGAGGGAGCAGGAGGAGTGTGGAGCTGGTGGCCAGAAATAAAATGGCAGGGATTTCATGAGAAGGACTAGAAGCTTGGGCTTGAAAAGGGTTATTGGAAAGAAAAGTGGAAGGAGCTGGAAGGGAGAGCTACAAGTTTAGGCCTGGGACTTTGGATGGTGAGCTGTATGATGAAAGAGACAGTTAAGGAGAGTGGGCTATGTATGATAGGGTATATACGACATGGGAGAGGATCAGGAAGCAAATTGATGGGGAGAATTTAACAAAGACGGAGGAAAAATTTAAAAAGAAAACTAATCGGGCAGAAATTATTACATAACTGCAAACCTAAAATATGGACTGTAGGATTAGAGCGGAGGTTGTGGAGTGAGAGATGACCTGCTGACAGCAGGCTACCTTAGCTTATTTCAGAGTGAAAACGCAGGAGCGCTTGACATGGTGATGGCTTTGGATGGTGTTGTCGTTTCCGTCCCGTTCCTCCCCCCCTTCCTCCCCCCCCCCTTCATCTCCACTGGTTCATTCTAGATTCATTTTAATGTGTTATTGGATATTTTTTATGTACAGGTAAACCTTTCAGGGAGTAACGTCTCCCATTCGCTGGTTTTATTACCAGTTTTATTGTCTTTCACTATATGTTCTGTAAAAGTGCAATAAAGTTAATCATTGAAAAAGCTGTGGGTTTAAAAGGATATTCCAGTTAAAAATGTTATGTTTCAACAGAGCATGTGGTTTGACTGAAATGGCCCCTTGCTTTTGGTCAACTAAGGCCGCAACAAACTATTATTTACCATTTTATTCCATTAATCGATTCATTCGATAAAATACATTCTCTTTTTGTAAAAAAAATATAATTATGGAATAGCTCCATCTGAAAACAAACAATACTATAGTGCAGAGCAGACCATAGAATTTCTTTTTTAAACCATCAGTAAAATGCACTCACAAAGAACATATAGATATGCACATACCAGCACCAAGCTACACTTAAATCACCCAGGAATCTCTCCAGGACTTCCAGAAAGCTTGACGTTTAACTGACACTACAGTTGTGTTCAAAATTATTCAACCCCCACTGAAATTGAGTGTTTTGGCCAGTTTGACATTGATTTTGATCATTCAGTCATCTTGCTTACAATTAAATCAAAGAGGCACGTGTAGGTCAGACAAATATAACACAACATTTATAATGAAATAACCACAAATGTCTTTTCTGTGCTCACATCATTATCAGTTTTATTCAACCCCCAAGTGACATTCAATCTTAGTACTTAGTACAACATCCTTTTACAGTTATAACCGCTTTTAAACGTGAAGCATAGCTTGACACAAGTGTCTTGCAGCGATCTACGGGTATCTTCGCCCATTCGTCATGGGCAAAAGCCTCCAGTTCAGTCACATTCTTAGGCTTGCGCACTGCAACTGCTTTCTTTAAGTCTCACCAGAGGTTCTCAATCGGATTTAAGTCAGGTGACTGCGATGGCCACTCCAAAATGTTCCAGCCTTTAATCTGCAACCATGCTGTAGTGGACTTGGAGGTATGCTTGGGATCATTGTCCTGTTGAAAGGTCCAACGTCTCCCAAGCCTCAGGTTTGTGACGGACTGCATCACATTGTCATCCAATATCTCCTGGTACTGAAGAGAATTCATGGTACCTTGCACACACTGAAGCTTCCCTGTACCTGCAGAAGCAAAACAGCCCCAAAGCATGATTGACCCCCGCCATGCTTCACAGTAGGCAAGGTGTTCTTTTCTTCATAGGCCTTGTTCTTCCTCCTCCAAACATAGCGTTGATCCATGGGCCCAAACAGTTCTAATTTTGTTTCATCAGTCCACAGAACACTATCCCAAAACTTCTTCTGTGGTTTGTCCACATGACTTTTGGCATACTGCAGTCGACTCTTCTTATTCTTTGGAGACAGCAAGGGGGTGCGCCTGGGAGTTCTGGCATGGAGGCCTTCATTACGCAGTGTGCGCCGTATTGTCTGAGCTGAAACTTCAGTACCCACATCTGACAAATCTTTTCTCAGTTCCTCAGCAGTCACACGGGGACTCTTCTCCACTCTACGCTTCAGGTAGCGCACAGCAGTCTAAGTCAGCATCTTCTTTCTGCCACGACCAGGTTGCGTTTCAACAGTGCCCTTTGCCTTGAATTTGCGAATGATGCTTCCTATGGTCTCTCTTGGTATGTTTAACAGCTTTGCAATCTTCTTATAGCCATTGCCCTTCCTGTGAAGAGTAATCACCTCTTCTCTTGTCTTCCTGGACCATTCTCTTGACTTCACCAGGTTTGTAACCACACCAGTAAATGTATAGAAGGAGCTGAGTATCACAGTCATTTTAAAGCTGCCTAATTGGTGCTTATTATGCTTTATTGCTGCTCCGTGACATCCACAGGTGTTTTCAATACCTGATTGAAAACACTTGAATGAGCCTCTGTTCTTCAGAGTGGTAGTCTTTAAGGAGTTGAATAATTGTGTCAATGAAAAATTCACAAAAGAAACATTTACTACTGTATTACAAAACCAATTGATGTCATTTTAGTTGCATATGGTTCTTTAAAAGTCCTTGTAGGATTTCATTCTGAATACAATTACAAATGTACACTAAATTCCCTAAAACCCTTTACAGCATTGGGGGTTGAATAATTTTGAACACAACTGTATGTAACAATCAACACCTCGCTCATTTTATCCTTACACAATTTGCGAAGTGTATGTAACTTTCGTCCGTTCATAGGCAAAATGCGTAATTTTCACACACAAGGTAGGTGAGCACCTGGTCACAGTGATGGATTGATGCTGCATGCGCAGCTCAAGCCCATGTCTGTTTTCTTCCCAAAGAACGCTGCTATAAACACTCAGACCTAATGATGCCATTGCGAAAGCGAGTGGGGGAGGGTGGGCACTCTGCACAGCCTGACCACTTTAATAAGCTACAATGGTCGGGGTGCGTAGATTGTCCCTTTTTAAAATAATTTCATGAAAAACTGAGCGGGAGGGGGGAGTGAAGGTGGAAATGAGTTTGGACCAGAATGTGGCAGGGAGTTTGGGGGAAGAGACCAGACCAAAGGGAGGGGTGACGGCTCTGAACTCAAGAGAATAAGGCAGAGACGGTGGGGGTGGCTTCGGCACAGGACTCCAGTTCCAAGTAAGAATAAAACAACGGCGGTGTAGCTTCTCCACCCAGTGGCAGTTCTGCTACTGTTGTGAACTAAATAATAATCTGGTTATGTCTAACATGACCTTTTTAGAACTAAAACCTACCAAGTAAAGCAGCAGCACGTCTTCAATGGGATGTGCAGTTAACCCTTCAATGTACACGTAAATGGCAGTTTGTCATAAAGATTGTTATTTGAAGATGGTTAAAATAATGTAAGACTGTGGATTTATTTATCCTTCAGAGTAATATTGCTGGGATGAAATATTCTAAACTCTAGTTGATGTCAATTATCATGTGCAATATCAAATGGGTCTACTAAAATGCTCATCCAAGCTCTTACTATCTCCCGCCTTGACTACTGTAACCTCCTTCTCTCTGGCCTTAAAAGATCCCAGATTCTCCCTCTGCAGTTTGTTATGAACGCCTGTGCCAGACTCCTACACCTCACCTTCTGCACCTCTCACTCCTTTGTCAATCTTTTCATTGGTTCCCTGTTTCCTTTAGAATCCATTTCAAAATATTGGTGCTCACATACAAAGCTCTCCATAACCGTGTCCCTGCCTACACCTCCTCCCTTAACAGGTACATCCCATCCTGACCACTTTGCCAATGATCTGACGCTATCGGTTCCTTGTACCTGTACCCCAACTTCCACCTTCTAGACTTCTCCCAAGCTGCCCCCTTTCTATGGAACTCCCTCCCCCGCAACATCAGATTCTCCCTGTCTCTCCTGTCCTTCAAGAAGTCTGAAAACACAGTACTTTAGAGAAGCCTATTGTCTCACTCCATAATACCCCATTGTTAATTTCTTGCTCCATCTTCCCACATGCACCCCACTACTACTTGTACTCTATTCATCCTCACCTAGTATGTCACCCCTCTCTTCTTAGATTGTAAACTCTCGAGCAGGGTCCTCCCTCCTATTGTTCTTTTGTGTAATGTGTATTTGTTATTCTGTCTCTCCCATTGTACAGCGCTAAGGAACTTGTTGGCTCTTTATAAATGCTTGTAACTGCATTACTGGCATAGAGGCAATAATGGCCTTTGTGTCCGATACAGTATATGTGAAAGATACATAATAAAAATGGTGAGTTCCTGCTTATGGGGATTTGTAGCGATCATAATGAGATCATCAGCAATGCAGCTTCCAAAAAATACCAATATAGAAATATCTGTGACCTAGTGCCTGCGTATGGAAATAACAGTAACGTCATGTATCTGTACTGTACACGGCTTTTCAGCAATTCTAACCCTCTGAATATTATCTCCTGTACATCAATGACAGACTCCAGAGTTCTTCCTTTATTCTGTCCAGTCTTGGTAATAATGTAGCAGTAAAGGTTAATGAACTTATTGTTGCAGTGATGGTGGGGGCTGCTCTTCTGAATTTCATTTCTCTCCAGGGAGCACACTAATCTTGCATTAAAAAGTGTGCAAAAGGGATTTAAATACTAATTAGTTTTTTCATTATGATGCAAAACCTTGTATAAATAATTTTAGTAGTTGAAGGGTTAACGTCCTGCAAACTGGTTAAGGCCCCGTTCACACTGTGCGATTTTCATATTCGTGACATAGAGCGATAATGTTGCAAAGCACCACCAATGCAAATCGCAAAAAAAGGGTCATGCACCAGCTATTGCGACATGCGACGTCGCGTGGCAAGATGTGAACAGCTCCATTGAAATGCATTGGAGAAGCTACACAGCCCGACGTCACACGGATTTTGCTGCGACATCGCGGCAAAATCCACGCGATAGAATCACACAGTGTGAACGGGGCCTTAATATGTTAGTCGTGGTACTCAGCCAATGATTTCCGGGTTGATCAGTAATCGTCATTCAACTCGCCAAGCTCTTTGTGCTGCTGTCAATATGTATTTTTGCGGGGCTTTAATACTTACTGCTGGGGCTGCATTAATGTCAACAATTTTGAAAACGAGAGAAATCCTTCCTGGTAAAATCCTTTTTATAAATAAATAAATCGTGTCGTGGAAAGGATATTAAAGAATGGATCAGCGTCACTAACTGAACCATATCTTCCCCAGGTTTAATGTTATGTATCTTTATTAATGGGAACTTTTAAAATGTAGCAACACCAAAATAGCCGCTATCAGCCCTACGTGTGTGATCAGAGACACGGACCCCTCTGCTTCCCAGCACAAGCACGGGGTTGTTTTGTTGGCCTTTTGAGCAACATGCCGTCTGGTGGCTGCAGCTCCGAGCCGCTTCCTTTTGTTATGTTCTCCTTCCAAACGGACAGGAACTGCGCAGCTGTTGTCACAGTGTGTGTGTTTTCTAGGGCCAGGAAGTCTGAACAAAAAAGAAAACAAAGCCCCCCCCCCTTCCTCCTTTAAAAAAAAAAAAAAGAGAAGAGGAAGTCAGGCGCACATTATTTTACTGATATAGTGCCTGCGCTTAACTATTTTCTGTCAAAACGCAGCTCTGCGCCTGTTCACACTGTTCTGGTGGCTTTTTTTATTTCATATAAACATTGAAGATTTCTAAACTGTGATAAATAATACTGCTTTCTGTCCAAACCTTGAAATGTCTGTAGACTCAGGTAGTAAATATTTAAGTGATGGGAGCGCATCCTGGGAGGTTGTGGTGGTAATAAACAAATGGGGACCCCACAGTGCTTCATCCTGTAAATACGCCTGGGCGTCCGCAGCCAGACATCTGTTAATGAGTCTTCTTGCCTTTTAGTTTAGTTTTATCTTTGGTCCTTGTTAACTGAACTATCTTTACATTTGTTGCCAAGTTCTGATTTTCTTTTATCAGTCGTGCTTTATTGATACTGAATCAGACTATACAATATGTACCACCACGTCTTGAGAAACCCAGGGGCCAGGCAGACGCAGGCTCCTAGAATTTCTTCTGATTGCCGTATTTATAGTTTGCTTGCTTGGCTTCTGACTTTATTACTGGCTCCATTGCTTGATATAAATTTTATCAAATTTTCATGATGAAGGTATCTGGCCGGTCATGTGATCGTGATAATACGGGGCCCGGTCAAACTGATCTCAGAAGATCTGCGAGAATAAACTAGCTTCCTGTAAACGTTGTACAGTAAAACAAACATGAACTGCAGACGACCTGTAAGTAATAAAGTACAGGTTGTGCTATAGTAGGTATGTACTGAGATGGAGATACAGGGGGTCTTAAGGAGCCGCCTCCTGTTCTAGGTTCTGTCCAGCAATGCTGTAGTTAAAAGGGTGTCTCTGGCTTCCTGATGTTGGCACACACTCTTCCTGCCTGCTGGTCGTTGGACACATTCTTTTGACATGCTGATGACTAGAAGAGCCAAGTTGCTGGGGACTGAGTGGCAGGTAAGCCACGTGTCGGGAGCATCATCTGCACTGCATAGAGAAAGCAGATGACGCTCCCTGCACGTCCTTCGCACTGAAGTGGTTAAACGAAGACTAGCCATGGCAATGAAAAGTTTGGGCTCATTTTATGGGGAATGCTCTCAAAATATATGTGGTGCTGTTTCTCATGAACACAAAATAATTTTATTTATATTATTTCTGAGTAATGCCAAAGATCTGCAGTCATTCCCTTCCGGCGACGTTAACATCGGATACCTGTTCGCTGTCAGAAAATCACAAAACGTCATCCAGTGTCCTACAGCAGAGGAAATGTTTCCTTGGAGTAGGACCACAGAGGTGGCATTGTCTGGCATTTTGTGTCCATCCGCTTATGTTGACTGGTTTGCGTTCAGGTCTTTTCAAACTATATGATTTCTATCTGGGTTATTCAGTAACCAGTACAGCTTGTAGTTGTTGCAACGTTGGTGATCATCAGCGTTTCTCAAAGGGGAATTCAAACAGCGGCAGGACAATATTCGTTGAAACTTTCCTGACATGGTTTGAATTTCCCTTTGAGGTAACAATGAAGTTCAACGTTTCTGCAAAGATGATGAACGCTGGTGGTTAGTGTAGTGAATAAACCCGCATATGTTGTTTTGTCCTCGTCACCTGTCAAAGTACTCTTATCCTTATGCCTTTGTGTTGCCCACAAAGTGCGATACAGGGGCTTCAAGTTACGGTTTACATAGTTCTACAGACATGAGGTGTAGGAGGCCCTGTTCCATAAGCTTACATTCTAGCGTTTTATTCTCTCTGTATCGCTCTCTAATGAGGTCCATCAAATGTGAAAATAAAATGTTCGGTTTGAAGGCGCTATAGAAGGAAACAAAACAGATTTTTTTTTTTTGCATATCTGTTTAAAGGGCCACTACCACCACGATATTTAAATGTCCTTACTGCGTTTATTTTATGTTGCTGATATCTTACATGTGCTTTGGTTTTCTCTTGTTTGTTTAGTTAAGAAAATATTTTACTCTGTCACTGGGTGCATCCATTTGTGTGATCTTTTGTGTTGTGAACTGTCCACACCCCCCCCCCCCCAGTATCTTTTCATCACTTGTTCCTCACTGTGTGGCTTTGGCCATAGAATGGAGTGAATGAGTCAGTCTCCGACTCACATCATTGTATTTTTTTTTTCTTCTTTTAGACTCAGACTCACATCACCGTATTGTGTAGGCTATATTCAAAGATCATTTTGCTCTCCATCCCCAACATCCCAATAAAACATCATCATGGACTTGTCTCAAAAAACTTTAATAATGTAAACATAAAGAACTGGCTCACAAACAAGTCCTTAAATTGATCTGTAACAGTATGTACATGTTAATTATAGCCTCTTTATAAGCTCTTTCTCATTCATAGATTTCTATTAAGCTATATGTTCTTGGGAGAAAAGGCATGTTAATATCTTAACGGTCAGCAATAAAATGCAAATGAGCATTATGTTTCAAGTGTAAAACAAATAGCTATATAGTCTAGTAATGACACAAAAATAAGAATTATATGTATCCAGCACAGACCCCCCCCAGAAATATGTATCCAGCACAGACCCCCCCCCAGAAATATATGTATGCAGCACAGGCCCCCAGAATTATACTTGCCCAGGGCAGACCTCAGCATTAGGTGACCCGCATGTTCCTCCGAGCGCCAGCATTCTCCTCCACGCGGCTGCCGGCTTCTGAAGGCTGTGACGATCTTGCCTGTAGGCCGCGTCACAGCCTTCACAGAACGACGGCTGTACGAGGGAGCATGCTGGCGCTCGCAAGAAGACACGGCCAGTTGAGGGGCTGCTTGCAGAATGCTGCTAATGCATTCCACTACCAGTGGCAGCAGTCGTACACAGTTTACACGGGCCCAAGGGGCAGCTGCTTTGGGCCCCTCAACAATGACTGGGCCTGGGGCAACTGTCCCTTTTGCCCCACGTTAAAGACAGCCCTGGCCGTCAAGTAATCCTATTGCAGATATTTTGGTAAATGTTGCATCGTGGGAAAAAGCCACAAAATGGAATCTGGAGATAAAATAATTATTTCCCCTTTGTAGATGCGATTACTTCAAAGAAAAATAAAAAACCAGCAGCCTGCGTTTTATATGCAGTGGCTTTATTTGTAATGTAATGCCCAAGTAATTTAGTTACACCTTATCGGAGTGATATAGCGACTTTTTCCTTTTGTCCCGTGTGGTATTGGCGCATTACTGTTGGTTTCTAGTTAGAGCTTATGTTATTGGTAGTGTCTGTTTAAGCTTTGACACAGGAGCTGACCTGGAGCTCATGGCTGGTTGAGCATGGATCCATGGTGTCAGACATGTCATTGCCTACTTTAACTCTGAAAGCTTTCTCTGAGCGGCTCGTTTAACGTAAAATAAAAGCAAAAGTTTATTCTGTCTTCTTCAGAATTACTGAGGTGACTAAAACACTGCTGCTTCTATAGATGCTAAGGGAATGTCTTGCACATGGGCAGATCATGTTGCATTTTGTCTCGTGTGGTCAAGACATGCGACTTGGTGACATGCTATACCCAAACTAAGAGATTTGCTGCAATCTGATACGTGTTGGAGATAAAGCATTCGCAACAGTACTCTGGTTTAGCATTCAAGCAGTAATGTTACAATTTTACTACATCTTGTTCAATTGCAGCAGCATCTAACTGCATTGCACCTCAGGATTACCGACATTTTATTGTTCAAAAATATGTTTCAAGGAACAAGTTTGATACAAATGAAAGGGAGGGGGATGGGGAAAATGTGCTTAATATTAGTGCCGAATCAACTAATCGATTAATCGACAACGAAAATAGCAGATAATGAGCATAGTTGCCAACTAATCGGCTGTTGATTAATCGATGTACAGCACACACTGTTTAGAGTCGGATGTAGTTAAACATTATAACCTCTTATTCAGCTTCGGAGCTAAATGGAGAAGACGCGCCGCTGCTTTACTCGGTAGGATTTTGTTCAAGGGTTATGTCAGACATAACCAGTTTGTTTTTAGTTTACATTTGCAGAAGTGCTACAACCCAAACCCTGGAGACACTGGCACTGGGTATGGGTGCTCTACTGCTGGTGTTTTATCCTTACTTGAAGCTGGAGTCCTGTGTCACCACCTCAACCCCCTCTTTGGCCTGGAGTTGCCATTCCCTCCCTCTGGTCCGGTCCCTTGCCACAAACTCAATCCCACACTCGGGTCTGGTCTTTTGCCCAAACCCACTCCCTCTCGCACTCGGATCGAGTCCCTTCAACAAACTCGCTAACTTCCACCTCCAGACCCTCCTCCCGCTCAGTTTGTTCATGAAACTATTGTAAAGGGACACTCTAATAAGCTAAAGTGGTCAGGCTGTGTAGAGTGCCCCCCATTCTCGCCCTGCTTTCGTGCTGACATCATCATGTCTATCTGAGCGCTTGTAGCAGTATTTGTTTTGGGGAATAAGCAGACATGAGGCCTCACCTTGTGTGCGAAAAGTATGCAATTTGTGTATGTACTTACAAACGTTATGTGCACTGTGCAAACTTACGGGAAAAAAGGGGGAGGTGGGGTTTATTTTTTTATTTGTTTCAGAATGTTCCTTTTAACCTCCCTGGCGGTGTTCCCGAGTGGGCTAAATTTCACCGCTGAGAGCGGTAACCCTGAGACACACTCGGGCTGTATATATCACCTCTCCGTGCACTCCCTCGATCTCTGCAGTCTCCTCCGGCGATCGCGGCGTTTTACTTCCTGGATTCTTTCTAGTGAGGAAGGAACCAGGAAGTATGAGGTCGCGGTCACCGGAGGAGGCAGCTGGGGACATCGAGGGAGCGCAGGGAGAGGTGATGTATCCAGCGGCATCCCGGGTGTTACTCAGGGTTGCCACTTCCAACATAGGAATTTAACCCTGAGCTACACTCGGGAATACCGCTGGGAGGGGGGGGGGGAAATAGACCGCTTTTAGATGCGTTTTTTACCAAAAATTAGACCGCCGGGGAGGTTAAGGAAACGAAAATTGTTTATCTGATAAATCGATTAATCGCCCATCTAATCGATTATGAAAATAATGGTTAGTTGCAGCCCTAAATTATTAAAAGAGCTCAGTGATGTAATAGCAAAACCGTTAACAGATTTATTTAACCAATCCTTGCTAACGGGAGTCGTCCCAGAAGACTGGAAATTAGCAAATGTTGTGCCCATTTACAAGAAGGGTAGTAGGGAGGAATCGGGGAACTATAGGCCAGTTAGTCTTACGTCAGTAGTGGGGAAATTAATGGAAACCATGTTAAAGGAAAGGATTGTTGAACATCTAAAAACACATAGATTACAGGATCAGAAACAACATGGGTTTACCTCAGGGAGATCATGCCAAACTAATCTTATTGATTTTTTTGATTGGGTAACAAAAATAATAGACACAGGTGGTGCAGTAGACATTGCTTATTTAGATTTCAGTAAGGCTTTTGATACTGTTCCGCATAGAAGGCTTATCAATAAATTGCAATCTTTGAGTTTAGATTCCAATATTGTTGACTGGATTAGGCAGTGGCTGAGTGACAGACAACAGAGGGTTGTGGTAAATGGAGTTTATTCGGCACAAGGTCTTGTTACCAGTGGGGTACCTCAGGGGTCAGTACTTGGACCCATTCTCTTTAATATTTTTATTAGTGATATTGCAGAAGGTATTAATGGAAAAGTATGTCTTTTTGCTGATGACACAAAGATTTGCAACAGGGTTGACGTTCCTGGAGGGATCAGCCAAATGACAAATGATTTAGGTAAACTAAAAAAATGGTCGGAGTTGTGGCAATTGAGTTTTAATGTGGATAAGTGCAAGATAATGCACCTGGGACGTAAAAACCCAAGGGCTGAATATAGAATATTTGATACAGTCCTAACCTCAACATCTGAGGAAAGGGATTTAGGGGTCATTATTTCAGAGGATCTAAGGGTAAGTAGTCAATGTAATAGAGCAGCAGGAAATGCTAGCAGAATGCTTGGTTGTGTAGGGAGAGGTATTAGCAGTAGGAAAAGGGAAGTGCTCATGCCACTGTACAGAGCACTGGTGAGACCTCACTTGGAGTACTGTGTGCAGTACTGGAGACCGTATCTCCAGAAGGATATAGACCTCTTAGAGAGAGTTCAGAGAAGGGCTACTAAAATGGTGTACGGCTTGAAGGAGAAATGTTACCAGGAAAGGCTTAATGATCTTAACATGTCCAGCTTGGAAAAAAGACGAGACAGAGGAGATATGATAGAAACATTTAAATACGTAAAGGGAATCCACAAGGTAGAGGAAGGGAGTATATTTAAAAGGAAACAAAATAGCAAAACAAGAGGACATAGTCTTAGATTAGAGGGGCAAAGGTTTAAAAGTAACATCAGGAAGCATTATTTTACTGAGAGGGTGGTGGATACATGGAACAGTCTTCCAGTAGAAGTGGTAGAGGCCAAAACAGTAATTGAATTTAAGCAAGCATGGGATAGGCATAAGGCTATCCTAAACAAAAGATAAATCCAGGTAAAGTATCCATGTAATTGGGCAGACTAGATGGGCCGAAAGGTTCTTATCTGCCGACATTTTTCTATGTTTCTATGTTTCTACTTAATATACTTTTATAATTCGTTTGCTCCATGAATAACCCATCGTGATTTATTGCAGTGATTTGAGGCATTGAAGGTGTGGGTGCAAATCTCTTCATTTTTATTTCATTATTCATTGAACCTCTGTTACCATACCTCCACCCACAATCCTTGTGATCTCATGTGGACAAGTGCAGCTTTTCTGGTCAGCCGTACAATTACTTGTATGCTTCTAATCGTCTGCTGTGCCATGCTTTGAAACATTTGTGCCAAAAGTAGGCGTAAACGTCACATTTTTATGAGTTAGGCGAAGCTATTAAAACAATTCAGAAGTTTCAGAGTTGGGGTTTTTGTTCTTTATTTGTAAAGCGGCTGCATATTCTGCAGCGCTGTACCATGGGCACTATATAGACAGGTCTATAGCTACCTGGCCTTATCTCCAATAGAAACAGCAGGTAAAGGTGTGTGCTTCCATCATGTTCTTGGAAGTTTTTCTGCACATTATTCTACTTTGAACGTTGTTGAAATATTTTCTGTTAATCTGTATATTTAAGTAATATAGTCACTGTTACATGTTTACAGGTGCATTCTGTATATAGTCACTATGTTAAATGTTTACAGGCGCATTCCGTATTGAGGTATGTTAATAGGGAGCTCTTGAGTGACTTTAGACCGGGGGAAGATTTGATGGTGTCTGGGAGGTTATTCCAAAACTGCGGTGCTCTGTAGGAAAATGAGGACCGAGACGCTTTCTTTTTTGTATTGCAAGTAAGGTGCTGGTCCTGGATCGGAGGTTATAGGATGAGGGAACTGCTGGAGGAAGCAGCCTATTCAGGTAGGGTGGTAGCTTCCCAGAAAAGCTCTTAAACACCAGGTTGGAAAGGTGAAGGGTGGGTTTTTTGGTCTCCAGCGACGGCCAGTTTAGCTCTTTTAACATGTCACAATGTATGCGGCTCGGTTATCACTTTTCATTATTTTGTTATTTTTATGGGAAAGACAGAGTATTTATTTGTGCCTTTTTGGTCCATTACGTTTGAGTGGTTGTTTCTCTCCCTGCGTATAGCTGTCTCCAGGTATATCAGTCACTAAAGATCAGCCCCCATCACGAGGCTCGCAAAGCTTTGCTCTTATCCATTTCCCTCCTTTCAGTTAATTCAAAGGGATTTTCTAAGTGTTTTTTATTTATTTTTATTTTATAAAAACCTTCCCAGTTCTGGATGGCCAGTATTTGTGTCTGCCTAACATGCTGGATGTTATATGATGGTTTGTTTTTATCAGTCTGGAACCTTTCTCTAGAGCTTCAGTCATCCACCAAGAAAGATTTCACGAACTGGGGGAGCAACTATTTTAAAATTCCAAAACCATTCCATTGATGTAAACGTTTAATATTGTTCTATATGATTCATACCCCACTTTTATTTTTTACTTGGTCCTCAATTGAAACCCACTTATTACAGGGTCTGTGCTAATTTAGAACCCCCATGAACTACTGTATTTAGGGTTTAGCGCTCGTTTGCTGGGGACCTTTGTTGTGTGTGTATTGAGTCCCGTTATCTGAAGTGGTTTGGATATCCGAGCATTCTGGATCTTTGAATACAAGGAGTGATCTTAGGGATGGATCCCAACACAAAACATATAGTTTATTCTCACTTTATACACAAATCCTGAGGGTCATTTTATACAATGTTTTTTTATGTGGCTGTTTTGGGTGGCTGGCTCTAGGTTGGTCGTTGGGTGGCTGGCTCTAGGTTGGTCGTTGGGTGGCTGGCTCTAGGTTGGTCGTTGGGTGGCTGGCTCTAGGTTGGTCGTTGGGTGGCTGGCTCTAGGTTGGTCGTTGGGTGGCTGGCTCTAGGTTGGTCATTGGGTTGCTGGCTCTAGGTTGGTCGTTGGGTGGCTGGCTCTAGGTTGGTCGTTGGGTGGCTGGCTCTAGGTTGGTCGTTGGGTGGCTGGCTCTAGGTTGGTCGTTGGGTGGCTGGCTCTAGGTTGGTCGTTGGGTGGCTGGCTCTAGGTTGGTCGTTGGGTGGCTGGCTCTAGGTTGGTCGTTGGGTGGCTGGCTCTAGGTTGGTCGTTGGGTGGCTGGCTCTAGGTTGGTCGTTGGGTGGCTGGCTCTAGGTCGGTCGTTGGGTGGCTGGCTCTAGGTCGGTCGTTGGGTGGCTGGCTCTAGTTGGTCGTTGGGTGGCTGGCTCTAGGTTGGTCGTTGGGTGGCTGGCTCTAGGTTGGTCGTTGGGTGGCTGGCTCTAGGTGGTCGTTGGGTGGCTGGCTCTAGGTTGGTCGTTGGGTGGCTGGCTCTAGGTTGGTCGTTGGGTGGCTGGCTCTAGGTTGGTCGTTGGGTGGCTGGCTCTAGGTTGGTCGTTGGGTGGCTGGCTCTAGGTTGGTCGTTGGGTGGCTGGCTCTAGGTTGGTCGTTGGGTGGCTGGCTCTAGGTTGGTCGTTGGGTGGCTGGCTCTAGGTTGGTCGTTGGGTGGCTGGCTCTAGGTTGGTCGTTGGGTGGCTGGCTCTAGGTTGGTCGTTGGGTGGCTGGCTCTAGGTTGGTCGTTGGGTGGCTGGCTCTAGGTTGGTCGTTGGGTGGCTGGCTCTAGGTCGGTCGTTGGGTGGCTGGCTCTAGGTCGGTCGTTGGGTGGCTGGCTCTAGGTCGGTCGTTGGGTGGCTGGCTCTAGGTTGGTCGTTGGGTGGCTGGCTCTAGGTTGGTCGTTGGGTGGCTGGCTCTAGGTTGGTCGTTGGGTGGCTGGCTCTAGGTTGGTCGTTGGGTGGCTGGCTCTAGGTTGGTCGTTGGGTGGCTGGCTCTAGGTTGGTCGTTGGGTGGCTGGCTCTAGGTCGGTCGTTGGGTGGCTGGCTCTAGGTCGGTCGTCGGGAGGCTGGCTCTAGGTCGGTCGTCGGGAGGCTGGCTCTAGGTCGGTCGTCGGGAGGCTGGCTCTAGGTCGGTCGTCGGGAGGCTGGCTCTAGGTCGGTCGTCGGGAGGCTGGCTCTAGGTCGGTCGTCGGGAGGCTGGCTCTAGGTCGGTCGTCGGGAGGCTGGCTCTAGGTCGGTCGTCGGGAGGCTGGCTCTAGGTCGGTCGTCGGGAGGCTGGCTCTAGGTCGGTCGTCGGGAGGCTGGCTCTAGGTCGGTCGTCGGGAGGCTGGCTCTAGGTCGGTCGTCGGGAGGCTGGCTCTAGGTCGGTCGTCGGGAGGCTGGCTCTAGGTCGGTCGTCGGGAGGCTGGCTCTAGGTCGGTCGTCGGGAGGCTGGCTCTAGGTCGGTCGTCGGGAGGCTGGCTCTAGGTCGGTCGTCGGGAGGCTGGCTCTAGGTCGGTCGTCGGGAGGCTGGCTCTAGGTCGGTCGTCGGGTGGCTGGCTCTAGGTCGGTCGTCGGGTGGCTGGCTGGCTGGGGGTGGGTGCCTGCTGTTTCCAGAATTTTGCAGTTTCTGGATTGTATAATCGCACAAGGCTACAAGACCAGTGCTCCCATTAGCAGAATTCTCTTAAATATTGTGAAAAAGGAGACGTACAGAGGAGATCGTTTAAGAAAATGTAAACCTATGAAAAGTCCTGAGA
Source organism: Leptobrachium leishanense (assembly GCA_009667805.1). NCBI lineage: Eukaryota > Metazoa > Chordata > Amphibia > Anura > Megophryidae > Leptobrachium > Leptobrachium leishanense. The sequence goes on along the minus strand of CM019063.1, from coordinate 19,386,361 downwards.
GCATCCATTTCACCTGTGTGTGTGTGTGTGTGTATATATATATTTTCTCTGCTCCTTTCCTTTTTAAAAGCTAGGTTTATAGGAGCGTGCCAGTCGTAGGCTTGTATGTGTGTTTATATTTGTATATGTATATATAATAACCAGTCTTTTACATATTTTTACAATATAAAGCAGGAAGAAAAAGGAATGAAACCAGACGCGTAGATTCTCCATTAAGGAGTTTACAATCCATACATTTACTATCTCTCATAACAATGAGTTGAGCGCGGCCGCATTCGGGCTAAGACAGAAATGATGCCGCATTATCTGCCTAGTGTATTTTATGAAAGGTTATTGATCTGTGTTTGCGCTGTTTATGTGCGATTCACCCTTCGGCACTTCTGCTCTATAAAGCAGGCTTGCAGATTGTTTCAGAGCGCTGCGCTCCAGCCAGTCAGAATGAATCTGTGATATGATTGCGGGGGGTGGGGGGTTGGCTAAATGCTGCACCCGCTCACAATCCTGCCTGACCTCCTCAATAATAACATTGCCTTTCTACTCTTTCCTGTAGCCGTGACATGGAGAGCAAAGAAACACTCAGGGTGTTACAGAAAATGGAAGACCGGCCGGAGGAGCGCATGATCAGGGAGAGGCTCAAGGCGACATGCATGCCAGCCTGGAAACACGAATGGCTGGAAAGGAGAAGCAGGCGAGGCCCGGTGGTAAGTCTTGTACATGAGTGTATGCTGTCAAACTGTGGTGTCACACTGCCCCCTAATGGAGAGTTTTGGCTAATGCACCTGTCCCAAATGAAAATCTCAAGAAAAGATGCAGGGCAGGCATATATTTTTAAACCTTCCACTACCATGCACATATTGTTGAATAAATGTAACATTTCTTACGTGAAAATAGAAGATTTGTAGTGACTATTATGAGATTATTTGCAAACACCTCTTCCGAATAATCCCAATAGAATCTAAAAATAATCTGTATGTGGCATAATAATGCCTGTATATGGAAATTACACTAACACCTTGTGTATGTATCATACAGCAATTTATATTCATTATAACCCCGTGAATCTTATCCCTGTGCAGTATTGTGTGACCTCACAGCTCTCCCTGTATTATGCCCTCTCCCTGGCTGTTGTAATACAGCAGTAATCTTTTTCCTCTTTGTTAGTGGTGGGGGCTGCTCTTTGTGGCTTCTTTACAGCAATATAGAGTGACAGATTGGTTTAGAACATACTTTAACTTCATAAATATAAAATCTGTCTCTATTTTATGTAGGTGGTAAAACCGATCCCGAGTAAAGCCGACGGATCAGAGTCTTCCAAGACAGATTCTGGCAGCGAGAGGTCACTAAGTGGATCATCGAACTCTCAGAAAGGACGGAGAAGTCCTTCTCCCAGCAGTTCCTCCAAATCTTCGAAGCCAGATTCTCCTGGAGTGAGGAGGAGAGGAATTTCTCCCATCCCGGTATGCGGTTGTAATTTGGTCCGATTAAAGGTTTTATGTCCGTTACAATGACCATGTGGCTAAATGTTACACGGGGTGTGACAAATCCAGGGTCCAAAACATTTTATTACAAAAATAATAACAAATGAAGGTGGTCAGAAATTAATACTCAATATACATTAAAAATAACAAATGCACCATTGTTATTTTTTATGTACATGATTGTTTTAAGGGCTTCAAGGTGCCCTTATACATTGAGCTGCAGTGGACCAGAACGTCACAAATATTTATTTGATTAGAAATTAATACTCCCCCACCCTAACAATCAAAATCTCGAAGACCGTTTATATCAAATCATATCAGAAAGTCTGGAGAATGAATTTGCAGAGGCTTATATAATGTTTTTTGCGCGCTCGGGGGGGGGGGTGGTGGTGCTTTTTTTTTTCTTTTCTTTTAAGGAATTCTTTTATATTGTGGTTTCTAGTACAAGTCAGTCCCTTGTTATTGGGGGAAGAGGTTTCCATAGCTGCTAGATAATATGTATGTTACATCTGAAGTTAAAGGTTAGCCTTGCAGTCTAGTCGCCTCCCTTTTGATTTGCATCCTGAACAGAATAAATCGACTTGTGAAGATTCGTCTGGCTTTATTAATGGATGTAATCCCTGTAGGTTCCCTCATGCCAAATGATTTTCATTGTCAATGCAGTTTCAGAGTGGCCGAATAACTCCACCTCGCAGAGCCCCCTCTCCGGACGGCTTCTCGCCCTACAGCCCTGAGGAGACCAGTCGCAGAGTCAACAAAGTAATGCGAGCGCGGCTCTACCTGCTGCAGCAAATAGGCCCCAATTCTTTCTTGATTGGAGGAGACAGTCCTGACAACAAATACAGAGTATTCATCGGACCTCAGGTATGTGGTGACGTGACTGCTGGAAAATTCTTCCAGTTAATGTGTTGTGTAAATTTGTGAGCCGCTGGCTTTAAATGGCTTCTGGAGTTGACTTTTTTGGTTCGGTAGAAACATAGTTATAGAAACATTTTTTTTAATCATTTTGAAGTGAGTTGGTTATTTCCATTGCCCCTGTAACGCTCTTTATGGCGGCGCTGAGTTTATTCCATACATCATTGGTTTTCTGGAGTTATTCATTTGTTTCCTTCTGTAGAAATTAAACTGCTCTGAAAACATCTTCTGGGTCTCACCATAAAGTGATATCCCACAAAGTGAAGCCTTATGTATGGGCTTGTAGTAATCAATACAAATTTTTTTTCTCATAATGAACTCCATTTTACAACAATTCTGTATTTTGGCTTGAACAGCATTACATTCCTCCAGGAAAGTATCAGGACTTTCCCCAAGCAGAGATAGAGAGATAGAGATATATATATATATATATATCTCTATCTCCTTCCTCACAACATCCGACCCTCACCAGTCTTTAAAGAAGTCTCTAAAAACTATCAGCTCACCCTATAATCCCCCCCCCCCCATATTGCACCTTGACTGGTCCATCTCCCACTCAGCCCCCATGCATCTCATTACTTCTCATACTCTATTTACCCTCACCTCTGTATGTCACCTTCTCCTTAACCCCTTCACTACCAAGTGATTTCCATAAAAACATTGTCAGAAACCAGTGTTTAGGTTTTTTTTGTAAGATAATTTTTAATTTTACAGTAATGGGAATTACTGTAAATAACCTATTTAGCCAGTAGATGGCGCCATCTACTGCCAAATTGAGTCACAAATGTTTGAGCAGCAGGTCTAGGTTTTATAGTTTTTTTTTTTATTTTTCCTTCTCCCTGCATCGGTTGCTGAAAGTGTGATATTTCAGAGCTTTCAGCAGCTGATTTTACAGTTTTGGCTCTTTGGGGCCCAAAAGCAAACAAAATTTGTTTGCAGCAAACTAATTTAATATGCTAATCTGCAGCCCCAAAGCAAATCAAGATCTCTAGATCGGAGCACCAGATGGTGACTTTTGAGGCCTGAGGTATCTCGGTAGTGAAGGGGTTAAACTGTATGCTCGCTAAAGCAGGATCCTGTTTTCCTACATTCTCCTTGTTTTTAACTTTTGTTTATTTTGTCCTATTCATTATACAGCACTGCAATATTTTGGCGCTTTATAATTGTAGTCATGTCACAATGGAACAACCTTCTCTTTACTCTTGCAGACATGCAGCTGCGGCAGGGGATCCTTCTGCATCCATCTTCTCTTTGTCATGCTGCGGGTGTTTCAGCTGGAACAGTCAGACACCATGCTCTGGAGAAAAACACTGAAAAACTTTGAGGTATAGCATATTACACACCATCACAAGAGGGAGAGGGTCCTTTCATGATGTTCTTTTTGTAGTGTTAAAGTAGATGCATTATGCAACATAGTAAATGATTAATAAGGTCCTTCAGGGTTTTATTTCTTAAAATTTGAAGAAACGCAGAATAATGAATTACTGGTTTGAGATATTACGCTTGTGTTTTGTGCTTTTTATGTGGGGCAGGTTGGTCTCCTTGGGTATAGATTCCTTGGGAATTGGGTCTCCTTAGTATAGAGGAATTGTCCCCCTTTGTGTCATGTAATGTTCCTGTTTGTGCTCACGCACTTTCCTGAATCAGGCAGAGAGCAAACGCAAAGGAAAATCTAGCAGGCTTTTAAATTTTATAATCTATGATTACGCACTCCATTTCGCACATAATCCCATAATGACCATTTACATTAAATGGTCGTGATGGCTAGAGTATCTACATTCTCTTTAATGTAGGGATCAGTTATTAAACTGGATGAATTATGTCTCCATAAGCTGGCAACATGTCTATCTACCAGCCCATATTTATGTGTGTGGTTTTGGAAGGTCAGTATATTGGCATATTTGGATTGGCTGGGCTCGTTAAGAAAAAATGTTTTTTAGGGCTGCAACTATTTCCATAATCTATTAGTTGGCTGATTTATTTTTTTCGCTTTAATAGATTCATTGGATAAAAAAAAAATGTTTACTTAAAAGGAACATTATGTATAAATTCAACCCCTGCCTACCTCTCCTTTTTTTCATAAGCAATTCGCGCAGTGCACATTACTTTCGTACGTACGTACATGGCATACATTTTGCACACACGTTACATAAGCACTTGGTCAGAGTGATGGATTGATGCTGCGTGAGCACTCAGATGGACATGATGATGTTGGCACGAAAGCAGGGTGAGAAGGGGGGGGGGGCACTCCACGCAGCCTGACCACTTTAATAAACTAAAGTGGTCAGGGTGCGTAGTGTCCTTTTTACAATAATTTCATGAACAAACTGACCGAGAGGAAGGTTTAGAGGTGGAAGGGAGTGAGTTTGGGCAAGGGACTTGACCCAACTATGAAAGGGAGTGAGTTTGGGCAAAAGACCGGACCGGAGTGTGGAAGGCAGTTTGTAGGAAGGGACAGGACCAAAGAGGGGGCGGCAGGCAGGTTGGGGTGGTGACACAGGACTCCAGCTTCAAGTAAGAAAACACCAGCGTTACAGTGCCCATACCCAGTGGCAGTATCCCAGGGTTTGTGTTCTAACACTACTACAGTTTAAAACCTGAATAAAAACAACCTGGTTATGTCTGACATAACCCTAGAACTAAATCATACAGTGGAAAGCAGCAGCAAGTCTTCTCCAATCAGCTTCGAAGCAGAGTCTGAGGTTACAACATTTAACTCCGTCTGACTCCTAGCAGTGTGTGCTGTACACAAATCGATTAATCAATGAGAATCGTTGTTTCGGCCCTAGTGTTCTTTTTGTGCAAGATGGCCATTTTTAAATATGTAAATCATACCAAAATACATATTTTGTATAATTCAATTCTAATAAGAGCAGTATCCTCTGGGGATAGGTTCCGGATGCTCGATACCACAATAGCAGTGACTGGTATGCTGTACACAACTATGATAAAATTTAATGCAGTAATTGAGTGCAATAAAACATTGCCAATTAATAGATCTATAGGAAATCCGCCTACATAATTATGAGCTGTAAATTCAGGGCACTCAAAGACCAACAGAATATCCTATATTCAAGTAATCAAACAATGAATGACATCCAAGTACACCAAAGAGACGTTCAAATTGAATCTTGCTGAAAACTATAGTTAAGATGTTAACAGCAATACTAATATGGAACGATTTATAAAATAAACGTTATGTAAACACAAGCACTGCAATACTGAGGCGGCCGCTACTTGACTAATGGCTTACTTTATTAGGTCTGTGGTCAACCATGCTATAACAGAAACCATGGAATTGGGTGTTTACGCTATAGTTTTTACACAGATATTTTGGGACAGGCTTTGCCAGTGTTTGTAAAGCAGAGCTGCTCCTAAGAATCGTTCTTTGATTGTTTTTGCACAGCTCGTCTTCAGTCATGTTTACATAAGCTCTATTCGCATTTCCAGAGGTGTATGACCCCCACCAGGAATGTATTTTTGGGGCTATTAAAGGTTTCCTTCTTGCTAAAGTGCGGGATTTCATTTTTGCTGTTTTCTTCTGTTAGGTTGAGAGTTTGTTCCAGAAATATCACAGTAGACGTAGCTCAAGGATCAAAGCTCCATCACGTAACACCATCCAGAAGTTTGTATCACGCATGTCAAATTCCCATACATTGTCATCATCTACCACCTCTACATCTAGTTCAGATGCCAGGTTTGTACCTAGGAGTCATTGCTGAAACATCACTTGATGCGCGCGAGCGTTGCTACGGCTGTCACTGGATTCAATGTGAACACTTTACCTTCATTGTGGTTTGGAAATAGTCTAACAAATTCATTGGAGCGACGAAGATTTATATTATCAAACATTTCAAAGTATAATGGTACTTTTTGTCAGGTGATAAGGACGTTTGCAGAACAGTGACTTTGAACTGTATTTCTGCTCCCAACTGGTACAGTTCTAAAGTCGCTACATTTTAGCTATAAATGCAGAATTCTTTCCCGCTCTGATTCTTAGTCTTTGCTTCTTTTTTTTCTCAACATTTTTTTTCTTTCCAGCATATTTTTTATGTACTATTGTAGGAAGGTCACCTCGCTTTATGAAAAGTCTAACACAAAGACAAAACCGGATTACTGGCAGTCCAAGTCATTATGTTATCGCCATTCATTAAATGGCTCGATTCGGCCTCGGTTTTTATTCCTAAGGTCTCTATGGACTATTTATACATTTATAGCTTGGCTATGGATTGTAACCTATAAATTGATAAGGATTTTTTTCTTTCTTTCTAACATCCATATTTACAAACTTTCACTGTTTGGAGCACCTGATACATGACTCAAACAGGAGGGTAGAACTGACGAAGTGGAGTGTCTAAGGCAAGGATGTCAAGCGCTAGCCCCCCAAGAGCAGTCCAGCCTTTATTCACCTTTTAAACAGCAATGTTAGGGCTAGTGATAACTGTCTGGTAAACGGGTTTTCTGCACGTGACAAATTTCACCTAAATCTGTGCTCGTCCAGCTTCGACTTGGTGTTAAAAGGTGCGAATCGATAACTTTACCATTGACTTGGTTTTTCATCCTTTCACATTGATGCTTCCTTTTTATATGGAAAAAAATGTATCATCGTTTTTAAAAGCTCTGGAACTCTGTGATTATTAGATGCTTGCATGTCGTTTCTCGCAACCTTGGCCCTCCAGATGTTTTAGAACTAAATTTCCCATGAGACCTGGCCAACCTAATAAGTGGTTGAGCCTCATAGATGTATTTCCAAAATTTCTGGAGGGCCAAGGTTGCTGACCTCTGATTTACAGTAAGCACACAAATGTGACAAAGTTCCCTCGAAGAAGAAATCTGTCACTGACATTCATTTTTTTTGTTCAAAATTAATAACCTAGAACCTGAAGTTTAATAATACAGGATCAAACAATCCATGAAATAGTGGCCGATCCATAAAATCGGCTAAACCTACTTTTACGTTGAACAAGAGGTAGACTTTATGCTTTCTCTAAGGCCGGTTCTATTCAATTCTTAAAATAACATGTCCCTAATCATCGATGAAACAGAACCAATGTCATGAAGGTGCTCAAGACGTTCCTCATGGCAGCTCATCTTAAGTTTCTAGAAGGCAGCATTGAATTCAGGCGCTCTCATCCTGGAAAGGCAAACTTTTATTTGGATATTGGCTGCGTTTTGGCCAGCTCTGCATTCTTCAGCTTGAAAATAGCTGCAGAGTCAGCAGAAACGATGCAAATGTCAAAGTTTGCTGCAGCACGATGGGAGTGCCTGGATTCCATGTTGCTTTCTAGACTACTGATAAACCAGGTTTGTCTTACCCATGGTACTTGAATTGTAAACGGTTAATACTTGCGGTGCAATAAATTAAATGATTGTAAATTCTTTCTTGTTGTATAGCATGAAGGATGAAGAGGAGCAGATGTGCCCCATCTGTCTGCTGGGAATGCTAGATGAGGAGAGCCTGACAGTATGTGAAGAAGGCTGCAGAAACAAGCTACACCATCACTGCATGTCAATATGTACGTCACACCATAGACTGCATGACACTAGCTGTCACCTGGTGCTTCTTTGTGAATCTTCTACACACCCATTGGATTAAACGGGTTTCACTGCTTTCCTTATGATCACAGGCCTTAGAAGATATTCGCATTTATTTATATCTCTCAGATGATTAAGGAATATTTTTTTAATGAGTTGCACCAATTGAACAAGCATGTCCTAGACCAGTGGTTCCCAACCCTGGTCCTCAGGACCCCCAACAGGTCAGGTTTGCCAGATATGTGAAGCACCGCACAGGTGATATGATTTGCTGCTCAGTGATTGCAGGATTCAGTCTGCATTTCCCCAAGGTGATCCTTAAAACCTGGACTGTTGGGGGGGACTTGAGAACCAGGGTTGGGAACTCTAGACAATTGGAGGAAAAACCTAAATGAAAACTTGAATATAAAAGTAAATTCTCATACAAAATAAGAGATGCCCTGTTTCAATGGTGCCTTTCCTATTGAACTGAATACCCCATTTAAGCCTGTGGTTTTAATCCTTGCAAAAACATTAAAGTCTGTTTTCAAGACCTGCATGGGTCTTAGGCCTCTGACAGACACGTACACCAATCTGTGGCTTTGCCCCCAGCTCCAATGCAGCAGTAAATGTGAGCTTAATCCTTTTCAGAGGTTAACATGCGGGCTGTAAGCATTCAGAGTATTGGGCAAATCTCAGGAATCGGCAGGTTTCACTGCAAAGTAACGATCTGAACCTTCCCTTTATTTCTTATGTATAATTTTTACTAAATGGAGGGAAGGATGTTGTTCAGCGCATGACTGATACTTCTGGGGCCCTGTTCCAACCCTGTTGTAAACTTCCCAGCGCCATTACAGTCTATGGAGTTGCTAAGTTTACAAAAGTCTAGTTAAGTTGACACCAGGGTTGGCATACAGCCCCGTGGGGTTTAAACCATTTTTTTTCCCCATGCTGACAAAAACCATGATTCTCTGGCCATCTAAAGCATTCAGATTTTTGTGTGTTGAAGTTTACAGTAGCGCTTTGAGAAAATTCACAAATGTTATATTTTCACAACACTGCTTTCACCGGGATACTAATGATTCGTGATTCATTTACCATCCTTGATATTCACATTTGTGTGTAAGTCAGGTGATATGAAGGCGTAGCTTATTTAACCCTGTAACCTGTGTTCTATATTTTAGGGGCTGAGGAGTGCAGAAGAAACAAAGAGCCCTTAATCTGTCCACTTTGTCGCTCAAAGTGGAGGTCACAGGATTTCTACAGGTTCGTTCTGTACTTATCTTGGCAGGTATCAGTGTACATCGCCAAAAGCATAATGCATTTACATATTTTACGTTGTATGACTATTAGATCATTTAACATACCTGTGTACTGACGTATCTGTGGTGGGAGATGGTGACTTCATTTTAAATGTGTTGTGTGTTCCTGTTTCTCACAGCCATGATTTGCCCGTGCCAGTGGATTCTCCTCCTGTTCTTCGTGCAGTCCAGCAGCCATCTTTGCAGCAGCAGTCTGCAGCCGGATCCCAAAGAAGGTCTCAGGATTCCAACTTGAACCTTACACACTATGGAGTGCAGCACATTCCATCCGTCTACAAGAGCATGTCTGAGCCGTGGATCCGGGTGCGTGCCTGTGATATAGTACCTAAAGATGCAAAATAATGGAATTTATTTAAAGACAAATTAGATGGTTCTTTATCTATTCTGTAACTCTAGTCAACTCCTGTTCTGTGATGTTGAAGCAGGAACACGCTGTAAAACGTCCTACGCCCAAAGAAGTACGGGAGCTTCTTTGGGGCGTATTTGCAGCACGTTCACTCTGCAGTCTATGGCCGTAAACTCGCTGCAATGCACGTTCCGGCATTTTTTACATTTGCGCGATCCGCACATAAAAAAAGTGCGTATTGCGCGCATAAAAAAACGTGCAGGTGTGAACCTAGCCTTACAGTTTAAAAGCAAAAGGTTAAAACCAGATGTGTTCAGGAGGGATTAATGTATAACCTCTCTATTCAACCCCCCAATCAGGTTTAACACTAGAGTATCCCTTTATTTGCTGATACATGCCAGAATTCATATTTGTCCTTCCTGTAAATAAATGTTATTGCTGAGCATGCAGACCTTGACCTAAAAGTCATGTCTTTTTGTCTCCAGGTCTTTGGGATGGAATTAGTGGGCTGTTTGTTTTCTCGGAACTGGAATATCAGAGAAATGGCCTTGAGGCGTCTTTCACATGATGTCAGCGGGGCTCTATTGTTAGCAAATGGTGAAAGCACTGGAAATTCAGGCAGTGGAAGTACCCCAAGTGGCACCGCTCCTCAAGCTGCCAGCGGTTCATCTCAGACAAGTATCTCAGGGGAAGATGTCGTGGAGGCCTGCTGCAGCGTTCTGTCCATGGTGTGCGCTGATCCGGTCTACAAAGTGTATGTTGCTGCTTTAGTAAGTAACATTTAATCTACATTGCCTGATTTCCTCGTTGTGTGCGTCTTTGTTTAAATGAACCTGCAGTGGCATCTGCTGCGCTTTGTTTAACCCTTTCACTGCTGAGGACGTGTGGGGAACGTCCTCATTGACTCCTAAGGAAAGATAGGGGTGGAGAAAAGGGTTCCCTTGAACCCCGATATCTCCTGACTGTATTCAGCTAGCAGGGTCATGTTTGGTATCATTAGAAAGGCCAGAGCATGGCCTTTCCAATGATCCCAAACATGACCATGTATACAGTAAAGAAAAAAAATAACAATAATACAAAAAAGAAAAATGTGGTGTTTTTTTAAGCCGTGAAATGACTCAGCAGTGAAGGGGTTAATGCAGTTTGCCGTTGATTGTTAGAAGGGGTGAGAAAGGTTGCAGCATCACTGCCTCTTCTGACTTTTAGGCTGGTCGTCCACTGGGTTCGTAGTCGTCTAACAAGTCGGACGTAGTCGTACGACTTATCCTACAACACAGAGATTCAACCCTTGCCCATTGCTACAGACTTCCATGGGACGACTACGAATGACTAAATCAGGCTAGTGACTGTTCACATTCGAATGGGATTTGTCGTACAAAGTCGGACGGTCCCAGTACAACAAATCTCACTTGATGCATGCTGAGAAATAATAAAGGGAATAAAAGCTATTTTATTGTGTAGGGGAGACAGGGGGACCAGCCCTGTTTAATAATTTTGTGGGTAGGGGAAACATTCTCTGACTCTTGCAGCTGTGTCTTAACCGCTTATGTGCCAACATTCGCACTTCTATGGTGATATATTCTATGTTTTTTTTCATATGGAGAACCGGTTACTGCATTTTTCAAGATGCCTCCGGCCTTCGTCGTCCATAGTCGCTCGCAGTGGACGACCCTAGTTGTACATAGTCGTACGACCTAGGTTGGTCGTAGTCTGACGAACATTTCGGTCGTATGACTACAAAGCCAGTGGACGACAAGCCTTACATGTTTATTGTAACCTCCTTAAGCTTGGTTTGTACCTCCAAGAATTCAGAATGTTTGTCCCTTTTAATATTTGCGTATGAATCTGTATATACTGTATATTTTTATCTTCCAAATGCAAACCTTGCTATAAATGTAATGACCTTGTCTGCACTCCTTGTAGAAAACATTAAGAGCCATGTTGGTGTATACTCCCTGCCACACACCAGCTGAACGGAAAAAGCTGCAACGCCTTCTCCATCCTGTTGTGGAAACTATCCTGGTGAAGTGTGCAGACGCAAACAGGTACAATGATTAACAATGCTCTTTAGACTTTGTCTCCTGACAAAGCAGAAGCTTCTCTGTAACACTGTGATACCCTCTGTTTTGTAGCCGGACAAGCCAGCTTTCTGTGTCCACATTGTTAGAACTATGCAAAGGCCAAGCTGGAGAGTTGGCAGTTGGAAGAGAAATTCTCAAATCTGGTAAATTTTTAAGAATTCCTGTTTGCTTTGCTTTGTTCCCCCTTCACTTTACTCATCATAGCTCGTATTCCTAATGATTGCCATATAGAGAGCAGGTAGGAGGGTGCTGTGTTTCCACTAGTGCTTTAAGAGCCTTTTAAGAGCAGAAATGGTTATTCAAAGAGCACCAACCCGTGAAATTCTGTTAGTACATTCTGCCAGCAGCCAGGATGCCTGCAAGCCTGCCCAGTGCTGGCTTCCAGTATCGGTAGAGTTATCAGGTGCACGAGTACCAAGTACTCGTGCAAATGCCGGTATCGCATTAAAAATTGTTGAACATCTCTTAAAAGGCTGCCTTAGACCAGGACTGTGAAACTGCAGCTCCTCAGCTGTCGATGAAAGCCTTCAGGGAATTGAAGGTCAACAAACTAGATGGCAAGAGAATCATGGGTGTTGTAGTCCAGCAACATCTGTGGGACCAGAGTTTGACAGCCCACATTATATGATGGTCAGTTAGTAGGGATACCAACTCAAAGTGCTGCACTGATCATGGGATGCAGCTAGTGCGCTCATACTTCTAAAGCATTTGATTGCTTCAGCTGTGCTCCTCACGGTCTCTTTTTCATACACAAACACATCTCTGGTGGGGGGGGTTTATCGCGTTAATCCTTACTTAAAATGATTGTAAGAAGGTTTTTTTTTTGGTTTTTTTTTTTTTCCCTGCTAATCAATTTTGTTTCTTGTAAATGCAAGGTTCTGTTGGGATCGGGGGTGTCGAATATGTGCTACATTGTATTCTGACGACCCAAGCAGAGGCCAATAACTGGCAGACGCTCCTCGGCAGGCTGTGCCTAATCGACAGACTTCTCCTGGAGTTTCCTGCTGAATTTTACCCTCACATCATCAGCGGGGAGGTCTTACAGGCCGAGGCAGCAATGGAAAGGTATTGCAGTAACATGGTTTGAAAGCTTTAACTGTAACTCTTGTGTCTAGCTGTAAAATCTTTACGTATGTGTAGCACAATCTGTGCAGTTTCTCTGTCAGTTTTACACTAGTGCAATTCTGCGTATACCCATTTACTGATGGGCTGCAATAATCCTCTACATGCCTGTGACATTAACACACTTTTATGAACATCATCATGGTGTTTGTTTTTGTATATTTAAGGCTGCATGGTAAATGTTTATAAGGTTCCTGTGTCTTTGCCATGCTAGCTATTTCGTTGCCTGGGTATTAAGGCTTTCAAGGGCCTGTGCCCCACTCTCATTGTGTTCTACGAGCCATTCTTCCTGTATAATTGGTCTGTAGTTCTGTTTTTGCAAAGATGTTTGCCCATTTTTTTCTGTAATGTGTGCATGAACTGGAAACCTGAGTTAATGTATTTACCAGATCTTTGTGCTTCCTTAGATAATGTATTCTGTTTATACTGTGCTTTAGCAAAGCCCTCTACAAAGTCTTGTCATTGGTTTTCCTCTTCTAACTTATGTTGCATTGACTTTAAAACCGGGATCTCAAACTACACCTCTGAAATACACCTCCCATGATTCTCTGGCCATTTATTGCATTCAAAGAATTCAGGCAATAAATATCTGGGGCCCAGAGTTTGAGATCCCTGCTTTAAAGGATTTTATTTTCTTACCCATGGCTCTCAAACTCATGCCCCCCCCCACCCACCCCCGATGTTTCCTACAATTCCTAGAATGCAGTAAATGGTTGGAGGCTCATGGGACGTGTAGTTCGGAAACCTCTGCAGGGTCTGAGTTTGAGATCCCTGTTCTATACAGACACACATGCATCTACTTCGCTGGTAGCACAGTTCAGTCTTGTGCATTAAGTATAATATTTAAGTCTATTCTCTGGCTCCTTTTGCGTTCCCATTCTTGCGTTATCAACCCTTTGAACACTCTTTCTGGTCTCCATCTACAGATACAAGAACCTGCTGTCGCTGCTGAACTTTGCCTTGCAATCTATTGACAATTCCCATTCCATGGTGGGCAAACTGTCACGCAGGGTGTTTCTAAGTGCAGCAAGAATGGTTGCGAGAGTCCCTCACGTGTACGTCAAGTTGCTGGATATGTTGAGCGCAACCAGTTCAACGCATTACATTCGGATGAGGCGGCGTTTAATGGCCATTGCTGAAGAAATGGATATTGTTGAGGTCATCCAGCACAGCCTGGAAGATTCTCAAGCCATGGAACATCGTAGAGATGCGTTTGTGCCGCCTTCAGCCCCTGCGAACTCCCCAGTAGTTTCTCAGAGTAATTCCCCAGAAAATACTATGCATCTATCAGGGAAAATGGGCAAAGATCATTTTGACTTAAAATCTGCATCCAGCCCAGAGGACTTAAAAGACGCCCTGGAGGTTATGTCGCTGGGACTTCCTTTAGCCTCTGTGACCAGTGAGCAACCAAAGCCTGCAGTTCAGCCGAAACGCAGACCTCCAAGTCAGTGCTTGAACTCTCCGTCTTCCTCTCATCCAACTTCCATTTTCCCAACATTGCCTTCACCCTCCTCCATTCCCACTGCGCCAGCAGGTCCTGGCTCAGATTCCACCAAGCCCAAACCTCAGACATTCACACCGTGCAAATTATCTTCTGCCTCCCCTCAAACACAGAGGAAGTTCTCTCTGCAAATGCAAAAGCACTATTCGGGAAGTAAGGAACCTGAAAAACTTTCTCCAGTTTTCCCCCACCCAAGACCACTGCCATCTCATCCCATTCACCGGCCAAAGCCATCTCGACCTACTCCTGGTGACGTAGGCCTCCCGGGAGAAAGTCCTAAAGGTAACATGACCCTTGACTTAAATAGTTCACACTGTGGTAGCAATACAAGCGCTGTAATACCAAGCGATGACACTGTGTTCACACCAGTGGACGAGAAATGCCGACTGGATGCCAACACAGAGCTGAACTCCAGCATGGAGGACCTATTGGAGGCTTCTATGCCAGCATGCGACAGCACAGTCACCTTCAAGTCTGAAGTCGCTGTCCTTTCTCCTGAGCGTGCCGAGATCGACGACACTTACAAGGATGACGTCAGCCACAATCAGAAGTGCAAAGAGAAGATGGAAGAGGAGGAGGAGGAAGCACTGGCTATTGTTTTGGCAATGTCCGCTTCTCAGGATGCTCTGCCGATTATACCCCACCTGCAAGTGGAGAACGGGGAAGACATTATAATTATCCAGCAGGATGTAAGTTCTACACATATATGTAAATTAGTATGGGGGAGGGGGGGCGGCAGACATATTTTAAAAAGCAAAGACTCAACCATAGGAAAAATCTAGCCATCTGCAGGCAAAGGACCCGTGTGCTTGATTATAAATCAATTTGTGGGGAAGGTTTGATAGTTTCAGGGATATTTCTGCTCGCATGTCCATAAACTTAAAGGCGTATTTTGGCTGTTTTAATAAATATTGGGAATTTACATACAGGTTAAATTAGTAGCCTGTGTGTTCAGAAAATATTCACACCCCTTCTTTTTTTCACTTTTTTTTTTTTTGTATTACGGTACTTTGCTGAAATTGTTTATTTTTTGTTTTCACGTCATTCTACACTCAATATCACAGAATGACAATACTCAATATCCCAGAATGACAAAAAACTGACTTTTTACAGCTTTGCTAATTTTATACAGAGGAAAGAAAATACTGAAATGATCACATTGACCTATTCAGAGCCTTAACTCAATATTTTAGTTATAGTTGAATTTTCAGAGTGGTGGACCACAACAAATTCATCATAAAATAATTTTTATTCACTGCCCAAGTGGGCTTATATTGCGACGTTTTGGCACTAGACCTTAGTCATGCATGAAATGTCGCAATTTAAGCCCCCTTGGGCAGGAAATAAAGATTCTTTTAGGTGGGCCACATCAACGCCACCATATCTGTGAAAATTTGATACTAGACCGTGGAGCACAAGAAGGTTTTACCGTAAAGACTGTTCTGCCCCCACTGTGGTAGCCACACTCATCTACTATTGCACTTGGTTATAGTTGAAGCACTGTTTTGCAGCAAATATGGCCTCATGTATTTCTGGGTATGTCGCGACAGGCTTTGCGTAGTTCAGTAGTTTCTGCTTTTATATTTGCAGAGTCCTCTGAGCTCTGTTAGGTTGGATGAGTGCCGGTGCACAGACCTTTTCCGTTCCCACCAGGGATGGTTAGATTGGGTTTCAGGACACGGAGTCGTCCCTATGTGGTTGTGGGTCATTGTCCTATTGGAAAATAAGCCTTTGGGAGTTTGAGGTACTGAGCAACAGCTTTTTATTAAGGACCTCTTTTTTATTTAGCAGTGTTTTGGCTTCTCCCTCGACCCTGACCATTCTTCCAGCCCCTGCCACTGAAAAACCTCCCAAAAGTATCATGCTGCCACCACCATGCTTCTGTTTTGATGGTATTGTACAGGTGATAAGCGGTGCCTGATTTCCACCAGACACAACATAATGAGTTTAGACCAAAGAGTCAGTTCTTTAGTGGGTTTTTTTTTCTTCAAATCCCAGCTGAGAGAGGCTTCTGTCTTCAATAAAGGCCAGGTCAGTGAAGTGTTCCAGTGATTGACCTTCTGAAAGTGTCTCCCATCTCCAAGCATGATCTCTGGAGCTTTCCCAACATGACCATTGGGTTCTTAGCCTTTCCTACCAAGGCCCTTGCTCGGGAGACTCTTGGTTGTTTCAAACTTCTTCCATGTATGAATTATGGAGGCCTTTGTGCTCTTGGAACCTGTCAACGCAGGGGAAAGGTTTTTGATAGCCGCAGCATTCCCTGAATCTGTGCCCGGACACAATCCTGTCTCTGAGCTCTGCAGGCAGTTCCTTTTCCTTCTCGTTGCTTGGAATTTGCTCTGTTTTGCATTTGAAGCAATTTCAAGTGTCGTAGCAAAGGTTGAGTAGATTACAAGGTTGAATAAATTTTATTATAGATAAATTATTAAATCACAAAAATCAAAAGAAACAGTGTGTAGGAAGGTGCTGCACTCTGGTATATGTTAAAGGTGTAGCTTGCCCAAAGGTGGTAGCTGGTACATGATTAATAATTTGCGGTAGCATTCCCTTATATTCTAAACCAGCATTTGTAAATTAAACTCCTATGGCCACACCAAAGCCAGGTCCCTCTTATGTCATACAAGCGCCTAATAGCCAGATATATCGCAGGGTTATTTCAGATAAAAACCCATCTCTTTTGTACAAAGCGACGCTGTATCCATTAATTGCACAGTGCCAGTTAAGAATGGTATGGATCGTTAGGCACATACCGTTCTGTAATCAACTTTTTTGCTAATAAACCAGGGTTAAGCCCTAAACTACATTGAGTATTGTCCCACACGAGTCCTGTTGGTATGTCGTAGCAATGGTGTCTGAATTACTGTTGGCAATGTTGTAAAAAAAGAGCCCCTCATTTTGCTTTGCCATTATGGGGCATTGAGTGTAGATTGATCTGGAAATAGTTGAAGAGTTCTGAATGCGCTGCGTCTCTTAACTCCTGAAATGCTGGATGCATTATTCCCTTGAAATCCAGGTGCCAAATGTCAGTCAATACATTTCTGTATCTTTCAATCTGTGTAATGATAGATATCTAATTTCCGGTTTGTTATCCTGCCTTCGTAGTCTCAACAGGCCAGTCTCTAGTAGTTTATCTAATGCAATACAACTTTTCTGAGTTTTACCATAACATTAGACAAGTTGGCACTGGATGGAAATCCCACCTTGGAACAGATACTTTAAAGTCAACGTGTACCAGCCAGGTTCACCCTCACAGTGATATCCCATCACGGGGATCCAATTGCTCTAAATGCAAGCGTGTTGACTGCCATTGGGGGGAGCATAGTCCAAAAAGGATCCTCGCACTTAGGCCGGTGTCAGACAAGCGCATTTTAGAGAGGAAGGAACGTTCGTGAGAGTGGACGTTCCTACCCCTCTGACACCCATGTGGCCACCTCGCTGAGTGCAGTTAGTGCGCTCAGCGCTGCAAAGCTTGGTCCTCCTATGGAGGATTGCACTTTGCAGCACCGTTGAACTTGTGTCGTAGTGTTTCGGTGGGGAGGGTTTCAGCACATCTGTTATAGTGCATGCAACTCATGCGTTCTACACTGTGTGGCCCGTCAACATGGCACAACGCTGTGACAGATGTTGGAAGGCGCGTCAGTACACGCGCACGGAGTGCGCTCGTCTGACACAGGCCGTAGCGGGCTCTTCATGCCAAGGAGGGGTGAGGGCATACAGGGCACTGACAAGGCTCTGCACTGTGACCACTAACTTAAATTGTGTAGAGTGTCCCTTTTAAGTTGGGCATGTCAAGTTCATTTTCAATAGAGGAAATTTGTTTAATCCAGAATGTAATTGGCGAAATGTATTATAAACGGTAGAATTCACTGTTGCCAATAGTTCCACAATGTTGTGAAAGTGTAGCATGATATACATTAAATATTCTCCATTTACATAACAGACACCGGAGACCCTGCCTGGACACACCAAAGCCAAAGTTCCTTACCGGGAAGAAGCAGAATGGCTCAAAGGCCAACAGATTGGTTTGGGGGCATTTTCTTCCTGTTATCAAGCTCAGGACGTCGGAACTGGAACATTAATGGCTGTCAAACAGGTGAACCTTTTAATTTAGCAGCATGACGCACCAGCTTTCTACTTTAACCCCTTAAGGACCAATGACAGAACTGTTCCGTCATAAATGCATTGACTTTAAAGACCCTTGGTCTTCAAGGGATTAAAGTTCACCTCAAAAGAATGTGCCAGCTCTGGGTCAATAAACGGGCTCATATATATTATTTTTTTTTATCTGTGCAATGTATTAAAATAGTGTTCTGAATGATAGGTCACCTATGTGCGCAATACTTCCTCTGAACAAGGAGAGGTGGTGGAAGCTCTTAGAGAAGAGATACGGATGATGGGCCACCTCTCTCACCCCAACATAATCCGAATGCTGGGATCAACCTGTGAAAAGAGCAATTACAATCTATTCATTGAGTGGATGGCAGGTAAGAAGCCGCGGAAGATCCAGTGACTGCACAGATTCATCAGGTTAACAGATTCATAGTTACAATCACAAACCTTTCTTTCAGGTGGATCTGTTGCTCACTTGCTTAGCAAATATGGAGCATTCAAGGAATCTGTCATCATTAACTACACTGAGCAGCTGCTTCGAGGCCTGTCGTACCTGCACGAGAACCAGATCATCCACAGAGACATTAAAGGTACAGATCACACAGTGTAACACTGCTTGTAAGATAGTGGGAGGCATCTGGTGCTGTAGTTTTCTTTTTACCGGGACACATTTAAAACAATATACAGGGCAAATATGGAGTCATTTGATGGGGTTTTTTTTGGGGGGGGGGGGGTTATCTTTGTCGTGGCATCCTATAGTTACTTCATTTAAGCTTAATTCCGTCATGTAATTTGTTTAGGTCATTGATCAGAGACCATGTAAGTTTTGGGCATGGCCGACTTTAAAAGGTTTCCCCTGTCAAATAGATGAGCAGCGAGCGCAGTAATTTACATAAGCAAATTCGGTTAGGCAGTTACTGATAAATAACTTCTCTAACCCTGTTGTGTTTCACCCAGGTGCCAATTTGTTGATCGACAGCACAGGCCACCGGCTTCGAATTGCCGATTTTGGAGCTGCAGCTCGCCTGGCATCAAAGGGAACAGGCGCTGGAGAATTTCAGGGACAGTTGCTGGGAACAATTGCGTTTATGGCACCAGAGGTACCTGCCATCTATCTTAAATACATAGGTTTAATTTACCAGTGTGTGTGTGTGTACACAAGCTCAAATATGTAATTACCCAGGTAATTACTTGATTTTAGATTATCTTTCCAACAAAAGACCACCAGGAAACTCCATCTGTACAATCGAAGTACAAGCGCCAATACTCAAGGGGCCAATAGGCTTCCCTGGAGGCTTTGCAGGATCATTGACATGCAGTAGGAAGTCAGGAACCTGGAAGAATACCTTGACATGTATTTTATGAGGGTCTTACTGAAACGAATACAACAAACCATATGCAATGCGCTCAGCTTAAATATGCTACGACAGGTTGCAGGTTTTCCACTGAAGCCCCTATTTGCTTGCAGTGCAGAAAGCACCAGGAGATATAGTTTGTAGCAGTATGTGGGTTAATATACGGGCAGTGACTGGTTTGTCTAGAATAGGGACCCACTGTGATGGAGTACATTCACGTTTTGGTGGGCTTAAACATCTTGTGATCACAAAGCGTGATAAATCTACATCTTAATAGATCTTCAGGGGGTAAGAAAAAAAGAAAAGGCAGGGGTGGACTATTTATTAAAAACTTAAATTTTAAGAAAGGCACAGGCTTATGATCTATCATTTTTCAAGAGCTTGTGGAAAAGGAGGTTTTGGCCCCCTAAGAGGTTGTGTTGGTGGTTATCGAACACTTGTGTTTATTTGGGATATTGTCATTTATAGCCTTAAAATAAAAGTTCTGTTTTGGAGCTTTTAAGCCTGTTATCCTCAGGTGGTGTTTAGCTCAGGGCTTGACAAAGCCAGGACCCTTGTAGCCACTGGCTCCTAGAATTTTACTCCTGGCTCCTAAATTTCAAGTTTATTTTACACCGATCTAATAGCAGTCTTTGGCATCTAGTTGGCTTCAATGTTTTCTTCCTGTCTCCTACATTTAATGTAAATATATCCAGCCCCGGTGTATGTATTTATATATGAGGGTGTCGGTGTCTGCAGTGGGTAAATAGGGTGTCCAATGACAACAGAGCAAAGAAAATAATAAAACTATCACAACGTCACAATGTACAACTGGTAACACATATATATAATATATATATATATATATATATATATTTATATTATGTGGCCAATCTGATATTAGAAGCAACAGTCTACACGTCTAGGCTCAAAAAAGTAGCCAAAAGACCACATGCACAAAAAATACCTTTTTTTTAACAGAAAAAAGCACCCGGTAACAAAGTGATAAATAAATAGAAGTGGCTAAAATCATAATTTGGGTCCGTACAAACCAACTCCCAGATGCAGAGGAAAGGTTCCCAACGTTTTGGTGAGGATTCGCCTTGATAAAGGTGAATCCTCGCTGAAACATTGGCTCCTAACTTTTTGTAGCTGGCTCCTAGATTCAAAGCAAAATTGTAAATCCCTGGTTTAGCTAATGGCATACTTAAATGGAGTGTTCTGTATATTATCTAAAAATATATATTTCTAAATTTCTGGGTTTTTTTTTATTTGTGGTTCCTGCGTGCAGGTGGTGACACGCAGGTGATTTTATTGTACCTTTTATGCTTATATTGCCTATCTGCTAGTTGTTCTGCGCTGCACTTTGTATAGATTATTTATACAGCCCTCCAGCTTTTCCTGAAATTCTTTGGTTTATTTTTAAATACACACTTAAACACCATTTAATGTACAATACTGCAGCAGGTGGGATTTATAGTCTGGGAATCTGTTACTTATATATTGCCAAAAACAACCTCGTGCCATAGGATATTTTAGAAATACCAGGAAAAGTGATTAAATTTTTAATAAAGGCCACAAACCACATTATTGGGAATATATTCGTGGTGTTTTGTGCCTGACCCCCAAAAGTAAACTTTCATATTTCAGCTTGATGTACGTACAGTGTACTTTTAGTGGTGAAATGTTTGAGATTCTGTGTTTAGTTTCTCTCCCTTTTATGAAGCATTTGAACATAGAAATATATATATTTTTTTTCTTCAAGGTCTTAAGAGGGCAGCAATATGGACGAAGCTGTGATGTGTGGAGTGTTGGGTGCAGCATCATAGAGATGGCATGTGCCAAGCCACCGTGGAATGCAGAAAAACACTCCAACCACCTGGCTCTCATATTCAAGGTAAGCAGCAGCCCTGGTCCTGTGCGATCTGATGGAATGCACCGTCCGTTATCACATACGTAATTAGAGCAACGTTTTCAATCTGGACTTAAGTGGTCGGCAGGGCCGGATTAATATAGGGGCTGATGGAGCAGCAGCTCCAGGCCCATGCCCCAGTATAGGCCCAGAGAAAGGATGAATATGTCTGCATGTATGGGCATTTGGACACCTGTATCTCAAACCCTATAGCAGCTACAGGGTCATGTTAGGTATCACTGGAAAGGCCAGAGCATGACTGTTCTAATGATACCAAACATGACCAAGTTTATTTAACATTAAAATAAAACTTTCCTTTTTTTTTTTCCTAACACAGCAATATTTCTCAATTATATTCTCAATTATAAAGTGAACAATGATGCTGCGCTAACATCTCATTTCACCTACAAGTATGGATGTGATGACACAATCCGTGGTTACGAAATGGTACCACTGTACTGCAGCGAAGATCACGGGGGAGCGACTTTAGAACCCTGCATCGCTAATCTTTACACCTCACAAGGTCAAGTGAGGTGTCATTGGACAGGTCAGAGTCTGACCTTTGCATTGATACCAAAGGTGACCATGTAAAATCTAAAAGAAAAACAAAAAACAATTTTTAGTTCCAAAGCGATGGCATTGTCCATTTGTTACGTATAAAATGAGCAATGCCACTGCCATTACTCACTTTCTCATTTCCCACGCTGGCAGCAAGGAAAGTATTTTATACAGTCATATTATTCATCAAACACCACCTCCAAAACACAAGGGAAATATTTCCTTTTTTTAAAAAAATTTTGGTTAAAATTTTATATTTTCTCTGAAAAATGCAGGAATAGGTTCCCATATCAATTCTTTAACAAAAATTCCTTATAGGATATATAACCAAAAAGTTTTGGATGATAAAATGTAAAACAATAATTTTACACGCTGTAAATAATTGAAATCTGGATGGAAATTTACTCACAGTATCTGCCTGGTTACCCGTACCCGTATCTGCCTGGTTACCCGTACCCGTATCTGCCTGGTTACCCGTACCCGTATCTGCCTGGTTACCCGTACCCGTATCTGCCTGGTTACCCGTACCCGTATCTGCCTGGTTACCCGTACCCGTATCTGCCTGGTTACCCGTACCCGTATCTGCCTGGTTACCCGTACCCGTATCTGCCTGGTTACCCGTACCCGTATCTGCCTGGTTACCCGTACCCGTATCTGCCTGGTTACCCGTACCCGTATCTGCCTGGTTACCCGTACCCGTATCTGCCTGGTTACCCGTACCCGTATCTGCCTGGTTACCCGTACCCGTATCTGCCTGGTTACCCGTACCCGTATCTGCCTGGTTACCCGTACCCGTATCTGCCTGGTTACCCGTACCCGTATCTGCCTGGTTACCCGTACCCGTATCTGCCTGGTTACCCGTACCCGTATCTGCCTGGTTACCCGTACCCGTATCTGCCTGGTTACCCGTACCCGTATCTGCCTGGTTACCCGTACCCGTATCTGCCTGGTTACCCGTACCGTATCTGCCTGGTTACCCGTACCCGTATCTGCCTGGTTACCCGTACCCGTATCTGCCTGGTTACCCGTACCCGTATCTGCCTGGTTACCCGTACCCGTATCTGCCTGGTTACCCGTACCCGTATCTGCCTGGTTACCCGTACCCGTATTCTGCCTGGTTACCCGTACCCGTATCTGCCTGGTTACCCGTACCCGTATCTGCCTGGTTACCCGTACCCGTATCTGCCTGGTTACCCGTACCCGTATCTGCCTGGTTACCCGTACCCGTATCTGCCTGGTTACCCGTACCCGTATCTGCCTGGTTACCCGTACCCGTATCTGCCTGGTTACCCGTACCCGTATCTGCCTGGTTACCCGTACCCGTATCTGCCTGGTTACCCGTACCCGTATCTGCCTGGTTACCCGTACCCGTATCTGCCTGGTTACCCGTACCCGTATCTGCCTGGTTACCCGTACCCGTATCTGCCTGGTTACCCGTACCCGTATCTGCCTGGTTACCCGTACCCGTATCTGCCTGGTTACCCGTACCCGTATCTGCCTGGTTACCCGTACCCGTATCTGCCTGGTTACCCGTACCCGTATCTGCCTGGTTACCCGTACCCGTATCTGCCTGGTTACCCGTACCCGTATCTGCCTGGTTACCCGTATCTGCCTGGTTACCCGTACCCGTATCTGCCTGGTTACCCGTACCCGTATCTGCCTGGTTACCGTACCCGTATCTGCCTGGTTACCCGTACCCGTATCTGCCTGTTACCCGTACCCGTATCTGCCTGGTTACCCGTACCCGTATCTGCCTGGTTACCCGTACCCGTATCTGCCTGGTTACCCGTACCCGTATCTGCCTGGTTACCCGTACCCGTATCTGCCTGGTTACCCGTACCCGTATCTGCCTGGTTACCCGTACCCGTATCTGCCTGGTTACCCGTACCCGTATCTGCCTGGTTACCCGTACCCGTATCTGCCTGGTTACCCGTACCCGTATCTGCCTGGTTACCCGTACCCGTATCTGCCTGGTTACCCGTACCCGTATCTGCCTGGTTACCCGTACCCGTATCTGCCTGGTTACCCGTACCCGTATCTGCCTGGTTACCCGTACCCGTATCTGCCTGGTTACCCGTACCCGTATCTGCCTGGTTACCCGTACCCGTATCTGCCTGGTTACCCGTACCCGTATCTGCCTGGTTACCCGTACCCGTATCTGCCTGGTTACCCGTACCCGTATCTGCCTGGTTACCCGTACCCGTATCTGCCTGGTTACCCGTACCCGTATCTGCCTGGTTACCCGTACCCGTATCTGCCTGGTTACCCGTACCCGTATCTGCCTGGTTACCCGTACCCGTATCTGCCTGGTTACCCGTACCCGTATCTGCCTGGTTACCCGTACCCGTATCTGCCTGGTTACCCGTACCCGTATCTGCCTGGTTACCCGTACCCGTATCTGCCTGGTTACCCGTACCCGTATCTGCCTGGTTACCCGTATCTGCCTGGTTACCCGTATCTGCCTGGTTACCCGTATCTGCATTATTAAAGAACCTACAAATGTTTTCATTTCACTAAATTCCAAAAAAAGCCCACCAAAATCTTCAGCTCCAGGCCCATAGAGATCTTAATCCAGCCCTGGTGGTCAGTGTGCAATTCAGTGCTGCATTGAGGGCTCCCTGGGCCTGGAGCTGAGGATTTCGATTTGTCTCTGCACCATACCGCTCTGCTCACTTGTACCACTGCCTCATTCTTCTCTCCTTCCGTTGTGCCTCTGCCCCATCTTTCTTATTCTCACTGTATTGGCTACAGCATCAAGTGCCTCTAGCTCCAGGCCTATGCTCCAAAATAGGCCTGCAAGAAAGAGTTCAAATAGGCCCCATGTTAATCCAGCCCTGGAACGACCAGTGAATCATTTAAAAGTGTATCCGTTAATAAACACAAACTGCAAATGGTTTCCCTTAATTTGATATGTAATAACTGTTATTCACAAGTCACGGTGAATAGCACACTATCACTAGTAATGATGTTTGTATGAAGGCTCTCGCACCTCTTTAATTCAAGCCAAAGATAAGTGACATTACAACCTTGATGGTAGCTTTTCATGCATGTATGCGTGCTGATATTTTGTAACAAAGGTCCTGGTTAGCAGGTACAGTACTTGTGTCCTTTAATACTCCTCATTCTTAACATGCAGAACCAGTTTAGGCTGGAGGGTATTAAACTGTTTACATATGGATTATCATTACCAGCTTGATTTTACTTCAGCATATTAAATGTCTACTATAGGCAGGTGATGACACCAATAACTACATGATGTCACTGCTCAGAACGCTCTGTGCAACCTTGTTTTGAAGCATGAATAGAAATTGATTGCAGAGACAAATTGGTGCAGAGACGAATTGAAATCCTCAGCTCCAGGCCCAGGGAGCCCTCAATGCAGCACTGAATTGCACCCCGACCACCAGGGCCGTATTAAGATCTCTATGGGCCTGGAGCTGAAGATTTTGGTGGGAATTTAGTGAAATGAAAACATATTTGTAGGTTCTTTAATAATGCAGATATGGGTATATCTAACCAGGCAGCTACGGGTATGTATTATAGCTCCATTGAAAATTATCTATGCGGCAGCATGCCATTTCTAACATGCGTTATTGGGAAAATGTTCCTTTTTTTTTAAAAAAAATTTTTTTTATACATTTCATAACGTGACATCAAACAATACAGTGATTTTTCAAGTACGGAAATGTATAACTTCATAAAGCAGAGCACAAGACCTTATGGATCTGTAGTAAAAGGGAAAAAACTTTTCTTAAACTTGATGGTTATATTAAAGGTACAGGCTTATGACCTGACGGCTTCTAGAGTTGTTTTGGTCTCCTACCAACAAATTGTGTGCAACTGACAGTCCGAGACAGCTGACATCTTAAGCTGCAATTTATTAAAACATTTTAATAATGAAAGCAATAAAAAACATACAAAATAAACAAGTGTTCAGCTAATCGACCACTTCACAACAAAGAAATGAAAGTAAACCCTTATGTGCCTACCCAAACAAAAATGAAGACCAAATCTAACTAACTATTTTTATATATCTTTCCCCGCAAGCTTTCTAAGGAGCCATTCCACTAAGGCTACCGGCACATGGGCGTTTGTAAAGAGAGGAAGGTACGTCCATGAGAGTGGACGTTCCTTCCACTCTGTGCGCTCAGCGTACAAAGCACGATCTTCCTGTGGAGGATTGCGTTTTCTATCAGCGTCCGTCTAGATTTTTGACGGAGGGCTTTTTCATGTCCGGTGATTGGCCCTCCCTGTCAAAACGGCACAGACGCAGGGAAATGCAGGTGCACGCAAGCACTCGGTGCGCTCGTGTGCCTGTACCCTTAAAGAGTTTAATACAAATAGCAGTCAGAGGCAGATCTTTTCATTGCATGTCAGTCTGCAGGTGATTGCTATGTAACGCCTTTCCTCGCTCTTTGTAGTCTTTCAGTAGATTCAGGCCGGGTGCACACGGGATGTTTTCTTTAATGCACAGTACGTGCGTTAAAGAAAACGCTAACGCACCAGCGTCCAGTCGACGCCCGACTGCCCCTCTCAGCGCTGAAAAGCATGATCGCGCATCATCACCGTCTGTGCTAGGATGCGCGTCGACAGGGCTGCGCGATTCTCCTGCACTCAACAAGTGCGCATGCGCAATGCATTTGACGCCGCGTCAATCCTAGCGCTATAGCCTTTGTGTTCTGGAGACTGACTTCAGTGCGCGTTAGGCATAGCGCGCGTTATGCGTGTGCATGTGCGGATCCCGCCTAATGATACGCAGCGACGCACGTCAGTGCGCACAAAAAAGTCCCATCAGGAAACCTCACATCAGGGCACAGACATCATAGAAAGTAGGAGAGGAGTTGTATATCGTTGTCTTTATCCATAAGCCTAGTGTCTGCAATGTTCCCTAAAACGTTGTCGCGTGATGAAATGTCAACCTGTAACAAGGTCTCGGGGATATTTGCAGCGTTACGGTTTATTAATGTTTGTTTTTTTTCTTTCATAGATCGCAAGTGCAACCACCGCGCCTACAATCCCACCACATCTATCTCCAGGTCTGCGCGATGTCACGCTTCGCTGTTTAGAGCTCCAACCACAAGACAGGCCACCATCCAGGGAGCTGCTGAAACATCCCGTCTTTCGAACAAAGTGGTAGAGAATTTTCAGAACGGGAGAGGAAAAATAAATTTTAAAAAAAAATCCTTTTTAAGAAAACCAATTGCTACTGATTGCAGTGACTGCGGGTCCGGCTTAAATCGAAGCAGCGTGTCCTGTTATTTGGCCTTTAAAATCTATGTACGTGCTGTATAGGATCCCCCAGCCCTGTGCATGACAATTCATAAACCCGTGAAAGCTTCATAATAGGAAGCTTATGTTTCTTAAAGAAAAAAACACATATATGTAAAATTTATATTTTTTTAAATTGTGCCTTTTTTGGGAGATCTTCCTTATAAGTTAAAATAAGTGGGTGTCGTCGCCCTCCTCCTTCTACCATTATTGTATTTCAGGTAAGATGTTACAAATATATATATATTTTCAGACTATGAAACCGTGTATGAAAATATTCACACCTGCCCGTAATGAGTAGCACTGACACGTATGTAGGCAAGACAGTGTTCTGATGCCTTGTCTGAGGTGCGTATCGATACAGGGCAGAGAACAGTATTGAATTTTCTTTTCCATTTCCTTTGAGGGAGGATCGTTAATAAGGCCATATAGATTCAGCAATGTGTAAATACTGTCCACACTGTATTTTGCTGCCTTTCTATGACGCAGCCTGACCGTTTCACACTTCTTTTTTCTTTTTTTTTTTTTTAGTTTCCCGTTTCATTTGTCTTTTAATTTGCATTTTTTTTTTCCCATCAAAACTGTAACATGTATTTAATTTTTTTATTTTTTAAAGTGCTTACATTGTTTTATGTCAGGGCTGTGATTGCTCTCTCCATTGATTCTGTCTGCACGAACACAGACAACTTGTCTTTAAGGTTCTGGAATAATCAAGGGTTTTTCCTCTTTTTACCTTTTATTGCCCATTTTTTAAGATTTTGGATATGCGCGAAATCAAATTTACGTGATGTAACCAGTCTTAGATGTTTTCAGTGATACCTTTTTTGGTTCCTTTTTTTTTCTCTTCTCCCCCTTCTGCGGTTTTCCTTCCAGCATGCATCATGAATAAGAAACTGGGCTGTTCTGCATTTTAACCTTTTGAGTGCCAGGAGAATCCGCATTAAGATGCTTCTCGATATTATAAGCACTCAAAAATGTTATAAGAGAACAAAAAGATAAAAAAAAGTACTTGAAATTTTGTAGCTTGCTTTTTATTTTTTTATTTTGCGTTTGGAGGGAGCCCATTTGCGTCGCTCCTCCTCTGCGCTAATCTCTTGCATCTTCTATGCTTGGGGGGGGGGTATTTTGTGTTGACTTTTATTTTAACTGTACTATTTAATGTGGGTTTTTGGGGTTTTATATTGCGCATGTAAAAACTGAAGGAAAATGGCAGCTGTTGCTTTTTTTTATTATTTTTCTTATCTTTGGGTTTAAGTTTTAATCAAATATATTTTTAACTCCTTGGAAGACAGTTGGTTTGTTGCACGCTGAAAATCAATTAATAAAAAAAAGAAACTCAGGATGAACTAAATATAAGCTACTGTACATTTCACCAAATGTACCTGTTACAGATTTTTTTTTTTTTAAAAAAAAAAAAGAAAAATGACAATTATTTGAAGGTGGCGATAGAGTGCGCAGCGCCGGAGATGTTAATGTGAATGCTTTGGACATTCCTTTTTTTATTTTTCTTTGTGTGACAGCCAAGCGAGTTCCAAAGAGTTAAACTGTTCCTAAATGTGAAATTTGGTAGCTCTAACTGTACCGTACTTGACTCGTTTATTATTTATGCTGCGGCATAAACTGATTTTTATCCCCCTTCTCCGTCTCCCAACTCTGTCTTCCTGTCCTTTACTCGCTAATGGCAACCCCCCCCCCCTGCTGTATGTCCTGGAATATGGGCGCTTTACGTGGCAGAGCAAAACCTCAGCGAATCAGTGTTACCTTGTAGATTCCCTACGTCTTCCACATTTCAAGCTTCCTTTTTTGAGTTTGTGCTACTTTTTTTTTATTTTTTTTATTCCTTCTGCTTTATGGCAATTGTGGTGTTTTATTTTTTGATGCAAATCGTGATGTAATCTTATTCTTCGGATCAAAGCTGGACTGAACTTTGTATTGTATAATTTGTATTTGTGATCTTTAATGTTATTTGGTACTTTTATTTTTCCCATCCTTAAGTTGTAAATAACGCTTACTGCTGTTTATTCCAGTCTTGACTACCTCAGGTGTCCTATAGATTTTTTTTATTTTATTTTCCTTCTACCAAAGTTCACGTTCACAATGAGACTGTATTTGCTGTATGACTATGATTCCTAAGACTTCCAGGGCTCAAGGGCTAATTTCTCTTAGCACCTTACTGTGCAAGCAAAATGTCTGGGTTAAGAAAAAAATTTAATTTGGCTTAAATGTATCCTTTGTTATTTTTAAATATATCAAGATATTTTAATTATTAAAAGGTTTTTAACCCATGAATGGATTTTATAGTATAATTTGTATGTATTTCTGGTGTTTTTTTTTGTCTTTATAGTAAATAAAAGTTTGAACAAATCTGAGGTCTGTGTCGTGAATGAAAACGTCAATATTAAAGTGACATAAACTATGAGCTGCAATGATTTGGCAGAACACTTGTATTAAAGTGCACCGGTCTTCAAAACACTCACTTTCCATGCAATTTCACATTAAGCCATGTATGATCAAGATCAATACCCTGTTGATTTGTCTAACCCGGTGGTTCAAAACCCTGGTCCTCAGGTACCCCTAAGGCCTGTGTCAGACGAACGCAGTGATCATGTCTGTGTTGCCGCACAGTTTAACGTCCGTCGTAGCATAGAATCACGAGCAATAGAGACCCACACACTAACTGCATCTGCACCGAACAGCGCACGCACAACGCATGTGGCAAGCTGATGCAAGTTGGGCAAGAATGTAAAACCGCTACAACGGTGGAGTGCGTGACTTCCGCGTGCGTGATGAGATGTCAGACGCAGCGCATTTGCGACGTCCAGCACCATGACGCACAAAATGGCTTTTCATATCCTTTCAAATTTTTAGCATTTTTCATATTAATTTTGTTTCCCATAGTTCCCTTTTTTTTTTCCTATGTCCGTCAAGAAAAACGGATCGTGTGGTGTCTACAGTATCTTCCGTGAGTACGTCTGTCCGTTGTGCACAGTGCGCTCAGAATGCACTCGTCTGACATTATGAAAGGTTGCCAGGTAGACATTGCCTAACAGACAGGTTTTAAGGATCCCCTTGGGGAAACACAGATGGAATCCTGCAATCATTGAGCAGCAAATCATATCACCTGTGCTGTGCTTCAGATATCTGGCAAACCTGGTCTGAGTACCGGCTGAATGGAATAGAGGGAACATCACTGCTCTAGAATTGTTGAGACCCTGGTTCAAATCCCGGCCAGAGCACCTCTCCATTAAGTGTCCTTGGGCAAGACACCTAACACACAATATTGGCTGTGGTGAAGCAAGTCTCGACTTTGAGAAGCTGGTTCAACTTAATCACCAGGTCTCTGATCTACAAACTTGGAAAGCTGATAGGAACCCATTCAAACACCAGCTTGTGTCCTTGGGCAAGACGATATGGATGTGCCTACCTCACAAAATACTTCTCATAGATTGTAAGTTCTCTTGGGATCCGTTGGCTCACTGCAGCCGCGACAAGCAAGGTGCCACAGTACAGTATCGATTTGGAGCTTCTACCACAGCAGGCTGACAACTTGGCAGCTGGACTTATCTTGCCCACCAACGGTATTGCAGATGAAGGTGATGACCACAGAAATTGGGCTTCCCTCCCATCTGGCAGAGAATTCCCTATACAGGAGATGCAGGGGTCTATTGATCTCCTGTATTCCTGGTACATGTTTACAACAACAGGGGTCGACAACCTTGGCCCTCCAGATCTTTTGGAACAACACTTCCCATGAGGCGCTAAGAACCTAAGGAGTAGCTGAACATCACGGCAGATGTAATTTCAAAACATCTGTAGGGTCAAGGTCGCCGACCACTTATGTACAGGGTCAGATGAGGGATCATCGCAAAAGCCAGAGTCTAGACACGGCCGTATTGTTTGTAAATATAAAATCTTAAATTTTAGTTTAAATTAACATGGACACGGAGCAGTGTTTACAATTTTATTAAACACATTCTATTAATGGCATTGTCAGATTTGTGTTTATTTTTTCACAACTTTAAATTTACCGAATATCGGCCGTCAGCCAGAAAGGCTGCTGATAATGGGAATCTGTATCTGCCCTGAAAAAGAAAAAAAAATATCGTCAGGTACAATGAAAGAGTGGCTATAGCATTCCCCAGAACTCATTGCTGGGGTAAAATAGACTTTAATGAAAGGTGAAGTAAATTTATACAGTGTAAGGAGGGAACTGGAGACCAGTGGAAGATGACAAACTGGTGCCTCCCATCCTCAAGTGAGCTAGTCCCCAGCCATAACCAGTTTTATTTGTTTACATGATACTCTATCGTTTCACGTATAATCAGAGTTGTGCATCAGAATGTCGGAATAAGTTGGATAACCGCACAAGCACACAACAGTCTGATAGAGCTGCAATGCTTGGCAAACAATGACCACTCAAACTTGTTACAGCTGTAAAACATTCTATATAGGTGGTTGGTGGAGGAATGAGATGTAGTGACACACACACACACACACACACACACACACACACACACACACACACACACACACACACACACCGATACAGACATCCTGCACACTTGTGTGCAAGACACCCTCCTCTGTGCTTATAAGAGCAGGTGGGGAGACAAGATGACATATAAAACCAACCAGAAACCACAGTCCTATCCCCCAAAAAGCAATCTTGGGTCCAGGTACCCCCAGTTCCAAGTGACCCAAAACAGCTCTGATGCATCGAGGCATGGACTTCAGAAGACCCCTGAATGCGTCCCGTTGGATTGATTTGTTGTGCCAGCACGCCTCACAGATGCTGGTTGATATGTGGGGAATTTGAAGGAAAATATTTCAATGTGTTACTTTGGCCATGTTCTTCAAACTATTTCTGGACAGTTAAGAGGTGCATGCCATCAGGGCACACCATAGGGGTTATTGGTAAAGCACTGAAATTTGGGTGCTTTCTCGTTTGGCGCAATTCAATGTGATTCCAGCTCGCCGACTGTGCTGTGAATACACTACTCACCACAGGGTCCTCGGAGTGTGCTGAGCGTGGAGCTGCCGAACAGCAGAAAAAAAAAATGAACTCTTATTCTAAATGGTGTATAAACCAATAAAAATGCAATAAAATGTGTGTAAATAATAAATGTCTTCTAAAAACTTCTAGAACTGTCTGTTACAGAATTTAAAAAAGCCTTTTAAAAAAAAAATGGGAATCAAATTTCACCTAAAAAAAAAAATCCATCAAAATGTTCCAAAAATAAAAAGACTTGCTGAAAATGAAAAGGATAATATTTTAATATTGAATCCTATGGGATTCACCTGTTTAAACCAGTCAAACTGAATCACCGACAATCAGGGAATTTCCCTTACATGTCGGTGCAGTTCAGCGGTCTCTGAATAGAATAACCATTACTTCTCTATGGGACAATTTCGCTGCTGCCGAATTGAGACGAACTGCACCATATTGTGCTGTCAATTCGCCAGTATTTGGCAAATTGACAGCTTTCTGAATAACTGCCACGAAATTGCACCTTTCGTTGCAATTCGGTGGCAAGTTGCTTATTGAATAACCCTTCATGGCCATCAAGGGGTATACACCGGGGCGGACTGACAACTGTTGGGGCCCCCGGGCAATAGAGGAGCATGGAGGGCCCCCCCATTTTGCCTGGCCAGACACACAAGTACTGCCCATATGTACATTGCTGAATTACATAATTTAGCTCTCTATACATTTTCAGAATATAGACAGCCATGACTTATGGTCTGGTATAATGGGGTTGGTATGTGATGTACAGTGGGGCATATACATATACAGTTGGCTGCTGATACGAATTCAACATGATATTTACCTGTGGTGTTTGGGTCCTCACATAAAGGGCAGGCCTTACCAAGTTTAGGGAGGCCTTCTGGGAGCCTTCTCTAGGCCAGGGCCCTCGGGCAGTGCTCTATTGACCTAATTGTTAGTCCACCCCTGGGTATACATGGTCTGCAACCATCCTCTTTCCGTCATGGCCAGTAGGGATGCACCGATACTAGTATCGGTGCCAATACTGCCGTTTGCACGAGTACTTGGTACTCGTGCAAATGGCCCGATACTGGAAGCCAGCGCTGGGCCGGCTTGCCAGTATCGGACTGACGAAGCCCGCAGAACTAGCGAGCGAAACGCGTTTCAGTTTACCCCTCAACATATTTTTTACTAGCATCTGTATAATTTATTTTATTTTTTTGTATTAAAAATTCCCTTTTAAATACTTCTACCTTCTTTTAATTTCACGTCACCCAATTGATCCAGATTGCGCAAACTATTCACTTCCAACAGTGAATCCGCCAGCAAATATTCCAGCAGGGGTAGGACCCCCCCTTATTGAAGCAGTCCAAGGCTGAGATACAGAGCCACTCAATTGGGAGGCTCAAAATCACGTGAGTAAATTGGCCAAACTTCATAATATTGCCAAAATTTGCACTGGTATTGTGCCATATATTCTCTCATTTATTTGAGGTACCGATGAATATTCAGAAACCATTTCCATCTATTACCGTTTGATGGGAGGAGCCCCCCATAGAGGCTTGCGGGCGAATATCACGAGCCTAGAGGCTCTATGTTTGTGAGTGTTATACCTGTCAATTAATCTATATCCAATAACCAAGTAGTATGCAATGAAGGCCATTTTTGCTCTTATTTTCTAGAAACATTTCCTTTGTGGCATTAATCTGAGAAGTTTGTGACCTAAGAACGTAACAGCAGTTGCTTCCCTCTCTCTTGCGCTCCCTTAACAAACAAAGTTTGTATTGTTTTATTTACTTTGGTGAAGGACACACCGATGGTGAGCTGCATGAATACATAAATCCACCAATAGAAAAAGTTAAATTCAAACAATCTATTTAGCGCCAAACACATTTAGCATCGAGAGGTGTTAACACAATCTGTAATTAGATATATATATATATATATATCTCTATCTCTTTCTCTGGTCTGAGGTCCACATGTCTGGCCTGTGTAATATAGATGTGTGTATGTATATACAGTTGTGTTCAAAATTATTCAACCCCCACTGAAATTTAGTGTTTTGGCCAGTTTGACATTGATTTTGATCATTCAGTCATCTTGCTTACAATTAAATCAAAGAGGCACGTGTAGGTCAGACAAATATAACATAACATTTATAATGAAATAACCACAAATGTCTTTTCTGTGCTCACATCATTATCAGTTTTATTCAACCCCCAAGTGACATTCAATCTTAGTACAACATCCTTTTACAGTTATAACAGCTTTTAAACGTGAAGCATAGCTTGACACAAGTGTCTTGCAGCGATCTACGGGTATCTTCGCCCATTCGTCATGGGCAAAAGCCTCCAGTTCAGTCACATTCTTAGGCTTGCGCACTGCAACTGCTTTCTTTAAGTCCAACCAGAGGTTCTCAATCGGATTTAAGTCAGGTGACTGCGATGGCCACTCCAAGATGTTCCAGCCTTTAATCTGCAACCATGCTCTAGTGGACTTGGAGGTATGCTTGGGATCATTGTCCTGTTGAAAGGTCCAACGTCTCCCAAGCCTCAGGTTTGTGAGGGACTGCATCACATTGTCATCCAATATCTCCTGGTACTGAAGAGAATTCATGGTACCTTGCACACGCTGAAGCTTCCCTGTACCTGCAGAAGCAAAACCGCCCCAAAGCATGATTGACCCCCCGCCATGCTTCACAGTAGGCAAGGTGTTCTTTTCTTCATAGGCCTTGTTCTTCCTCCTCCAAACATAGCGTTGATCCATGGGCCCAAACAGTTCTAATTTTGTTTCATCAGTCCACAGAACACTATCCCAAAACCTCTGTGGTTTCTCCACATGACTTTTGGCATACTGCAGTCGACTCTTATTCTTTGGAGACAGCAAGGGGGTGCGCCTGTGTCAGGATCCCTGGCTGTAGCCATCCTGAAAACCCCCCTGGTGGTACACTTCTATGTACTGTTCCTGCCCTGTAACCAGCATTCACTATCAGCATCCAGCAATGCAACAGTTAACTCACAACCAACACACGTGACACACAAAATAAAGGGCTCTGCCCCACAATTAACATTGCTGGTTCATTACAGCTCTTGTGCTGAGAGAGTGAGTGAGGTGCTGCTAACTCGCTGCTCTGCTATACCCATCTGTTCCTGTTTATTATTTATGTTTCCTTCAACTCCACCATCATCCTTCTGAGAATCATCCGGTCAGTTTATTTCCACATCATCCTCCCTACCCCTTCCCGCCTGCTTATTAGTGCAGGACACTGCATCCTGGGCTCATACCCCTGCCATCCAGGTGCCACCCAAGTACCATCCCCACGTTCCTGACAGAATGAACCAGCCTAATACTAATGAGCCCGCAGTGCTGCACTTAATGGTGGAGCTACTGAAAACCACCTTCCAGGAGCTATTCAAGAACCTGGCTGATACCCTGATGCAAATGCTGCAAACTTTTCTGGGCACCTCAACTAAGGTGTGCGCTCCTCCAAATAAACACCATGATCCCCTGTCTCCTGAAGAGCGTGTCAGGAGACAAAATAGTAATTTGTGCCTGTACTGCGGGGCAGGATCGCACTGGATATCGAATTGCCCAGAAAACCCCCCCAGATCAGCGTTTGTCAAACCAGCACCGGTTTCCAAACCAGCTGCAACTTCCAAGCACGCTCAGGTGCGTAGATCTCCGAAGCAGTTCCAGGCCTGCTACAGCCACTGTGTATACACCTGCTTCTATGAGACCTGCCGTTCCTAAGCCGGTACCCCTACCCAGACCGGCCCCCAAGAGATTTCCTGAACCCAGACCTGCACCTCGAACAACTCATGCACCTACACCTGTCCCCAGACGAACTGTACCTGCTGTATCCAGGCATGTGACATCTCTGGAGGTCAGTTCAGAAGAGGAGTATGCAAACCCTGTAATGCCTATGGAGACTGATTACACTGTGCCCATAGAACCTGTCCTTCCCATGGATCTGGAGACCACCGTACCTGTGGAGACAGATCTACCAACCCCTATGGAGATCATGTCCATGCCAGTTTCTACTGTGACACAGATCCCCTTCAAACAGGTAATGAAGGCCAGGCTGAAGAAAGCCCAGAAGATTGAGAACTCCCTTTATGGCGATCACAACTCCCATCACTCCCAGCCAGCACAATCCGACGCTGTCTTCCTGTGTTTCTTCCCTACCTGAATATGACCCAGAGGACATCGCTGTCTCTGAGGAGAGCCCACCGAGACAGACAGCCCGACGCTCAAAGGGACCCCCAGGTCAACACCAGGGGTCTGACACCCCTATAAAGGCATGGCGAGGCTTCTGTTCTTCATCCAGCGATGGATCTGTATCAGAAAGGGATTGTGGCTGGGAAGAGCAAGAAGAAGAGGACGAGGGCATTAAGTCCTGGCTGTGCGACTATCCTTCCCTTAGTGATGGATCATGTTTAGAAGGGGAACCGGGAGAAATGGAGAAGATGCCTACTCTGATGCCTTCTTCCTATGTGGGCACCAGGTTCGAGGGTGACTCTACCTCCTATCTCTTGCCCTCTGTCGCCAACGCCAGACGTTCCAGGGACATTCCTGTTGCTCCAGATTCCTTACCTGAGGATCCAGCTCCTTATACGGTGCAGGGCATCTATGCTATACCCACCTTCGTGCCATCCGCTTACGTGGGCACCCTCATTCCTGATGCATCACCTATGAGAAAAGAGCATAACCCCAGGATCCCTAAAGACTCCGATGTGGACTTTATTTTATCTTGTGATTGCTTTTCACCCATTGCGACTGAAGACGATGAAGAGAGACTGCCATCTGGGTACATGGGCACTCTCCTTCCCGAGGTATCTGCTATCCACAAGAAGACCAAGACCAAGGCACGGCGGCGTCAGAGGAAGGCACGTGCCCAACCCTGTACTACCACTCCTGACCCTCGTTCTGCCCTCCAGTGGTGCTACGACTATTGGAAACAGCACCCACTAGAGTGACCCGTGCCTGGTCATGGGCAGTCCTGCTGCCAT
The DNA here is from genome assembly GCA_009667805.1 of Leptobrachium leishanense. Lineage (NCBI taxonomy): Eukaryota > Metazoa > Chordata > Amphibia > Anura > Megophryidae > Leptobrachium > Leptobrachium leishanense. Next base: position 19,348,907 of record CM019063.1, on the reverse strand, counting down.
CCTTGGTCACTCGGAGCGTGACCTGAAGGGGGAGGTACTGTCAGGATCCCTGGCTGTAGCCATCCTGAAAACCCCCCCTGGTGGTACACTTCTATGTACTGTTCCTGCCCTGTAACCAGCATTCACTATCAGCATCCAGCAATGCAACAGTTAACTCACAACCAACACACGTGACACACAAAATAAAGGGCTCTGCCCCACAATTAACATTGCTGGTTCATTACAGCTCTTGTGCTGAGAGAGTGAGGTGCTGCTAACTCGCTGCTCTGCTATACCCATCTGTTCCTGTTTATTATTTATGTTTCCTGCAACTCCACCATCATCCTTCTGAGAATCATCAGGTCAGTTTATTTCCACATCATCCTCCCTACCCCTTCCCGCCTGCTTATTAGTGCAGGACACTGCATCCTGGGCTCATACCCCTGCCATCCAGGTGCCACCCAGGTACCATCCCCACGTTCCTGACAGCCTGGGAGTTCTGGCATGGAGGCCTTCATTGCGCAGTGTGCGCCGTATTGTCTGAGCTGAAAGTTCAGTACCCACATCTGACAAATCTTTTCTCAGTTCCTCAGCAGTCACACGGGGACTTTTCTCCACTCTACGCTTCAGGTAGCGCACAGCAGTCGAAGTCAGCATCTTCTTTCTGCCACGACCAGGTAATGTTTCAACAGTGTCCTTTGCCTTGAATTTGCGAATGATGCTTCCTATGGTCTGTCTTGGTATGTTTAACATCTTTGCAATCTTATAGCCATTGCCCTTCCTGCGAAGAGTAATCACCTCTTCTCTTGTCTTCCTGGACCCTTCTCTTGACTTCACCATGTTTGTAACCACACCAGTAAATGTCTAGAAGGAGCTGAGTATCACAGTCATTTTAAAGCTGCCTGATTGGTGCTTCTTATGCTTTATTGCTGCTCCGTGACATCCACAGGTGTTTTCAATACCTGATTGAAAACACTTGAATGAACCTCTATTCTTCAGAGTGGTAGTCTTTAAGGGGTTGAATAATTGTGTCTGAAGAATTCACAAAAGAAACATTTACTACTGTATTACAAAACCAATTGATGTAATTTTAGTTGCATATGGTTCTTTAAAAAGTCCTTGTAGGATTTCATTCTGAATACAATTACAAATGTACACTAAATTCCCTAAAACCCTTTACAGCATTGGGGGTTGAATAATTTTGAACACAACTGTACATACACACATACATTATATATATATATATATATATGTCTGGTCTGAGGTCTGTAATATACAGTTGTGTTCAAAATTATTCAACCCCCAATGCTGTAAAGGGTTTTAGGGAATTTAGTGTACATTTGTAATTGTATTCAGAATGAAATCCTGTCCGTCACAAACCTGAGGCTTGGGAGACGTTGGACCTTTCAACAGGACAATGATCCCAAGCATACCTCCAAGTCCACTAGAGCATGGTTGCAGATTAAAGGCTGGAACATCTTTGAGTGGCCATCGCAGTCACCTGACTTAAATCCGATTGAGAACCTCTGGTTGGACTTAAAGAAAGCAGTTGCAGTGCGCAAGCCTAAGAATGTGACTGAACTGGAGGCTTTTGCCCATGACGAATGGGCGAAGATACCCGTAGATCGCTGCAAGACACTTGTGTCAAGCTATGCTTCACGTTTAAAAGCTGTTATAACTGTAAAAGGATGTTGTACTAAGTACTAAGATTGAATGTCACTTGGGGGTTGAATAAAACTGATAATGATGTGAGCACAGAAAAGACATTTGTGGTTATTTCATTATAAATGTTATGTTATATTTGTCTGACCTACACGTGCCTCTTTGATTTTAATTGTAAGCAAGATGACTGAATGATCAAAATCAATGTCAAACTGGCCAAAACACTCAATTTCAGTGGGGGTTGAATAATTTTGAACACCACTGTAGTTTGTGAGTCTCTTGCTCATGATTCTATGCTACCACGGACGTTAAACTGTGCGGCAACATGGGCGTGATAACTGCGTTCATCTGACACGGCCTTACAAAGCCTCCCCGTGGAAGCACTGACGCGGGTTAGACGGGGCTGCAAAGCATGATCCTCTATAGGAGGATCGAGCCTTGCCGCGTTGGGCGCACTAACTGCGCACAGCGAGGTGGCCAGACCGGCGTCAGACGGGCGTCTGAGTGGAAGGAACATCCACTCTCATGGACGTTCCTTCCGCTAGTAAAAACGCTTGTCTGACACCAGTCTTAGACCCCTCCCCTGTGCACTGTGCACAGGCCTGACTGTGCTGCACCTTCCTACTTTCCCGCAAATCAGGATGGAGCATGAGAGCTCTGGACTCTGTGCACTGGGAGCGGGAGGAGTCCTTATACCGATTTAGGGTGGAGGATTGTTAAATACGGACGGACAGCAGCGTCCGAAAAGGGGCATTGAGGAAAGAAAATGATTTGCTTATGTGCTCCCAGCATGGTCTATGAAGATACCTCCATAACATATATAGGGATTATTCACTAAAAAGCATAACATCGCTTCTGGTCTTATTTATGGAAGAACACAGCCCCCATATGTGTAATAAATCACACGAGACAGGAATTACACACCATTACACGTGGAAACCAACACAGGACAGACAACAATACTCAGAGATCAAATAGCCACCCTGTGAGGTTATATGGGGTGTGCTGCACCAATATGGGCTGTGTGCTAGGTGCTGTACCTCTATATATGGGGTGTGCTGTACCTCTGTATACAGGTTATATGGGGTGTGTGCTGGGTGCTGTACCTCTATATAAAGGTTATATGAGGTGTCATGGGCTCAGTGCCCATAACCTGTATTTAGAGGTACAATCAGCTGGTGTGAGCTAACCCTAGCCTCAGCATGTTTTTGCGTTAGCGCCAGGTAAATTCAGTCTAGCGCCGGACCAACAGATTGTTTGCCTCTTGCTACAAATGGAGAAAACCACTTGGCGCGCAGTAATTAACGATTTGTATTGCGAGCTTACTGTACTTACGCGTCCTATACTTAACATGGGCAGCGCTACAGAGCACTTGCGCTATTGTAACCAACAGATCGTTTGGTCCCGGTGCTAATTTCTACATGTACGCTAATCGAAAAAATTTACCTAATGCTCAATCCTGGTGTTAACTGACGGAAAGGAGAAAAAAAAGTCCTTGTACCCCGTACACCATAGTAATGGATCTGGTCAGCAATGTCGCTGCTGTTGCAGTAGGCTTTATCGACATGTATCCTAAATCTAAAATATTGGCTAATTTTATAAATTTTATGCTGGGAGTTACTCATAGTATGTAAGTGGTTGAGTATTAGGTATAGGACCATGTTTAAAGGGGCACGGATAAGTCTTGCCCTGAAACATGTATTATTTATGCTGCAGCAGGGAAATGTAGCTGATCTGGCCTTCCTTTTGGATCCATTAAATGCAGTGTAATGATTATACATGCTGTTCGGTGGCATTTATCATGCAATGCTCATCAGCCTTAATATATGTGTGCATATAAACATGGATGATACAGCCACCTTGGAGGATTTTAATAATGCAGGGGTGAATGCCTGTGCCAGACTCATCTACCTCACCTCCCGCCTCTCACATCTCGCCCCTCTGTCAATCTCTACGCTGGCTCCCTGTTTCCTTTAGAATCCATTTCAAAATATTGCTGCTCACGTACAAAGCTCTCCATAACCGTGCCCCTGCCTACATCTCCTCCCTTATCAGCAGGTACATCCCATCCCGACCACTTCGCTGCCAATGATCAGATGCTATTAGTTCCTCGTACCCGCACCCCCAACTCCGGCCTTCAAGACTTCTCCCGAGCTAACCCCTATCTATGGAACTACCTCCCCTGAAACCTCAGACTCTCCCCGTCTCTCCAGTCCTTCAAGAAGTCTCTATCAGCTCACTCCATAACCCCTCACTGTACGTTTCCTGCTCCATCTTCTCAATCAGCCCATACGCGCCTGCTACTTCACATCCTCTCCTCTTAGATTGTAAACTCTCGAGCAAGGTCCTCTCTCCTACTGTTCGTTGTGTGTGACGTGTATGTATATTCTCAGTCTGTCTCTCCCATTGTACAGCGCTAAGGAATTTGTTGGTGCTTTAGAAATGCTTGTAACTGTATAAATCCGTACACTGCACACATAAACAGAGCATAAGCACCTTCTGTCATACGCTCGGCTGGGCACTAGAGGGCGCTGTGGCATGTCTCTCACTGGCTCACAGTCTCGTCCTGACTCTCTGGCTGTTCTATACGGAGTGTCTGCTCTCTCACACAGCTCCGGGTCACTGTTTTTCATATTCACGTCTCGCCCCACCCGCTTGGGGTTACTTCCTGCTCCGTGTGATTGTGGCTCCTCTATCTGGGTCTCCACTCATGCGGGACCCGGGCTACCTGCTCCGGGCCGTGTTTGGGACGTGGAGGTCTTACAGGCATCGCTTTGTCCCTTGGGTGGCCCTAAATCTGGCCCGGAACCGCAGGTGAGCGGCTTCCGGAGACACGGCGCAGCGCCCCCTGCCGCCCCGCCCGGGGTATGGCTCTAGTGTGTAACTCTCTCCTGTGTGTGTGATATGTGGTTGTGTATACAGGGCGCCTCATTGTGACCCTCCCTGATATATATGTGTGTGTATGTAATCCCCTTATATATCCTGCTAGCCCACTGTCCTGTGAGTTCTATGTGTGTATGGATAACTGCACCTTTTATATTCCTAGCCCCTGTGTGGATATATACTCAAGATAGGTCCGTGTGAGTAAAATAATGTGCACCCGCTGTATACAGACCCTTATTCTTGGCATCAAATCCTCCACATCCCTCACTATCAAATATGAACTAGTGAGTGCAATTCGTTGGATTGAAATTCTTGGTTATTGCCCCATGCATATTTCCCTCTGCGTGCGTGCATAACGGACCGACGGACGTACTGACGGAACATACTGTAGACACCACACGGTCCGTTTCATTTTTTATTTTTTTTTTGACGGACGTGGAATAAAAAGGGAATATGGGAAATAAAATTAATTAAAATTTAAATGACAGGTACAGGCAGCCAGACCAAAAAAACTTCTGAGCGTCAACGTGATGGACCTCACAAATGCGCTGCGTCTGACGTCGCGTTATCACACACACAGACCGCTACGCAGATGCGGCGCACTCTGGCCGTCTTGTCGTAGCACTTTTACGTCGAGGCCTAAATGGCGTCCGTTGCCACCTGCGTGGTGCGTGTGCACTTCGGTGCACACGTACTTCGTGTGTTGGTCTCTATTGACTACAAATCAATGCTACGGCGGACGCTTAACTGTGCGGCGACCACGGACGTGATCACTGCGTTCATCTGACGCTAGCCCTAGGCCGGTTGCATACGAGCGCACTCCGTGGAAGGAACGTCTGTGAGTGGACGTTCCTTCCATTCGCCTGCCTGCCCCCCCCCTCCAGACGCCTGCCTGCCCCCCCTCAGCGCTGCAAAGCGCGATCCTCGATCGTGCTTTGCAGCCCGTCGACGCGCATCCTAGCGCAGAGACGGGGAGGCTTTCTAGGCGGATGCTTGCATGTGACCAGCCCCTTCGCAGCATCACATGGCTGCGCCAGGCGCAGGTAAGTGCGTGCGCACTAGGTGCGCTCGTGTGCACCTGGCCTTAACCTCCCTGGTGGTATACCTGAGTGTGACTCGGGGTTAAATTTCACTACCGCGAACGGTAACCCCAAGCCACACTCAGGCTGGATGCATACTCACCTCCTCCTGCGCTGCCTGGCAGTCCCCCGCAGTGTGATCACGGCGAGTTGCTTCCTGGTAAGGCTACCTGTGAGTCACATGATGCAGGGGGGCGGGACCAGGCAGCAAACTTAATTTTTTTTTTTTACAATACACTGTCTTTCAATGTACAATGTTTATGAACAGCCACTAGGTGGCACTACAGGATAAGAAACAGACCATACATACAGGGTAATTCAAAGAGATTCGAAAAGTCACCGCACATTCGGTGAGTTTTCGTTCTCTTCAATTCGGTTCCTTTTGCCGATCCCATTTCGGTGACCCTGCGGTGTATTCAGCAAGCACCACAGGGTCCCCGATTTGCAGGGGAAAAACTACCGCAAACCCGACAAACTAACCGTAAAACCTGGCGAATGCACGCTGAAAACCCGCAAAAACATCTGGATTAAGCTGGCGAAAAACCCGAGCAGGAGCCGATCACACGCAGCGAAGCCGCCGGAAAAAGCCGACACCGCAGACGAGTGAAGTGAATAAATTAGGAAAACAGTTTGCATGAATGTTTGAAAAGTGAAACGCTGTTTGCAAAGAAACTACTGAGCGAAAATGTCTGAAATTTAAATATGAGGTCCAGGGAATGATAATAAAGAGGGCTGTTACAGAAAAAATAAGTAAACTTAAAATAAAAAAAATTTAAAACAGAAAAATGCTTAAAATATCCTAAAAAATCTATAAATAGACTCTTTACTGCAGAATTTTATAATTAACGGTTTATTAGATATTGAATTAAAACCGGAATATTTTTAACAGTGAAGCCTATGGGATTCTCCTGAATAAATTTGCCGAATTAAACCACCGAATGACAGGGCATGTCGGGAACCTTTCACTGCTGGTTTGTGTTCTCTGAATAGCCGAAGCAGTGCTTTTTCATGGGGTTTTCACTGCCCTCGAACAGGCACCGTATGTTCAGGCAATTCGCCAGGATTTTGCGAATTGCCTGCTCTCTGGATAGCCGAATGGACAAGAAAGCTAACCGCTGATTTTCAGCGTTCGGTTACCTTTCTCAAGCAATTCGGATCTCTTTGAATTACCCTGATAGCCTAACCCTTGTTTTCAGACAGATTTCAGTGTTTTTTGTTGTATTTTATTGAATATCATTTTATTTGCATTATTTTGGATAATTATTTTTGGGAACTTTATCGGACTCAGTGTATTTACTGTTTTTTTTTTATTTTTTTTATTTATAAAGGATTTTACCAGTAAGGACACTTGCTTGCACAGATTTCAGTGCGTGATTCATAATTATTACAGGCTAACTATGTACAAAAACACGTTTCCTTTAAAAAAAATTGAGACGCTTTTTGACACAAAATTTTGAAAAAATTAGACCGCCAGGGTGGTTAATGTTCTTGTCAATTTATTTTGCATATACAGTTGTGTTCAAAATTATTCAACCCCCCCCCCCCCCCCCCCAATGCTGTAAAGGGTTTTAGGGAATTTAGTGTACATTTGTAATTGTATTCAGAATGAAATCCTACAAGGACTTTTTAAAGAACCATATGCAACTAAAATGACATCAATTGGTTTTGTAATACAGTAGTAAATGTTTCTTTTGTGAATTCTTCATTGACACAATTATTCAACCCCTTAACCCTTTCGCTGCTGAGGCTTTTCCCGCCCCTGTGCTGAGGTCATTTTTTACCTGTTTTGCGCATCATGTTTAAACCTGTTTTGAAGGCTTATTTTAGTATATGACATCGACATATTATATATTGTTCTTTCCGTCAGACTCGGTAGATTCATAATATGTCATTATTATATGTATACGTTATGTCATGTTTGTATATTATAACAAAAAATGCAATAAAATATGTATTTTCAATAATTTACAGCGTGTAAAGTGTTTTTTTCCACATTTTAACATGCGAGCAATTGCGGTTATATTTTGTATGGGGTGCGCTTGTTAAAAAAATTAGAGATGGGGTCTCGTTACATTTTTTTTTGGGGAAAATGACACCATTTTTAACAAACGCACCGCATACAAAAATCGTTAATGCAGCATCATTGTTCACATTATAATTGAAATGGGAACAATATTGCTGCATTAACAAAACAAAAAAAAAAAAAAAAAAGTGTTTATTTTTTTTTTTTTACAATTTTTTTTACTTTCATGTTTGGTATCGTTGGAACGGCCATGCTCTGGCCGATCCAACAATATCAAAATTTAACCCCTAACTGCCACGGATCGGGAGATAGGGAGTTCATTGGAACTCCCTATCTCCACACTTCGTGGCAGTTAGGGGTTAATGCTAGGACTGGCGTCATCGTGCTGCGCACGATGACGCCAGTCCTCTGGGGGAGTTCCCGGAAGCTTGGCCGACATCCAAGATGTCGGCCAGCTCCCGGGAAGGATCGCAAATCGGCGCTTTTCAGCGCCGATTTGCGATCCAGCTCCCCAGGGGTTAATGCCAGGCATCATTTGGAAGGGCAGGCTGTGCCCTTCCAAATGATGCCTGGGTTAAGCCCCTGTGAGCCGCCGATCGGGAGGGAGAGAGGTCCGAAGGACCTCCCCCCCCTCCCTTTCAGGCGCCTCCTCCGCACATGCGGGGGGGGCGCCTGAATTATGTGTCATCGCGGGGGCGCGATGACACATAATAATGGCGGCCACTGCTCCGGATGCCGGGCTGACATCCAGGATGTCAGCCCGCACCGGAGGGGCCAGCGATCGGCCGGAACCCGGCCGAACGCTGACCCCAATGCGAGGACGCGCTCAGCGCGTCCTCCGCATACCAGCGGGAATGCTGAGGACGCGCTGAGCGCGTCCTTAGCATTCAAGTGGTTAAAGACTACCACTCTGAAAACACTTGAATGAACCTCTGTTCTTCAATCAGGTATTGAAAACACCTGTGGATGTCACGCAGCAGCAATAAAGCATAATAAGCACCAATTAGGCAGCTTTAAAATGACTGTGATACTCAGCTCCTTCTAGACATTTACTGGTGTGGTTACAAACCTGGTGAAGTCAAGAGAATGGTCCCGGAAGACAAGAGAAGAGGTGATTACTCTTCACAGGGCAATGGCTATAAGAAGATTGCAAAGATGTTAAACATACCAAGAGAGACCATAGGAAGCATCATTCGCAAATTCAAGGCAAAGGGCACTGTTGAAACGCTACCTGGTCGTGGCAGAAAGAAGATGCTGACTTCGACTGCTGTGCGCTACCTGAAGCGCAGAGTGGAGAAAAGTCCCCGTGTGACTGCTGAGGAACTGAGAAAAGATTTGTCAGATGTGGGTACTGAAGTTTCAGCTCAGACGATACGGCGCACACTGCGTAATGAAGGCCTCCATGCCAGAACTCCCAGGCGCACCCCCTTGCTGTCTCCAAAGAATAAGAGTCGATTGCAGTATGCCAAAAGTCATGTGGACATACCACAGAAGTTTTGGGATAGTGTTCTGTGGACTGATGAAACAAAATTAGAACTGTTTGGGCCCATGGATCAATGCTATGTTTGGAGGAGGAAGAACAAGGCCTATGAAGAAAAGAACACCTTGCCTACTGTGAAGCATGGCGGGGGGTCAATCATGCTTTGGGGCTGTTTTGCTTCTGCAGGTACAGGGAAGCTGCAGCGTGTGCAAGGTACCATGAATTCTCTTCAGTACCAGGAGATATTGGATGACAATGTGATGCAGTCCGTCACAAACCTGAGGCTTGGGAGACGTTGGACCTTTCAACAGGACAATGATCCCAAGCATACCTCCAAGTCCACTTGAGCATGGTTGCAGATTAAAGGCTGGAACATTTTGGAGTGGCCATCGCAGTCACCTGACTTAAATCCGATTGAGAACCTCTGGTGGGACTTAAAGAAAGCAGTTGCAGTGCGCAAGCCTAAGAATGTGACTGAACTGGAGGCTTTGCCCATGACGAATGGGCGAAGATACCCGTAGATCGCTGCAAGACACTTGTGTTAAGCTATGCTTCACTTTTAAAAGCTGTTAGTACAACATCCTTTTACAGTTATAAGATTGAAGGTCACTTGGGGGTTGAATAAAACTGATAATGATGTGAGCACAGAAAAGACATTTGTGGTTATTTCATTATAAATGTTATGTTATATTTGTCTGACCTACACGTGCCTCTTTGATTTAATTGTAAGCAAGATGACTGATCAAAATCAATGTCAGTGGGGGTTGAATAATTTTGAACACAACTGTATATACAGTTGTGTTCAAAATTATTCAACCCCCCCCCCCCCCCACTGAAATTGAGTGTTTTGGCCAGTTTGACATTGATTTTGATCAGTCATCTTGCTTACAATTAAATCAAAGAGGCACGTGTAGGTCAGACAAATATAACATAACATTTATAATGAAATAACCACAAATGTCTTTTCTGTGCTCACATCATTATCAGTTTTATTCAACCCCCAAGTGACATTCAATCTTAGTGCAACATCCTTTTACAGTTATAACAGCTTTTAAACGTGAAGCATAGCTTGACACAAGTGTCTTGCAGCGATCTGCGGGTATCTTCGCCCATTCGTCATGGGCAAAGCCTCCAGTTCAGTCACATTCTTAGGCTTGCGCACTGCAACTGCTTTCTTTAAGTCCCACCAGAGGTTCTCAATCGGATTTAAGTCAGGTGACTGCGATGGCCACTCCAAAATGTTCCAGCCTTTAATCTGCAACCATGCTCTAGTGGACTTGGAGGTATGCTTGGGATCATTGTCCTGTTGAAAGGTCCAACGTCTCCCAAGCCTCAGGTTTGTGACGGACTGCATCACATTGTCATCCAATATCTCCTGGTACTGAAGAGAATTCATGGTACCTTGCACACGCTGAAGCTTCCCTGTACCTGCAGAAGCAAAACAGCCCCAAAGCATGATTGACCCCCGCCATGCTTCACAGTAGGCAAGGTGTTCTTTTCTTCATAGGCCTTGTTCTTCCTCCTCCAAACATAGCGTTGATCCATGGGCCCAAACAGTTCTAATTTTGTTTCATCAGTCCACAGAACACTATCCCAAAACTTCTGTGGTTTGTCCACATGACTTTTGGCATACTGCAGTCGACTCTTCTTATTCTTTGGAGACAGCAAGGGGGTGCGCCTGGGAGTTCTGGCATGGAGGCCTTCATTACGCAGTGTGCGCCGTATTGTCTGAGCTGAAACTTCAGTACCCACATCTGACAAATCTTTTCTCAGTTCCTCAGCAGTCACAAGGGGACTTTTCTCCACTCTACGCTTCAGGTAGCGCACAGCAGTCGAAGTCAGCATCTTCTTTCTGCCACGACCAGGTAGCGTTTCAACAGTGCCCTTTGCCTTGAATTTGCGAATGATGCTTCCTATGGTCTCTCTTGGTATGTTTAACATCTTTGCAATCTTCTTATAGCCATTGCCCTTCCTGTGAAGAGTAATCACCTCTTCTCTTGTCTTCCTGGACCATTCTCTTGACTTCACCATGTTTGTAACCACACCAGTAAATGTCTAGAAGGAGCTGAGTATCACAGTCATTTTAAAGCTGCCTAATTGGTGCTGATTATGCTTTATTGCTGCTCCGTGACATCCACAGGTGTTTTCAATACCTGATTGAAAACACTTGAATGAACCTCTGTTCTTCAGAGTGGTAGTCTTTAAGGGGTTGAATAATTGTGTCAATGAAGAATTCACAAAAACATTTATTACTGTATTACAAAACCAATTGATGTCATTTTAGTTGCATATGGTTCTTTAAAAAGTCCTTGTAGGATTTCATTCTGAATACAATTACAAATGTACACTAAATTCCCTAAAACCCTTTACAGCATTGGGTTGAATAATTTTGAACACAACTGTATATATTTTTCTTTTTTGTGTTTTGTCTGTTTTTTTTCTTTGTATTTTTTTCTAATTAAAACCCCTGATTATTTTATGTCTCGGGAAGTAATTTTTCTCATTTATGAAAGGTTTCACTTATTAATCTCAGTGTTTTTCATAAGGTGTTAAAACGGTTTGTCTTGAAGATTATTATTTATATAGCGCCGGCGTATGCCGCAGAGCTGAACAATGGGCACAATCTAGACAGGGTTACAATACATTGAGACTGAACAACATTTGGATAAACCAGTACAGGAGGAAACAGGGACCCTATTCTCGTGGGAATTTACAATCTAGAAGAGTTGGTGGTGGAAACAGGAGAGGACTGCAAGTTGAGAGTGGTGGACTGCAAAGTAGGAGGAGAGGACTGGTTGGGACTTCGAGGAGTATTAATGATTCAGGTGGTAGGCTTGCCTCAATAGGAATGTCTTAAGAGTGCGTTTTGAGGGAAGGGAAAGTCTGACCGTACGAGGGAGAGCGTTCCAGAGAATGGGGGCTGCACGTGAGAAATCCTGCAGTCTATCATGGGAAGAGGTGATGCGGGGAGAAGCTAGGCGCAGGTCACGGTTTGACCTTAGGGAGCAAGCTGGGGTGTATTTGGTGATTAGTGAGGACAGGTAGTGGGGAGCTGAGTTAGTGAGGGTTTTGTGGATCAGGGTAAGGATTTTGAATTTAATTCTGCAGTGGATGGGGAGCCAGTAGACAAAGCGGCTGGTGAGGTGGATGAGCCGGGCAGAGGCATTCAGACTGGATTTTAGGGGTAGAGAGGGAGGCCAGCTAAAAGATTATTACAATAGTCAAGTGGGAGATTACAAGGGTGTGGTGTCAGCGGTAAGAAATGGCCGAATTCTGGAAATATTAAGTAATTGGTAGCGGCAGGAGGAGGAAAGAGGACTGGATGTGGGGGATTAAGGAACGAGCAGAGTCAAGTGTAACTCCAAGACAGCGAACCTGATTTGATGGGGATATAGTGATACCCTCCACCATGCTGGAGGTGTGGAGGCCTTAGAGGAAGGAATTCGTATGAGCTCAGTCTTGGACATGTTAATCTTTAGGTGGTAAGAGGCCATCCAGGAGGAAATCCCAGGTAAACAGTCACTGACTTAGGAAAGGAAAGGACAGGAGGAGAATGCAGTGTCAGAGACCGAGCGAGCCAAGAGTTTGTAGAAGGAGGGGTGGTGTCAAAAGCAGCCGAGAGGTCAAGTAAGATGAGAATAGAATAGTGGCTGTGGTTTTTAGCAGTTTCCATTTGAGTGTAATGGACGGAAGCCTAATTGCAAGGGGTTCAAGAAGGGAATTGGAGGACAGGGAGAGGTGGGTGAAAACGAATTTTTCAAAGAGCTTAGAGGTAAACAGAAGCAGGGATACTTGTTGGACGATGGTTGGATGGCGAGTTGGGATTGAGGGAGGAGTTTCTTTAGTAGAGGGGTAACATGTACGTGTTTGAAGGCGGATGGGAAGAAGCTGACCGAGAGAGGTTGAATATGTGAGAGCAGAGGAGAGTGGAGGTATCAGAGGTGAGGTAATGGGGTCAAGTGGGCATGTAGTGAAGGACCGTAAGGAATTGACTTCCTCCACAGTGGCTGGAAGGAAGTGGCAGAGGGGGCGCCTGGGAGTGGCGGTGGTGGATTATTGGTTTGTGTCAGGATGGTGCTTCTGATAATCTACCAGGTCCTGAGTGCTAAAGGCAGGTGAGGGGGGAGGTGCAGGTGGGTAGAGAAGAGAGTTAAAAGTTGACCAGAGTAGTTTAGGTTTGGAGGACAGCGTAGATATGAGAAGGATTGTTTGGCCAAGTGAAGACCAGAGTTGTATGACCACAGAATGAACTTGAAATCAATGAAATTGGCTTCAGAGTGGGATTTCCTCCCAGGCACGCTCTGCAATGGGTGAGCACCTTTGCAGATAGCATGTCTGGAGGGTGTGCCATGGTTGAAGCTGTCGGTGTGGGGCCTTCGAGTCGAGGAGCAAGCGTGTCTAGAGCAGAGATAAGTGTATTGTTACACTGGTCAGTGGCAGCGTCCGGTTGAGGTGTGTGGGAGATGTTGAAGGAGTTTGGAGAATTGATAGGGGTCCACAGCATGCAGATTTGTGTGTGTGTGTGTGTGCAGGGAGTTGAGGTAGTCCATATAGGTTGAAAGGGAGAAGGTGGTGGTCAGAGATGGGTAAAGGGCGACAAGTGAACTCAGAAATGGAGCACAGGTTGGAAAAAAAAAAGTCAATAGAATGACCTTCACAGTGAGAAGGGAGGAGGTGAGTGAAATAAGTTTGGAGGCAGCCGGGGTAGAAGGATCATCAGTGAGAATGTTGAAGTCCCCAAGAATTAGGCATGGAAGGTTTGAGTACAGGAAGTGAGAAAGCCAGGTAGCAAAGTGGTCAAGGAACTGGGAGCATGGTCCAGGTGGGCAGTGGATGACTGCCTCCGTGAGAGCCAGGGGGAAAAACCAGGCAGATGCTGTGTTCTTCAAAGGAGAAGTAGAGAGATGAGGGTGGAGGGAGGTGCTGGTAGCTACAGGTGGGAGAAAGCAGAATTTCAACTTCACCACCATGTTTCTCACCCGGTCTTTGGGTATGGCTGAAGTGTAGACCAGGATGTGTGAGCGCAGCAATGAAAGGAGTGTCCGAAGGAGTTAACCAGGTTTCTGTAACCGCTAGGACAGTGGTTCCAAACCGCGGTCCTATGGTCCCCCTATTGCCAAAAGTATTCGCTCACCTGCCTTGACTCGCATATGAACTTTAGTGACATCCCATTCCTAATCCATAGGGTTCAATATGACGTCGGTCCACCCTTGGCAGCTATAACCGCTTTAACTCTTCTGGGAAGGCTGTCCACAAGGTTTAGGAGTGTTTATGGGAATTTTTGACCATTCTTCCAGAAGCACATTTGTGAGGTCACACACTGATGTTGGACGAGAAGGCCTGGCTCTCAGAACACCTTTGGGATGAATTAGAGCGGAGACTATCAGGTTGAGGTCAGGACTCTGTGCAGGCCAGTCAAGTTCATCCACACCAGACTCTGTCATCCATGTCTTTATGGACCTTGCTTTGTGCACTGGTGCACAGTCATGTTGGAAGAGGAAGGGGCCAGCTCCAAATTGTTCCCACAAAGTTGGGAGCATGGAATTGTCCAAAATGTCTTGGTATGCTGAAGCATTCAGAGTTTCTTTCACTGGAACTAAGGGGCCAAGCCCAGCTCCTAAAAAAACAACCCCACACCATAATCCCCCCTCCACCAAACTTTACACTTGGCACGATGCAGTCAGACAAGTACCATTCTCGTGGCAACTGCCAAATTCAGACTCGTCCATCAGATTGCCAGATGGAGAAGCGTGATTCGTCACTCCAGAGAACGCGTCTCCAATGCTCTAGAGTCTACTGGCGGCGTGCTTTACACCACTGCATCCGACGCTTTGCATTGCACTTGGTGATGTATGGCTTGGATGCAGCTGCTCGACCATGGAAACCCATTCCATGAAGCTCTCTGCGCACTGTTCCTGAGCTAATCTGAAGGCCACATGAAGTTTAGAGGTCTGTAGCGATTGACTCTGCAGAAAGTTGGCGACCTCTTCGCACTATGTGCCTCAGCATCTGCTGACCCCGCTCTGTCAGTTTACATGGCCTACCACTTCGTGGCTGAGTTGATGTCGTTCCCAAACACTTCCACGTTCTTATAATACAGTTGACTGTGGAATATTTAGGAGCGAGGAAATTTCACGACTGGATTTGTTGCACAGGTGGCATCCTATCACAGGTCCACGCTGGAATTCACTGAGCTCCTGAGAGCGACCCATTCTTTCACAAATGTTTGTAAAAACAGTCTGCATGCCTAGGTGCTTGGTTTTTATACACCTGTGGCCATGGAAGTGATTGGAACACCTGATTCAGATTATTTGGATGGGTGAGCGAATACTTTTGGCAATATAGTGTATCTGAAGCACAGCACAGGTGATATGATTTGATGCTCAGTGATTGCAGGATTCAGTCTGCATTTCCCAAGGTGATCTGCAAAATCTGGCCTGATAGGTGTACTTGAGGATCGCGGCTTGCGAATCACTGCGCTAGAAGGTTGAAGGAGTTGGAGATGAAAAGGTTGTGGATAGCTTTGAGTTTATTGCACACAGAACAAGCGTTCCAGAGGGCACAGGAGAAAGGACAGGGGCTGAGGGCTTATAGGAATGGGATAGCAGAGAGTTAGACTGAGAGGGAAGTAGTGCATTTGTTGTGGGGCCAGGGTTAGGAAAGATAACACCTGCATAAAGTAACAGCAAGAGAGTGATAAAGAGAAGGTGGGGATGATTGAAAGCCAGCGATTTAGAGGGAGAACAGGTTCTGAGGAAACAAAGAAGCTCATGGTGGTGGGAGTTTGTCCTGAGATTTAACTTTTTCTTTATTTATTGGTGAGAATTGATCAAATGGAAAGCCAATCATAGGATCTTATCCTTAAATTCTTTAGGAGACTTTTTAGATGTTTACATTCTTTTTTTTATTATTTTAATCACAGTTTGTATTTTTGGCATTTTGTTTGGAGTTAATTTTGCACTAAATTCATTAAATATCATAACCATGCTGATTTGCAATACTGGCTCAAAGTGCGTGCTAACCACAACCAACAAAGTGCCACTGGTGATGTATCCACTCCTGCGCCTATTACTCAAATCCAAAATGAAAAAAATATGTTTGTTACAAATGGAACCATTACTCACCTGTACAGTCCCACACCTGGAGTGACAAATATTTTATTTATAAAGTAAAATCACCAGAGTATATCCATATGTACAGGGGTCAAGTCCTGGAAATTAGATATATCTATCTATCTCTCACGAGTATAGCAGTAGGTGGTGATACCATTTTTATTGGGTTAACCTTACATTTAAAAGACAAGCTTTCAAGAGTGTAACCTCTCTTCAGGCCTGGAAACTATACTGATCAGTGAAAGGTATCACTACGTACAGGTATACTTGTGATTTTGGCAACTGGACTAACACATTATATATATATATATATATATATAATATATATATATATATATCCAGGCACAGACCCCCTAGAATAATATGCACAGCACTGAGCCCCCAGAACAATATGCACAGCACTGAGCCCCCAGAACAATATGCACAGCACTGAGCCCCCAGAACAATATGCACAGCACTGAGCCCCCAGAACAATATGCACAGCACTGAGCCCCCAGAATAATATACCCAGCACTGAGCCCCCAGAATAATATACCCAGCACTGAGCCCCCAGAATAATATGCACAGCACTGAGCCCCCAGAATAATATGCACAGCACTGAGCCCCCAGAATAATATGCACAGCACTGAGCCCCAAGAATAATATGCACAGCACTGAACCCCCCAGAATAATATGCACATCACTGAGCCCCAAGAATAATATGCACAGCACTGGTTATATGGTTCTATTTGGCCCCAGCTCACATGGATATACTGCCCCAGCTCACATGGATATACTGCCCCCAGCTCGTATGGATATACTGCCCCCAGCTCGTATGGATATACTGCCCCCAGCTCGTAGGGATATACTGCCCCCAGCTCGTATGGATATAATGCCCCCAGCTCGTATGGATATACTGCCCCCAGCTCGCATGGATATACTGCCCCCAGCTCGCATGGATATACTGCCCCCAGCTCGTATGGATACACTGCCCCCAGCTCGTATGGATACACTGCCCCCAGCTCGTATGGATACACTGCCCCCAGCTCGTATGGATACACTGCCCCCAGCTCGTATGGATACACTGCCCCCAGCTCGTATGGATATGTTTGCCCCAGGCCAGCTCATATGGGTATGTTTGCCCCAGGCCAGCTCATATGGGTATGTTTGCCCCCCGCTCACCTCTCCTTCGCCAGGCCCGTTTTGCTGGCCGCACATGGCGGGCAGCTGTGTGTTCTCCCTCCTCCGAGCGGCAGCTGGTATGAAGTGCGGCCACTCACCTGGGATCCAACAGCCATTCGCGATCTCGGGAGATTGCGGAGTCCACGTGACCTCTGCAATCTCGCGAGATCGCAGATGGCTGTTGGATCCCAGGCGAGCAGCCGCACTTGATACCAGCTGCCGCTCGTCGTAGTCAGGGAGAACACGTGGCTGCCCGCCATGTTCGGCCAGCTGATTCAGGGCTCGGGCAACAGCGGAAACCTGCGTTCCCGCTGTGGGAAGAGTGCGGGAACGCCGTTCCCGCTGGACTCGAGCCCTGCATATGTAGTGATACTTTTTTTTTTTTTTTTTGGACTACGGCTACATTTAAAAGACAAGCTTTCGAGACTATTCCTCTCTCCTTCAGGTCTGGAAGCTATACTGACCAAAA
Organism: Leptobrachium leishanense; assembly: GCA_009667805.1. NCBI lineage: Eukaryota > Metazoa > Chordata > Amphibia > Anura > Megophryidae > Leptobrachium > Leptobrachium leishanense. The sequence continues at coordinate 19,331,059 of CM019063.1, read as the reverse complement.
TCAAATAATTGAACATTAAAGGGCACAAGGGTGGGGGGTTGGGATAGGTGTCGTAAATGGTATGGTCACAAACAAATTTTTGTTTGCCCTCTGTGACCATACTATTTCACTATTTACGACATCTATCCCAACCTTGGGCCCTTTTACAATCTTCATGCAAACGTTTGCACGCGCGCAAAAACGCATTAACGCGAGGGACAAAACCCTTTGCGCTGAACGTCGTATTACAATGTCAGCGCAACACGTAACCGTCTCCCGCCGGTGAACCTGCTCGAGCTTACTGTACTGCACGCGTCCTATACTTAACATTGTGAGCGCAAATGCGTTTGTGCGCTGGTACGCGGATGGTATTACAATCTATGCGCAGTTGTGACACACAGCCTTTGCGCGCATAATTTTAGCAACTCCTATCAACCTGGCTGAAACCAAATACAGCAGCCCAAAAAAAAATACGCAGCAAAGTATAGTTACACATTCTACACATACCAAACAAATTTGAGAAGTGTTTTTTTTTTATTGATGCAGCATATATGCGCAGATTGACTTTGACAGGCGCAAAATCTTACCGTGAGACCATTATGGTTCTTCTGATTGGCTGAATTGCGTGAAACAGTCCGCACACTGATTTCTGCATGCAACGTTGTTGCGCACGTTAGTTTTACGCGTTTTTTTTTTTTTGGACGGCTGAAAAAATGCACGAGGATTGTAATACCAGCGTTTTTTTTCACGCGCGTTAACGTTTTAACGCTTCGCTCAAAAATTCACGCATTCTGCGTGCGTTTTTGCATGAAGAATGTAATCGAGCCCCTTGTCTTTTAAATGTAACAATGGTCCAATAAAAAAGGTATCACTGCTACTGCTATACTGTGGTGATTTTTGGCATCCGGACTAACACGGCTTATCAAATCTAATATATCTATATTATTCTAGCTGCTTCTATTTATTTATCACTTTGTTACCTGGTGCTTTTTGCTGTTAGGTATTTTTTGTGTATGGTCTTTTGGCTAATTTTTTGAGCCTAGAAGTGTAGAGCGTTGCTTCTAATATCAGTTTGGCCGAAATATATATATTTGTGCTGTTAACATCTTTACATTGTGACGTTGTTGTGATATTGTTTTATTTGTTTACTTATTTTCATTGTTCTGTTGTCATTGGACACCCTATTTAACACTGCAGACACACACAGACACACACACAACAGACCTCATATATAGAATTACTTACACCAGGGCTGGATATACACTGCTCAAAAAAATAAAGGGAACACTTAAACAACACAATGTAACTCCAAGTCAATCACATGTCTGTGAAATCAAACTGTCCACTTTAGACTAGGGTCAAACGAAAGCATTTTTACACGCGAACGTAAAAAAGTGCGTCCGAACGAATTGACGTATTTTTTTTCACGGAGTGCGCGAAAACGGTCATACGACGCGCATTTTTCGTGCGTGATTTTTTTCGGATCGTCAATAAAACTCTTTTTGCGTCTGGACGTTATGTAGGCTGGACATTAGCAGCGTCTGACATCTCCTAATCACACACACACGCCGCTATGCCGCAGCTGCGCACTCTGTACATCAGTACTAGCGGTTCAGCGTTCTCAAAAAAATGCGTTCGTTTTCCACTTGCGTTGCGCGGCCGGACTTTCGTGCGACCGTATTTCGTATATTGGCCGTCATTGCCCGTCATCTACTGCTAGTGCGGCCGTAATTATGTGCGCCAGAACGCACGTTAAAAGTGCGCTGGTCTGACCCCAGCCTTAGGTAGCAACACTGATTGACAATCAAGTCCACATGCTGTTGTGCAAATGGAATAGACGAAAAGAGGGAAGCATAGGCAGGTAGCAAGACATCCCCAATAAAGGAGTGGTTCTGCAGGTGGTGACCACAGACCACTTCTCAGTTCCTATACTTTCTGGCTGATGGTTTGCTCACTTTTGAATGGTGGCGGTGCTGTCACTCTAGTGGTAGCATGAGACGGAGTCTATAACCCACACAAGTGGCTCAGGTAGTGCAGCTCATCCAGGATGGCACATCAATGTGAGCTGTGGCAACAAGGTTTGCTGTGTCTGTCAGCATAGTGTCCAGAGCATGAAGGCACTACCAGGAGACAGGCCAGTACATCAGGAGACGTGGAGGAGGCCGTAGGAGGGCAACAACCCAGCAGCAGGACCGCTACCTCCGCCTTTGTGCAAGGAGGGACAGGAGGAGCACTGCCAGAGCCCTGCAAAATGACCTCCAGCGGGCCACAAATGTGCATGTGGCTGCTCAGTCAGAAACAGACTCTGAGGGCCCAACGTCCACAGGTGGGGGTTGTGCTTACAGCCCAACACCGTGCAGGACGTTTGGCATTTGCCAGAGAACACCAAGATTGGCAGCTTCGCCACTGGCGCCATGTGCTCTTCACAGATGAAAGCCGGTTCACACTGAGCACATGTGACAGACGTGACAGGGTCTGGAGAAGCCGTGAAGAAAGTTCTGTTGCCTTCAACATCCTCCAGCATTACCGGTTTGGCAGTGGGTCAGTAATGGTGTGGGGTGGCATTTCTTTAGTGGGCCGCAAAGCCCTCCATGTGCTCGCCAGAGGTAGCCTGACTGTCATTAGGTACAGAGATGAGATCCTCAGACCCCTTGTGAGACCATATGCTGGTGCGGTTGGCCCTGGGTTCCTCCTAATGCAAGACAATGCTAGACATCATGTGGTTGGAGTGTGTCAGCAGTTCCTGCAAGACGAAGGCGTTGATGCTATGGATTGGCCCGTCCGTTCCCCAGACCTGAATCCAATTGAGCACATCTGGGACATCATGTCTCACTCCATCCACCAACGCCACGTTGCACCACAGACTGTCCAGGAGTTGGGGGATGCTTTAGTCCAGGTGTAGGAGGAGATCCCTCAGGAGACCATCCGCCATCTCATCAGGAGCATGCCCAGGCGTAGGGAGGTCATACAGGCAGGTGGAGCCGCACACACTACTGAGCCTCATTTTGACTTGTTTGAAGGACATTACATCAAAGTTGGATCAGCCTGTAGTGTTGTTTTCCACTTTAATTTTGAGTGTAACTCCAAATCCAGACCTCCATGAGTTGCTCAATTTGATTTCCATTGATAATGTTTGTGATTTTGTTGTCAGCACATTCAACTATGTAATGACCACAGTATTTAAAAATAATTTCTTTCATTCAGATCTAGGATGTCTTATGTTTGTGTTGCCTTTATTTTTTTGAGCAGTGTATTTACATTAAATGTAGGAGACAGGAAAAAGAAAACATTGACGCCAACTAGATGTTTTTAGATGCCAAAGACTGCTTTTAGATTGGTGTAAAATAAACTGGAAATTTAGGAGCCATGAGTAAAATTCTAGGAGCCAGTGGCTACTAGGCTCCTGGGTTTGTCAAGCCCTGTATTAACCCCTGGAGTTTGTTGTTCCTGTTTGTATTTACTTCTGGTATTGTTTCTATTTTGTAATAGGTAGAATTACTGGCAACTTCAAAGACCGGCAGTGTAGGATAGCTTGTCTGCATATAGGGATTAGACATTATAGATCTAGGAGGTACATGACTGTTATTATCAGGGTTATCCAAAGAGATCCGAATTGCTTGAGAAAGGTAACCGAACGCTGAAAATCAGCGTTCGGTTACCTTTCCTGGCCATTCGGCTATCCAGAGAGCAGGCAATTCGCCAAATCCTGACGAATTGTCTGCACATTCGGTGCCTGTTCGAGGGCAGTGAAATCCGCATAGAGAAGCACTGCTTCGGCTATTCAGAGAACACAAACCAGCAGTGAAAGGTTCCCCTAATGTCCTGCCATTCGGTGGTTTAATTCGGCAAGTTTATTCAGGAGAATCCCATAGACTTCAATGTTAAAAATATTCCGGTTTTAATTCAATATCTAATAAACCGTTCATTATAAAATTCTGCAGTAAAGAGCCTCTTTTATTTATAGATTTTTTTTTTTAGGATATTCTAAGCATTTTTCTGATTTTTTTTTTTTAACCACTTGGCTGCTAAGTGGTTCTCCTGTGCTGAGCGCGTCCTTGCACAGGAGGCAGCAATCCGCCGGATTCCGGCAGATTGCTGCACCCCCCCCCCCCCCGGGGCGGGCTGACATCTTGGATGTCAGCCGAGCACTCGTGACCCCGTCGGAGCAATTAGATGTCATTGCGGCGGCGTGATGACATCTAATTCAGGCGCGTGCCCCCCCCCCCCGCATGTGCGGAGGAGGCGCCTGAAAGGGAGGGGGGGTCCTTCGGACCTCTCTCCCTCCCGATCGCCGGGGTGCAGAGGGTTAATCCAGGCACCGTTTGGAAGGGCACAGTCTGCCCTTCCAAACGGTGGTTGTCATTAACCCCTGGGGAGCCGGATCACGAATTGGCGCAGAAAAGCGCTGGATCGTGATCCTCTCCCGGAGCTGGCCGACATCTTGGGTGTCGGCCAAGCCTCCGGGAACTCACTCTGAGGACTGGCGTTAACGCCAGTCCTGGAGTTAACCCCTAGCTGCCACCAATGGTGCGTTTGTTAAAAATATTTTTTTATTTTGATTTTTAAACAAACGCACCGCATACAAAAATCGTTAGTGCAGCATTATTGTTCACAACGATTTTTGTATGCGGTGCGTTTGTTAAAATTAAAAATCAAAATAAAAAAATATTTTTAATTTTTTTTTTAAAAACCTTTTTTTCATGGTCATGTTTGATATCGTTGGAAAGGCCATGCTCTGGCCGATCCAACGATATCAAATATTAACCCCTAGCTGCCACGGATCGGGAGCTAGGGGGTTCATGTGTAGAGGCTGTCAAGAGGCTCTAACCAATTATTTAAGGGCAAAAACGGACACTGTATTTTTTTTTTATTTCTCTTCATATATGTGTGTGTCGCCAGCATTTCCTGGAGCTGTCTGGGCTTTGCAGTGTATGCAGTAAATGTTCTTCAGACCAGGAAGTGTCTAAACCAATCAGGACACTCACTACATATTGAGACTGATGGATCGCATGACTGTGTTATGTTGATGGTTTTTAATACAGCCTGAATATTCAATAAAACCCCCACGTAAATAAATCCTAGACTGGGATACGGCATAAATCCTCTCGTAGCAGATACCGAATCCCTGGGAATAAAGGTAGGTGTAAGGCGTAGGTGTAATACTATCCACTGTTTGATGCTACTCCGGAATTCACCACAATGGAGCTGATCGTGTAGTTGACTTGACTTTGGGTGCTTGCCTAACATTGTAGTTCAGAGGCTGCCGCAATGCCTGCTTGACCAGGAGAGCTGGATGTTACCATGGGTAGCAGCAGTGTCACCGAAATGGACACCGAATCAAGTAATTGTGCATCGCCCTGGGCGTCCAGTTTTTGGAAAACCTTAGTAATGTCAGAATGAGGTATTCCGGGTCCTCCACAATACACACGGTGTTCTCTGTGTTCTGGAGTGATCCACAGATTTCCGGTGCGGGGAATTGGTTGAGCAGTCCAGTGATGGAAAGACTTGGTGTCTTTCTGTGAAAGACAGCGTCCTCCCCTGTGCAGGATTCCAAGAGGATGGAGGGAAGGCCAGGCATAGGTCTGTGAAGGCCTCGCTCTTCTGGGAGGTGATCCGGCAGGTCCTGCAGGTGACCGATGTTTCAGGGACAGATGAAAACCTCTTTTCTATTAATGTTTTCTCCCATTCGTTGTTCTGATCGTTGGAGGGTCTCTCACAATGCAGGAAGGTCTTTCCTATTCATGCAAGCTGAAAAGAAGAAATAAGACTACATATTAACACACAAATGGGGGAAAATTTAAAAAAATCCATAAACTATAAAGGTTATCAGACTATTAAACTCATCCAAAGTTAAAATGTGATGAGATCTAATGAATTGACATCTCAATGTGATGTCTTACTCTACACTATTACTTTACACTAATGACCTGATTTTGTGTTAGGGTGTGAGTGCAGTATATCCATCTCCACATGTAAGAATAGGAATTAGATTTCATGAAATTATCTGCTCAGAAGGAATCTCATATATTCAGCACAGTCTTGCTGAGATCGAATGTCGAACCATGCTGGTCTTGAAGACTTCACAAAGGCCTGAGAGGAGAAAGCTTGTCTCTGGAAATAAAGCAACATGTTCATCTAAGATTTAGCAGTGGGTGAGGAAGGAGATGTTATGCTCTCTGCTTGTACAGATATGAGGCTGGGCTGTCAGGTTCACCATTGCTTTATTGCAGGACACTTACTGTTATATACAAGCTTTGAATTACTACAGAAGCACCGGGTCATGCATCACACTGACTTACTGAAGATGGCTGCTGTGCCCTCTGACCTGTGTCATCCTGGGGCGGAGCCACTAGTTAAAGTGATAGCACATGTATAGTACAGTCCGCTATAACAGGAGAGAACGCAGATTTCACTTGGAACATGTTATATACCTGATGGTATGTCAATCCAATGAAAACACTCTGAAGTTCTTTCAGTGGTCAAGAGCGTGTCCGTCATGGATAACACGAACTCCTGAACCTGAAAATAATGCAAATATTTTATAGACTGCACGCTGAGCCACAAAGAAGAAATCAGAACAGATATTTCATGTTTTACCAGAAAAAAAACCGTATGAGGTGAAGAGTGAATTCCAGGGTCACCACCTCACCTCCCCTTCTTCCCAGTGTCTCTGCCTCCCCTTCTTCCCAGTGTCTCTGCCTCCCCTTCTTCGAAGCCTGTAACATGCCGTTCATGAAACAGGTGTTCCCCAGGTTCTGGAGTCCCACATTGGGAGCATTTGGTGTTGGGGTCAGCTGGGGTTCAGAGTTCATGACATGCTGGATCGAGATTTGAGGACCCCTAGGACCAGAGCTACTACGTCAGATTTATCAATCTCCTAAAGAAAGCAGGAAAAATCAGAAATCCATTGAAATGGCCCAAGAGTGCAGTGTATTTTATAAACGTGCATTTGTTTTTGGATGAATCCTGATTTGTCTGCGTAGAGTAATAACCGTAAGACATGACGTACCTCACTGATGGTGGCTGAAGATTTGACATCGATATTCACCAGGTCACGACTTTCCGTGGTGGAGGTGACAATTCTGTCCCGATCATCAATTTCCAAGGTGGCGTAGACGCCATATTCCAGATCCAGTCTGGAAACCAATAAGTAATTGCAGCTCAGTTATTATCATAGGATTCCATTTGGTTGGGTTCCTGTATTACTGCCATATTCCAGGTACTTGTCGTCCTGAGTGGAGGCAAAGCTGATGACGAGGTCCCTGTGCAGATAGTATGCGCCCTGCTTGCTCGTGAAACAGTTTTTTACATTTTTTGGGGGGGGAATTGGCGGGGGGGAGATTTTAACTGGAGAATCAATCAAGAGGAAATGAGATGGGTGTATAATCTGGAAACTCTGGCCCCCAAGGATCTTAGTTTAGACTTTGAAGTTTAATTTTTTTTTTTTTTTTTTATGGACATAGAATTTTTTTAATATTCATTATCTTTTCTTATTAGGATGGGAATTCTTCCATTTTCCTTTTTGACAGTAACAACTTTATTTCTATATATAAATTTTCTACATGTCAGTGTTTACCATTTACACCACTTGATAGTCAATGGAGATGTTTTTATAGTGGGTTTTTTATCTTGTATGTGTGGTAATAGGAGTAATGATTAATTCTTATGGTTTTTGTTGAATTCATACCGTATTACTTATGAAGATTTTTAACTAGGGATGCACCGATACCACTTTTTTAAGACCGAGTACCGATACTTTTTAAAAGTACTCACCGATACCGAGTACCGATACTTTTATTTAATGTCATGTGACGCTTTCCAATAGGAACAGACCTCATATAAAAATTTATATGAGATTGACCGCAGCTCACATGGATTTGCCCCCAGGTCTCATGGATTTGCCCCCAGCTCACATGGGTTTGCCCCAGCTCTCAGGTCTCATGGATTTGCCCCCAGGTCTCATGGATTTGCCCCCAGGTCTCATGGATTTGCCCGCAGCTCTCATGGATTTACCCCCAGCTCGAACGCTGGGGAAGCTGGCCGTGTGCATGTAAAGCACGCGGCCAGCGTTCCCCTCCGGCGCGCCAAATACTCACCCTTCCTGAAGTTCTGGTCTCTGGGCAGTGATGCGGTCACGTGGCCGCCGGGCGCATCTGTGACGCTGCCTCCAGCCGAGAGGCTGCGTCACAGGAGCACCCAGTGGCCGCGGGAACGCATCACTGCCCAGCGACCGGAACTTCAGGAAGGGTGAGTATTTGGCGCGCCGGAGGGGAACGCTGGCCGCGTGCTTTTCATGCACGCGGCCAGCTTCCCCAGCCCCGCGGATACCGGCAAGCCGGCCCAGCGCCGGCTTCCGGTATCGGCGGGATGTATCGGGCCGTTTGCACGAGTAACAAGTACTCGTGCAAACGGCAATATCGGCCCCGATACCGATACTAGTATCGGTGCATCCCTATTTTTAACCTTTTCAATCTGACTGTTGTTGTTGTGTTTTTTGTTTTTTTTTATTCTGTGACATCACCGTATGAGACTTGATCTAATCATGAAATGGAAGAAATGATGGATCTCCAGTGGATAAGAAGTGCCAAACGGTTTATTCATGGAACAGCAACCTTCAAAAAATCAGTGACGTTTCGACCCTGAGGTCTTAATCATACATACAGGCTATAACACATGACATCCTTAAATACCCTAGCCAAACAATTAAACAATTAAAGTTCAAAGCAGCATCCAATTAAAGTAATTGGATGAGACTGAAATGTTACAGGGTATACTCAATTAAGGAAAAAATGTAGCCATATAAACGTGATTTAAAAGAAATGGGGGGAATATATCTCAAATACAATCCAAACGATGGATACATGTGAACAATAGTGAATAGAAAATATACATAAAAAGATATAAATGCACAATGCAAAATGAAAAAAAAAAAAATAAGGGAAGAGAAAATAAATAAAAAGTAAAAAGAAAACAAAGGATACAGAGCGGATTGCATTAATACATAAACGCATAAATCATGAATGTCAAACAGACAGTACTATCATAAGTATATATCTATATCAAGTATCATGTATCTAAACCAAAAATGTTTCTATTACACATGAACATGTCTAGGTGTTCATTCATTCATTTATTTATTTAATCTATCACAAGGAGTAAGGCGATATAGATGTAAACCTATAGATATTGTAATATGGAGAAAGGTGACAACAAGCCCACCAATGTAATAGGGCTAAGCAGGAACAAAATTCAAAAGCATATGCCTAAGTCAAATTCTCTATTAAGTCCCTTGGGCCATAATGTATTTAATCTATGTATCCTTTTCTTTGCATTTTAATAATTTAATTCTGTCACCTCCACGTCTAAGTAGTGGAACACAATCCACTACCTGGAAGCGTAGTTGAGCCACATTGTGGGAACAGTTATGAAAATGTTCTGCTACCGGCAGTTCTAGGCGTTTAGTCCTGATAGTGGATTTATGTTTGCTGATTCTGTCTTTGACTCGCACTGTGGTTTCCCCGACATAAAGGAGACCACATGGACATTTGAGAACATAGATCACAAAAGAAGAATCACATGTGAAGAATTTTTTTATTGGGATTTTCTCACCAGTCTGTGGATGTAATAAATGATCGCCTTTAATAACTGCATTGCACGAGGCGCAATGTAAACGGGGAAATGTCCCACATTTTTCTGGAGCTAAGACATTACACAGATTACCTTTTGTAGATCCCACATCTGCTCTAATGAGGGAATCTCTAAGATTCCGATTTCTTTTATGTGCAAATAGCGGGGTTGTCTGAAAACAGGGGATGTCACTATAGGCCTTGTGAAGAATCTGCCAATGTTTCTTCACGATCTGATTGATCGATTTTACTGGCTTGGTTAAATTTAGAAATGAATGGAATGCGAGATTCTGTATGTCTATTAGTATTCTGTTGTGAAATGATGGTGGAGCGGTCTAACGTTTTGGATCGTATGTATTCTTTGTTTAAAAGATCTACAGGGTAACCCCTATCTTTGAATTTTTTTGACATTTGTAACAATCTGCTATCTCTAATAGCAGGATCTGTGACATTCCTCACTACCCTCGTGTATTGACTACGGGGAAGGGAGTTTAATGTGCTTGGTGGATGGAAACTTGAGAAATGAAGGAGACTGTTCCTATCCGTAGGTTTCACATATAGATCGCTAATAAAACGACCTTCATGAACTTTTAAAGTGAGGTCCAGAAAATGGATCTCAGAAGGATTAGATGTCATGGTAAATGTAATATATGGACTAGCCAAATTAATTTCCGTAAAGAAAGTCACTAGGTCTGTCTCGTTGCCTGTCCATACTTCAAACACATCATCGATGTATCTCCACCAAGTGTGGACATAATTAAAGAGATGCTTATAGACAAAATGATTTTCAAACATATCATATACAAATTGGCGTAGGCTGGGGCCATATTGGATCCCATATTTGTACCCCTTAGCTGTTTATAGATGGTATCGCCAAATAAAAAGATGTTATTGTGAAGAACCAACTCTACCAATTTCATAAGAAATTAAATCTGTTCTTCTGAAAAGGAATTGCCAAGTAGGGCCTCGTGAACAGCTTCCATGCCCTCTTTGTTGGGGACGGAGGTGTATAGACTGTTAACGTCCCATGTGAATAAAATCACAGGGCCCGCAAAGTTAAGATCTAGGATACGTCGTAATACATCCCTACTGTCCCATAAAAAGGATCTAGTAAGAACAACCAGAGGCTGGAGAATCCTATCCAGGAAGACCGATATGGGCTGAAGCACAGAATCTGTGCTCGCCACAATGGGTCTCCCTGGAGGATTCTCCAGACTCTTATGTATCTTGGGTAATACATATTCCCCCCCATTTCTTTTAAATCACGTTTATATGGCTACATTTTTTCCTTAATTGAGTATACCCTGTAACATTTCAGTCTCATCCAATTACTTTAATTGGATGCTGCTTTGAACTTTAATTGTTTGGCTAGGGTATTTAAGGATGTCATGTGTTATAGCCTGTATGTATGATTAAGACCTCAGGGTCGAAACGTCACTGATTTTTTGAAGGTTGCTGTTCCATGAATAAACCGTTTGGCACTTCTTATCCACTGGAGATCCATCATTTCTACTTATCCAGGGGGCTGGTGGCATCCCCATCTGATTGGAATCTCGTGGAGACGGTTGGTTTACCAGGTTTCCCACCGTGGCGTTGTTCGTGGCGCTTCTATGTTGCATTATTGATCTAATCATGGACACCTCATGAAATATATCTAAGGACTCCTTTTGTGAAGAAAATAGATGATTACGCATGTTAATATAAGAGAGAAGTGTCCGGTGTCATTAGAAGAGCCACATATACGGTGATGTGGATTGTGGCATTTGGTTCTTGGTTTGCCCAGCGCATGTGCTGCTGATAGACGGATTTGTGCATGCGGAATGGGCCGTTTTTAGTTTCATCTTTATTTGGAGCCAGGCAGACATCCGTGGCCCTAAGGAGGGACCGGGTGTCAGTAATAGGAGCTCCTCTTACTATGCAGCATCACCCAGGGTAAATGTCACGCGCTACCGCTCTGGCCCCAGCCTTCAGATATGGGCACTTTTTGGACTGTGATACCATAGATTTCCACACCAAGAATAGCTGCTGTCCTTGGTACTGAATAGGTTTCCACACCAAAGACAGGGGGATTAGGCTTCTTTTTTAAATTTTTTTATTTAAATCTAATTCTGTTTCACATTCCGAAATAACTAATAAAAACGAAATACGAATTGATCCGAAAAACGAATTACCAATAAAAATGAAATAACGAATCCATGCAAATTACTGATCAAACAAATCAATCCGAAATACGAATCACTGTAACATAAAGAAGGCACCGAAACAAATTGAAAAACGGAACGAATAGATCCAAATTTTTTTTTCCATTGTGCACATGTCTAGTGTGTATATGTGAGATACATGGATGTTATTGGTGGGGGCCAGTAACATGGGCGTGTTTGTGTAGCTCTGGCCTATTGTATCTTGCCGTTCATTTTTATTCTACACCCCCCCCCCTCGAGTGTGTGTTGTGTGGATGGATTTATTATCTAATGTTCCTTTTTCTCTCGTCCTCCTCCATAGGACCACACGCTATGTCCCTGAAGGCTGCACTGACAAGGTGAAATCCGATGCAGAGGTTTATAGCACTTTAGTCAAAGTCTTCCAGGCTTTCTTCATTGGGGATTTAAGCAGACAAACTGACCTTCTCAATTTACTTTCTGAGACCACTCAATGTGTTTATGGGCGCCCGGCAGCCGAGATGATCAAGGCACGCGCCCCTGAGGACATCTTCCAGCAGGCAGAGGACATAATGTATGACTGTTTGGGATTCTGCATCGGACGCGGTCCAAGTACAATCAGCACTGCTGGAGCCGGAGTGTTTGTTTGCAGAGGAAGAGTGTGTAAAGGAGCTGTGGTATCCATGTACCCCGGTACCCAGAGCATATTTATCACATACATGCTGTTGTTTCTGGATTTCTATTAAATGTTCCATTTAAAGGGACACTCACAACGGAGTTCTCCCTACCAGTGTTTAAGTGCACAAATAATGGCAAAAGTTGAGTTAAACATACAGAGTCCTCCTTAACACCCCCTTTAATATTCACAAGAAGACGACTCCCCCCTCTGTTAGTGCTATGGAAATCAAGTAACATTTGCCAGGCAAGGTTTTGAGCATTGATCCTATAGAGATGGCATTCTTGCATGGACCCCCCCCCCCACCCATCCCGCCCAGAAGCTCTTCATATAGAGGTTGAGCACCCTTTATCTGGAATGCTAAAATCTGGAATATTTTTGAAGCAGTCTGGATTTTAGTATTTCTGGATTAGGGATCTGGATGGATGCCGCCTCTTGGGAACCCCACTCCTGAGCACTCCTTATTTTCAGCAGATTCATAACATATGTCATGCTCTGCCAGAATGCTATAGAAAGATAAAAAAAAATTTTTAAACTATGCAAATTGACATTCACGTTTCAGTCATTTACAGCGTGTAAAACAATTTTTCCCCATTTTATCACCCAAACCTTTGTGGTTATATGTTCTATAATCGCTGTCCTCAGGACCCGCTGGCACGCCAGGTTTGCAGGATATGTGAAGCACAGCACAGGTGATATTTGCTGCTCAGTGATTGCAGGATTCAGTCTGATTTTCCCCAAGGTGATCAGGAGGGTTGTTAATTAATCACTCTGCTCGGGGGGGGGGGCGGCAGAGTGATTAATTTTCTTTTAAACAAGAATTGTATTATCATCGATACTTTACATTCCCAAATATTTTCAGGTTTCCACATTTATTTGTATTACGTGTTCACGTAAATCCGATAAAAACAACCTTAACCCTGCAGATGTTTTGGAACTACATCTCCCCTGTCGCTCTGCCAGGCTAATATGTGACAGGGCATCATGGGAAATGTAGTTACAAAACATCTAGGGGGCCAAACTTGCTGACCCCCCCCCCCCCCGACTTCAGTCAACAAAATGTTCCAGCCTGTCCCTTCCCCTGCCTGTTCCTGCCCTCATTGCAGTCCCGTAATACATGGTTTGTCAAATCGATTATCCCTTAGGAGCCAGGGATTTTAGAGACCCCCATCATACATTGTAACCCCCTATATCTATACTTCTAATGTCGCCATGTAATACAGAGGACATAATCGACTGACAGTCGGTTCCATAGTATTCGCGCCAATCGTCATCTAAAACTTCTATAGTGTATATTATGAGGACAACAGGAGAATGTGCTGGCTGTGCATTATGGGGGGTAGACATGTAGTCCTTGCAGATTTCGTTCACCTGTAATGACCATTATTACAATAGGTTAGCAGCCTATTAACGTCTCGTCTCTGTCACCCATAGGTACAGTCTATCAGAACTATGAGCCAATCTTCTTCCAATCAATTGGAAATCCGTTTATTTTTCGGTGCCTGGATGGTATTCTGATTGACGGGAATGATAAAGGAATCTCTAAATCTGTGTACAGGTATTTAACAACATGACACTGGCAAATAAGGGCATGCGAGGTGTGTGTGTTGACACTCATAAATGTAACCAAAGCTCCCGCCATCTTTGTTTTACCAATGTGGCAAAACCAGCACTAACAGACAATGGGCATATAAGGGTTAACATTGTTAAATGTATTGGTGTCTTAAAACTGGTTGTGCTTTGGAGTTTTGTTTTAATCCTATTTAGAGCTATTGTTAGTGCTGTTTACCCCAGTCTGATTTTAATGTTGATTTGTTGTTGATAATGTGCTAATCGTGTCTGTTGTAACTGATCTGGTTTCTGTATCTCCTGAAGTGATTTTCATCCCCCTCATATAGACACTGCGCTGTGTTGTTTGTGTCATTTTACCACCTCCTTGTTTCCCGTATAAACTGGTCCCCATTTCACATCAAAGATCATCATTCTTCCCTGCACTAAGCTGTGTTTGGGGAGAGCTAGCAGGGGTTATACACAGCACTCCCTCAAGTTCTGGCTGAGGGTTATGAAGGAAGGAAAGCTGCTGCAGATCTGCTTTACTTGGGGGGAGGGATGGATGCTGTAACAGGGTCTGATCCTCAATTTCGAGTCCAGTCACCCCCCCCCCCAGTTGCTGTTACAATAAATGATTTAAAATATACTTTCATAGATATATCTATCATAATATTAAAGGTAACAGACACAGATCATGGTGTTTATAGCAGGGATCAGCTTTTTGATCAGACTGAGCATCATTGAGAATATAACCCCCAAAATCCAACATGTGGTCTTAAAGACACATAGCCTCACATATTCCTTGCCAGTTTTGGTCGGTCATATGCCACTACTGTACTTTTGGGGTGCAGGGGACCCATCTGGCATTTTGCAAACTTAAGTCAGTACTGCCCTTGTCTGGTTGTGTTATTTACACCTAAGCAAGGAAACCATTCCTTCCCCTTTATCAAACTATGCATCATTACTGGAAATCATAGGCACCCGCAGGGGGTGCTCCTGCGGACAAAGGTCCCTTATCTGGTTCTTGATTAATTACTTTAAAACAGACGTTATCTCGAATTTACAGCTTTGCTATTCCTAAAGAGTGTTTTTTGTGCAAAATCTTCGAAACATAATTTTTTAATTAATGCAGCGGCTGCACACGCCAGTGCTGGAAATTATATGAATACGTGAATAACAGAATGCATCGCATCTTTAATTTTTTGGCATAGAGGCCCATCCATAGACCATTACAGTGTCCATTGCTATGTAACAATTTGAGTGCGGGTCATTTTGTTTCTAGGTCCTGCAGTAGAAGAGACTCTCTCGGACCACTGATCCTGTGTGATGCCACCTGGCTGACGCCACTGCCCCAGAATCCTTTGGCTGTTGCACAATATGTAAACAACTGTTCAAATGGTATTTATAGAAATGCCTTAACACTGGGGAGTAAAATACAGTAAAAAAAAAAAATAATTCATCAATACTTCTGATCCCTCAGAGGTGGGCGATCCGCTGCCTCCCCTCTCTGTAAAGCAAAGGACAAGTAGTTCTGAGGTGTCCTTCTGCAAGCAATGCTCCATCGGCAGCCAGGTTTATTATTGTAAAGGCCCACTAATACAGCCGCTGGCTCGTGACTGAGCCGAGATGGAGATTGCTCTGACTTAACGACTCGCTACAGAAACATAGAAACATAGGTTCTTATCTGCCGACATTTTTCTTTCGGCCCATCTAGTCTGCCCAATTACATGGATACTTAACCTGGATTTATCTTTTGTTTAGGATAGCCTTATGCCTATCCCATGCTTGCTTAAATTCAATTACTGTTTTGGCCTCAACCACTTCAACTGGAAGGCTGTTCCATGTATCCACCACCCTCTCAGTAAAATAATGCTTCCTGATGTTACTTTTAAACCTTTGCCCCTCTAATCTAAGACTATGTCCTCTTGTTTTGCTACTTTGTTTCCGTTTAAATATATTCCCTTCCTCTACCTTGTGGATTCTCTTGGGAAGCCTTCTAAGTGAAGCCTTCAAAGTGAGCACTTAGAGATATCCTGGTGAGTGATTTAGATTTTTGTTTCAAACAGATCTTTTCTATTCATCTTAAGGTTTTAAGTTAGGTCTGGTGTGTAAATTAGGTTAGGCTGGTGACTCATTCCTCTTACTGATTAGCATACAATTGGAATCAATTGGGTGCTATTTGCTAATGTGGTTAAACTTGTCCACGCCTTGCTGGGGGAGGTGTTCTTAGGTGACTATATAAAGCTTGTGGAATATTAGCTTGGTCTAATTGAGCTTGGGAAGCCTTCAAAGTGAGCACTTAGAGATATCCTGGAGATACTCTGGAGGTAGTCTGAGGTTAGACAGGAGGTAGAAAACCTACAAAAAGGTAAGATTTATTGGTTTAAATCCATTCTTTTATAATGGCAGGCTTGGTCCAGTGTAAGAGCTGTCATGCATTTGTTTTTAGATCCAATTTTTGGAGGTTTGGAGTGTGCCTGATATGTAGGCAGCTCTCTTTATTGCAGCAGGAAATTGCCTGTTTGAAGTCTGAGATTTGTAAATTATCTGTTAGACAAACTCGGGCTATGGCTATGACTGTTACAAAGCCACTGCCACAGAGGCCTCCTAGGAGCGGCAGATGGACTACTGTAGGATCTGGTAGACTTAGAGTTGTGGATAGAAAACATGTCCCACAGTCTGTGGCTCTTCTTAATTCTTTTGAGGCACTTTCAGAGTGTAGTGGTGAGACGGAAGTAGGCTCAGACACCATAGTTGAGGAACCACCATCCCCTATGCCTAAGGTATGCAGGACTGCAACCAAGAACAATAAGGAAAAGGTGGGACATGATAGAAGGCCATTGTTGCTGGGTGATTCTATCATAAGAGGTGTTGAGCTGGAGAGTAGTGGTTTGGTGAGATGTCTTCCTGGGGCTACTGCTCGTTGAGACCAGAGACGTATTCTCAATATTGTCAAACAAGCAAAGCAGCAAGGGGAAGTGGATGTTCTAGTCCATCTAGAGACAAATGACTTGGCTAGCAATGAGGTTTCTGAGATTAAGGAAGATTTTTGTGTTCTTGGAGGTGAAATACAGCAGATTGCGTCCACTGTGTCATTCTCTGAAGTTTTGCCTGTGCATAACATTCAGGATAGGCAGATGCGCAATAGGGAATTTAATTTGTGGCTTCGGGAATGGTGTCGAGAGCAAGGATTTGGCTTTGTGTCCCATGATAGCTCTAATTGGAGCAGAAAGGAACTGTATAAAAAAGATGGTTTGCATCTTACTCATAGGGGAACATGTTCTCAGTGATAAGTTCAAAGGTTTCGCAAAGAAATATTTAAACTAGGAGGGGGGAAAAAAGGTAAAAAACAATCTGCCTGATTGTCCCCCAAAACTAAATCGGAGGGTGCAAGCAACATGCGGGGGGAAAAAAATGACACGCTCAGAGTCGTGTCTATAAATGCTCGCAGTTTAGTCAATAAAATCAATGAACTGGAGGCAATGATGGCAGCTGAAAAAGTAGATTTAGTTGCGGTTACTGAGACATGGTTCAGTGAGAAAAATAACTGACATAACAATACCGGGGTACTCTTTTTATATAGAAAAGACAGAGAAGGTAGGAAAGGAGGAGTGGCCCTGTATGTGAAAAACAACATAAAAACGAGACAAATAAAAGTGAGCGCTGTGAACATAGTCAGTTAGGGTTACGCTAACATTTGGCAATCATACAGTAGGTGTGATCTATAGACCCCCTGGACAAGTAGAAGAGCTAGATAATCTGCTGGTTGAGGAAATAGCCAAAATGGCAATGAAGGGGGAAGTTATTATCATGGGGGACTTTAATCTTCCTGATGTGAACTGGAAAACCAAAACAGCTGGGTGCACCAGGAGTACAAATATTCTAAACTCCCTACTGGGATTATCTCGAACACAAGTAGTTGAGGAGCCGACCCGTAAAGAGGCCATATTGGATTTAATACTCACAAATGGAGGTTTGGTATCGGACGTTGTTGTAGGTGAAAATTTGGGATCTAGTGATCACCAGTCAGTATGGTTTAATATAAGAACAGGGATGGAGCCGCACCACACAAAAACAAAAGTTTTAGACTTTAAAAAAAACAGATTTTTCTAAAATGAGATTTTGTGTGAAGGAGTCATTATCAGACTGGAGGAGTTTAAAGGGAGTCCAGGAGAAATGGGATTATTTAAAGGAAGCATTATTGAAGGCCACAGGCAATTACATTCGACTTGTTAGCAAAAACAAAAAAGGGAAGAAACCACTGTGGTACTCTGCAGAAGTGGCCAAAATAGTGAAGAACAAAAAGACAGCATTCAATAATTATAAAACAACTCAGTGAAGAAGATAGGCAAACCTATAAGATTAGGCAGAAAGAGGCAAAGCAATTTATAAGGGCTTCCAAAGCACACGCAGAAGAGAAAATAGCTCAGTCAGTAAAAAAGGGGACAAAACATTTTTTAGATACATAAACGAGAAAAGAAAAGTAAAACAAGGATTAGTTAGACTAAAAACAAAGGAAGGAAGGTATGTAGAAGAGGATAAAAGTCTCGCTGACTGCCTCAATGAATATTTTTGTTCAGTCTTTGCAGAAGAAAAGGAAGGAAAGGGACCTCAGTTAGGAGGAAACACTAACGAGACAATTACATATCAGTTTACAGAGGAGGTTCTACAGCAGCTGTCTAAAGTAAAGACGAAGTCAATGGGGCCTGATGGGATCCACCCTAAATTATTAAGAGCTCAGTGATGTAATAGCAAAACCGTTAGCAAGGATTGGTTAAATAACTCTGTTAACGGGAGTCGTCCCAGAAGACTGGAAATTAGCAAATGTTGTGCCCATTCACAAGAAGGGTAGTAGGGAGGAATCTGGGAACTATAGGCCAGTTAGTCTTACGTCAGTAGTGGGGAAATTAATGGAAACCATGTTAAAGGAAAGGATTGTTGAACATCTAAAAACACATAGATTACAGGATCAGAAACAACATGGGTTTACCTCAGGGAGATCATGCCAAACTAATCTTATTGATTTTTTTGGATTGGGTAACAAAAATAATAGACACAGGTGGTGCAGTAGACATTGCTTATTTAGATTTCAGTAAGGCTTTTGATACTGTTCCGCATAGAAGGCTTATCAATAAATTGCAATCTTTGAGCTTGGATTCCAATATTGTTGAATGGATTAGGCAGTGGCTGAGTGACAGACAACAGAGGGTTGTGGTAAATGGAGTTTATTCGGCGCAAGGTCTTGTTACCAGTGGGGTACCTCAGGGGTCAGTACTTGGACCCATTCTATTTAATATTTTTATTAGTGCTATTGCAGAAGGTATTAATGGAAAAGTATGTCTTTTTGCTGATGACACAAAGATTTGCAACAGGGTTGATGTTCCTGGAGGGATCAGCCAAATGACAAATGATTTAGGTAAACTAAAAAAATGGTCGGAGCTGTGGCAATTGAGTTTTAATGTGGATAAGTGCAAGATAATGCACCTGGGATGTAAAAACCCAAGGGCTGAATATAGAATATTTGATACAGTCCTAACCTCAACATCTGAGGGTTGGGATTTAGGGGTTATTATTTCAGAGGATCTAAGGGTAAGTAGTCAATGTAATAGAGCAGCAGGAAATGCTAGCAGAATGCTTGGTTGTGTAGGGAGAGGTATTAGCAGTAGGAAAAGGGAAGTGCTCATGCCACTGTACAGAGCACTGGTGAGACCTCACTTGGAGTACTGTGTGCAGTACTGGAGACCGTATCTCCAGAAGGATATAGACATCTTAGAGAGAGTTCAGAGAAGGGCTACTAAAATGGTGTACGGCTTGAAGGAGAAAAGTTACCAGGAAAGGCTTAATGATCCTAACATGTACAGCTTGGAAAAAAGACGAGACAGAGGAGATATGATAGAAACATTTAAATACGTAAAGAGAATCCACAAGGTAGAGGAAGGGAGTATATTTAAAAGGAAACAAAGTAGCAAAACAAGAGGACCTAGTCTTAGATTAGAGGGGCAAAGGTTTAAAAGTAACATCAGGAAGCATTATTTTACGGAGAGGGTGGTGGATACATGGAACAGCCTTCCAGTTGAAGTGGTAGAGGCCAAAACAGTAATTGAATTTAAGCAGGCATGGGATAGGCATAAGGCTATCCTAAACAAAAGATAAATCCAGGTAAAGTATCCATGTAATTGGGCAGACTAGATGGGCCGAAAGGTTCTTATCTGCCGACATTTTTCTATGTTTCTATCATATCTCCTCTGTCTCATCTTTAGTCCAAGCTGTACATGTTTTCTCCTTCAAGCCGTACACCATTTTAGTAGCCCTTCTCTGAACTCTCTCTAAGATGTCTATATCCTTCTGGAGATACGGCCTCCAGTACAGTCTTTAGTCTTTGTCGTTACTGTCAGCACAGGGGCCATAGTTTCACCTCTGTAAAGCAACAAAAGCCTGAAGTGTATAGATTTTAATAATCCCTGTCCGATGAGCTGTCACTACTACTTCTTATGGTAAACTTGGTGGCATTACTGTCTTGGCAGCTGGTGAGACGTGACAGTCAAAGGGGCCAGTGGGCAGATCTCCAGATATTTATGGGCCACTATACACTCTATAAAATCTCTGTCTGCTGACACACAGACAACGGCTGTTTCTAAAGGACCAATAGAGTGGAGGTTACTTAATGCCTCTGTTGTTCAGTTGTCATGTTCTGGTCCTGACGTCCCTATACTAACACCTCTTTGGGCCACTTAGCGTAATATTTACAGCTCCGTACGTGTGAGTGGAGTGGGACAGCGTTAAATGGGTTTATAGCCATTAAATTCCATCATAAGATCCTTAAGGGGTTATATAATTGTTAATTCCTGACACTCTTCCTTCTCCGAGGGCTCGCACGATAAACAAGTGTCTTCATCTTTTCTCAGAACATGACGCCAATGTTTGTTACCAGGAGTTCGATGTGCCTGAAACCTTACCAGTGGAGCTTAGACAGTATCTTCCAAACACCAATTACTCCCATGACTTACACGGGTCAGTGTTTTTTTTATGTTTGTTAAATGTCAGGTTTTAATTCATTTCGAATGGTCCGTTAAAACCACTGAGATATGATGTGAACGACATTGATTTATATTGTTACAAGGGTGCATTGGTGCCTGTGAAGGGGTGGGATATATCAGGCAGCAAGTGGACAGTCAGTTCTTTGAATTTCATGTGTTGGGAAAAGAAAAAAAAAGGGGTAAGTGAAAAGATCGGATTGACTTTGATAAGGGCCAAATAGTAACGGCTAGATGATTGGTTCAGAGCATCTCCAAAACTGCAAGGCTTGTGGGGCTTTCGCGGCATGCAGTGGTTAGTTCCTACCAAAAGTGGAGCAAGGAAGGAGAACCAGTCATGGGTGCCAAAAGCTCATTGTGTGTGGGGAGTGAATCCTAGCCTGTCTGGTCCGATCTCTCAGAAGAGCTACTGTAGCTCACAATGCTGTAATATGTAATACTAGTCATGATAGCGAGTGTGTTCTGACACCTTTCTACCACCTACCTAGAGATTGTATGCAGACCACGTACACCCCTTGATGGCAATGGTGCTCCCTGTCCCACTGCAAACACTGTTCAGGAATGTTCTGAGGAACATGACAAAGATTTCAAGGTGTTGCCTTGGCCTCCAAACTCCTCAGATCTAAATCTAACAGAGCACCTGTGGGATGTGCTGGAAAAAATGTGATCCATGAAAGCTTCACTTTGCAACTTGCAGGACTTAAAGGATCAGCTGCAAATGTCTTGGTGCCAAATAGCTCCACAGCACACGACCAGAAAATCTGTTTTGGCAGCAGGAGGGGACGTAGACATTCGGCCGTTGGTTTTAATGTTGTGCAAGATCCGTGTAACTGAATGTAAAATAAAGCCGTATTCGTCAGGTTGTTACTTGTAAGTAAGTTAATAAATGTTAGCACCAAGCATCAAGTAAAATATAATAACATTTATTAACTTTGGTCTTCCTCAGGAGCAGAGTAATGTTACCCCATCACCCCCAATGTGAGTCCTCTTATAGTCCACCTTTAATTCCCAAAATTGGCCCATCCTGCGTCCAATCCCTTCATTGGTGACATGTGTCAGATGTCACCAATGAAGGGATTGGACGCAGGATGGGCCAATTTGGGGAATTAAAGGTGGACTATAAGAGGACTCACATTGGGGGTGATGGGGTAACATTGGTCGAAACGCGTTGAGATGCATGCTTTTATCCTATTGCCTCCAGTCTGTTATGCTGTTTTATCTACTCTGAAGAGTAAGTTAATAAATGTTGTTATATTTTACTTGATGCTTGGGGCTATTAATACATATAATTTATTCCGAGATCCCACAACATCTGATGGATCCAACACTGACACCAGCCTTGCAGCAATACTGGAGGATGATGTGAGAGTGGCCATTTGTATCTGCGTATACCTGAACCTGTGGGACATTACCCTATATATATATTTTGTCTTATTTTAGATCATATCCCAATATTTGAGGCTAATGTGAATATTTCATGTATACGTTTTGCCAGAGCGGTGTTAATTTTAGTTCTTTCCATTACTTTTTGTTTCAGACCTTTAAGATGTGTCATTCTCGTCGCTCTCAGAGACATTGACTGCGGAGAGGAGCTTTTTTCTAACTACTTCACGCTTGTTCGATAAGGACGAGGGAACATATGGTGCTGTGTGTATTGAGACCAATTTAAACCTATGCATTGTATCTATGCAATTCTCGAACCTCTATTTTCTATGTACAATAAAACCGAGCATTTGTGATTTTTCCACGTGTGCTTCTCTTACATCCCAGTTGCAGGTGTAGCCATCTCCCTGTGTGTGACTGTATTGGTCACAGTACAAGTGTATGAATGTTTTTGTTTTGTCTTCATGACACTTTCAGAGTGGTGGTTCCTGTCAGTTACATTCAAACACTGACATACCTAGATTCACTTGCGCGTGCAATAATTTTAACCCCTTCACTACCATGATCCTATGTACACAATCCGTAGTACACAGCAGTCTGAGATCCTGTGAACACGATCTGGGGCCTTGCTCGATCACTGCAAATTAACAGGGTTATTCAAAGAGATTTGAAAAGTCACTGCACGTTCGGTGACTTTTCGTTCTCTTCAATTCGGTTCCTTTTGCCGATCCCATTTCGGTGACCCTTCGGTGTATTCAGCAAGCACCACAGGGTCCCCGAATCGCAGGGAAAAGCTACCGCAAACCTGACAAAAACGAACCGCAAAACCCAGCGAATGCACGCCGAAAACCCTCAAACATCTGGATTAACCTGCTGAAAACCACAGAAAAACCCGAGCAGGAGCCGATCACACGCAGTGAAGCCGCCGGAGAAAGCCGAGACCGCAGACAGTGAAGTGAATAAATTAGGAAAACAGTTTGCATGAATGTTTGAAAAGTGAAACCCTGTTTGCAGAGAAACTGAGCGAAAATGTCTGAAATTTGCATATGAGGTCCAGGGAATGATGATAAAGAGGGCTGTTACAAAAAATAAAGTTTAAAAATTTAAAAAAATAAATAATTCAGAAAAATGCTTATTTATAGATTTTTTTTTTAGGATATTTTAAACGGTTTATTAGATATTGAATTAAAACGGGAATATTTTTAACATTGAAGCCTATGGGATTCTCCTGAATAAATTTGTCGACTTAAACCACCGAATGGCAGGGCATTTCGGAACCTTTCACTGCTGGTTTGTGTTCTCTGAATAGCCGAAGCAGTGCTTTTTCATGGGGTTTTCACTGCCCTCGAACAGGCACCGTATGTTCAGGCAATTCGCCAGGATTTGGCGAATTGCCTGCTCTCTGGATAGCCGAATGACCAAGAAAGGTAATCGCACGCTGATTTTCAGCGTTCGGTTACCTTTCTCAAGCAATTCGGATCTCTTTTGAATAACCCTGTAAATGTTTGTTGCAAGCCCATTTCACTTGCATTTGGGCTCCAGAATGTGCCTCTCAAACCTGTCCTCGGGACCATCAACCAGGCCAGATTTTGCAGGTCAACTTGAGGAAACGCAGACTGAATCCTGCAATCACTGAGCAGCAAATCATATCACTTGTGCTGTGCTTCACATATCTGCAAACCTGGCCTGGTAGTGGGCCCTGAGGACAAAGTTGGGAAACTCTGCTCTAAAGGTTTAGCACTCTGGGCATGACACCTGAGATTTTAAAGCCAACTGGAGAAGGTCTGATGTTTCCCCAGCTGATCCTGCATGGAGCTCAGAACTGCAGTTATCTGATTTGGCCAGTAGATGGTGATATCAAATGTTAAAGTAACAAATACTGTACATTGTGCATATCCCCAATTGTAATGCACTGACTCAGAGGCTCCTATTGCGTCTCTTTTCTTGCATTTATTAACCTCCCTGGCGGTCTAATTTTTGTCAAAATTGTGTCTAAGAGCGTCTCTCTTTTTTTTTTTTTAAAAGGAAACGTGTTCTTTTATATAGTAAACCTGTAATAATTAGGAAGAAATCACTGAAATCCGTGCAAAGAAGAGACTAGTAAACACACGGAGTCAGATAATGTTTGAAACACAAAATAATAATTTATTATCCCAAAAATATTATCCAAAATAATGCAAATAAATTCTATTCAATAATATAATCAAACCAAAAACACTGGAATCTTTCAGAAAACAAGGGTGCAATATTAGTCACTGCATATTGCCTCAGTGTAAATATCCTTGTTATGATATATTATTTCAATTATGTACACTCTTGTTTCTACAGCAACATTCATAATGCATATAGTCTATCAATAATTATATGTTCATATAAGAGATCTTCAAACCATATATACAGTAAAGTCCAGTCTTAGAATGTGTATGTATGGTCTGTTTCTGATCTGGTAGTGCCACCTAATGGCCGTTCATGAGCAAGTCATGCTGTTGATGTCAAACTTTTTGGTTTTCTGCACAATTTTCCCACTTGAAAGGAAATTCAAACATCAACACTGGAGTTCTCGGTGGGGGTGCGGTTCTCACAGCGTCCTCCTCTCTCCTCGCCCGAATGAAGTCAGCCTTTCTTGAGACCAATCTGATAATATTGAGATCGAGGTTTGACAGACCTTGACGAAAGCTATTCTTGTCACTTGGCGGAATGCACCGTTGCCACTGGCTATAGAGATCTTTCGCAGTCTTTGCTAACGTCTGAAGGTGCTTGAGCATGAATTCGTATGCTTCGTGACTGCCATCTAGAACTACTGCTGCGACACGTTCACTCTCAGCTTCTGCAATTTGCAATGCTGTGGACAGTTCTTTACCTCCATATTTGGCCCAGAAAGTATCCTGAAGAAGGCTTTTGGTTTCTTTTAGCTTTGCTTCACACTCACTTGCAGCTCTTTCAAGGTTGGCTTTTTGCTGTTCTGTTAGCGCAGCTATTTTGCCTTCACTCAGCTCTGCTTCTAACTCAGCGATGAAGCCTGCTTCAAAATCATCGTTTATTTCCATAACTCTCTCTGCTTGTCTTGTGAGCTTATGCAAGCTGTCTTGAAGATCCTCTGCCGTCATATCATTATAGGTTCTGGATATGGTGTTGACCAGACGAGTGAATCCTCTTTTCTCCACTGTCCTTTCCGCCTTCAACTGTTCGAGTAACTTCCTGATCGCCTGCTCAGCCATCTTGATGCTTGTTTTTTTTTTAACGTTGGGAATGAATGCACGACTTTTTGATCAGTATCACTTTGTTCGCATCAGTTTCCATTGGTTTCCCAGATTTTTACTGTGTTCTGTTTTTCACAGTTATCCATTTTTTTTACAAATTTTTTTTCAGTGCATTCCGGTTTTTGCCGTTTTCCGGTTTTCCCTGCTTTTTACTGAGTTACCGTTTTTTCTCTGGGTTAGTGGTTTTTCACTGTCAAGCTTTTTGGTTTTCTGCACAATTTTCCCACTTGAAAGGAAATAGCCAATTACGAGCTTCAGGCCAGTGGGAAAGTGCATTGCGGTCGAACTTGCGCCGAACACCCGGAAATGTTCAGAGTTCGCAATCTAACCGAACTCCGAACCGAACAGCTCATCCCTACCCTCAACCAGGCCAGATTTTGCAGATCACCGGGGGGAAATGCAGACTGAATCCTGCAATCACTGAGCAGCAAATTAAAGCACGTGTGCTGTGCTTTAGATCCTGCAAACCCGGCCTGTCAGCAGGTCTTGAAGACAGGTTTAGGAAACACTGGCTAAAAGAAAGAATCAAATTATATATATATATATATTTTTGATTTTTTTTTAAAAAAATATTATTAGATTTGATTTATATTCAACAGTTTATTCTTTTCATTTTCAGCAAACCGTCTTTTCATATTTTTTTTTTTTCCCCCCCATATCTAGAATTCTTTATTTTAAAGTTTTTACAGGTCACAATAGGCAACAAGGCAAAAAACAAAACAGTAGACCACACAGGGTCAGCACAAGTCAGATATAAACAGAAACCGAACTGTCCACGGCACCAGACTAAAGTCATAAAATATATAAATAATAAAAAAAAAAGGAAAAGATGTGAATAACAGCATTAAGCAGAAGAGAAAAAGAGAAAGAGAAACATAGCCAACCTCCCGCCAAAAGAAATAAAAATAAGGTAGGGAGGTCACTGGTAGAAAAACCCTCATCCCAGGGGAAGGACAAAAATAAATACTCAAGTAACCTAGCCCGGATCTAATAGGCTGGGCGAGCAATCCCCACGAGCAGGGGCAGGCGATTCCCGGGGAGAGGAGAGACCCAAAGAGCGCAACAAGTGCCAGGCCGCTGCAGGGTTGGTAACTAAATGCGACAAATTGTCGTGGCAAATAGACATTGAACCCGCAACCCCCCCACTCCTCAAAAATGCAGACAATTGATGATTTAAAAAATAGTTGTGAACTATTTCCATTAATCGATTAATCATCCTGTGTACAGCACACACTGTTTAGAGTCAGACTGAGTTAAATGTAAATTACCTCAGCTTCGGAGCGGATTGGAGAAGACGCGCTGCTGCTTTACTAGGTATGATTTCGTTCTAGGGTTATGTCAGACACAACCAGTTTGATTTTATTCCATTTACAATGTAGCAGAACTATAACAATAGGATGCTGCTACTGGGTGAAGGAGCTGTATGCATGCGTTTTATCCTTACTTGAAGCTGAAAACCTGTGCCACTATCCCACCCTCTCTGGTCCCTTACCCCAAACTCACTCCTGGTCTTTTGTCCATACCCACTCCCTCTCACACCTCAGGTCAAGACACTTAAGCAAAGTCACCCCTTTCCACCTCCAGCCCCTCCTCCCACTCAGTTTGTTCAAAATTATTTCAAAGGGAGACTCTGACCAATTTAGCTTATTAACCCCAATTTCATGCTGACATCGTCTATGACCAAGTGCTTGTAGCCGCGTTCATTTGAGAAAGCAAACATGGGCTTAAGCTGCGCATGCAGCATCAACCCATCCCTCTGACCAAGCGCTCACATACCTTGGGTGAAAAGTACGCAAGATACACAATTTGCATATGTACGTATACTACTTATGAAAAAGGGGGAGGGGTTGTGTTTTGTTAAAA
Source organism: Leptobrachium leishanense (assembly GCA_009667805.1). NCBI lineage: Eukaryota > Metazoa > Chordata > Amphibia > Anura > Megophryidae > Leptobrachium > Leptobrachium leishanense. Next base: position 19,303,528 of record CM019063.1, on the reverse strand, counting down.
CATAAAATTCCTTTTAACCTGCCTGGCGGTATTCCCGAGTGTGGCACTGGGTTACCGATCGCGGTAGCGAAATTTAACCGAGTCACACTCAGGCTGGATGCATACTCACCGCATCCTTCGCTCCCTCGCCATCTCTACAGTGTGATCGTGGCAGCCGGTGACTTTGCTTCCTGGTTCCGCTCCCTGCGAGTCACACGATGGAAGGGGGCGGGACCAGGCAGCAAATTCGAAAAAAAAAAAAAAAGGTAAAAATTTTTTTTTTTTTCCAATAAACTTTGCTGTGCAGCGGATGCTGGGGATTCCTGTCCAGATGTACAATCCTTTGCCAGAGTAATACAGGACACGGGGTTACAAAAAACAAAAAAAAGGGAGTATTTCTGTAAAGATGCTTTGAGAATAAACAGGCTAATAAAAATAAATTTCTAAAATGTAATAAGGCTTTGCAATACAAGTTTCGCTGGTGCTTGCCCAGATACACCAGCGAAACTTGTATTGCAAAGCCTTATTACATTTTAGAAATTATTTTTGCCTTTTATTTCTGTAAAGCTGCTTTGAGAATGCTCTTTTTTTTTGGTAACCCCGTGTCCTGTATTACTTTGGCAAAGGAGTGTACAGCTGGACAGGAATCCCAGCACCCAGAGGAAAGAGGCATGTTTTTGGTTTGATTATAAATTTCCATTATTTGTGGGATAATAAATTAGTGTTTCAAACCTTCTGACTCTGTGTTTACCAGAATCTTGCTTGCCTGGATTTCAGTGAGTTATTCCTACAGAATACAGGCTTACTATATAAAAAAAACAAAAAAACACACAAATTTCCTTTCCAAAAAAAAAAAAAAAAAATAGAAATTCTTTTAGACTCAAAATTTTGCAAAAATTAGACCGCCAGGGAGGTTAAGTAAACAATTTTTTTTGTCCGGTGAATCAAAAAATAAAAAAATCCAGCTAATAGATAAGAATAATCATTAGTTGCAGCCCTAATATAGAGTACGTGCATAAAATCATTCGCATTCTTTGTAAAGTCCAAAATAATTGGTATATGCACTCAGCACTAAATACTCAGGAGAGGTAGTAGGAAGAGCAAGGAGTGTGTATGTATGCATGCAAGTAATTTACTTACATACACACTCCTTGCTCTTGTTCCTACTACCTCTATCAGAGTATTTAGTGCTGAGTGCATATAACCAATTATTTTTGACTTTACAAAGAATGCAAATGATTTTATGCACACGTTTTCTTTTAACCAGTGTTTGTGTGCATCATGATCCTGATCAATTGTAGGTTTTGGCACTGAGAAAGTTTGTCACAATTTGAATTTGCGATCCAACTGATTTGTTCAGTGGATCACCTGTAACGGTTTAAGGGTTCAATACCCCGAGTTCTGTGTGACCACCACTTTGTCTATAATTCTCCATCTTGTAAATCATGGATGTTACGCTACCACTATCTGTATAGTGGATATTTACACTGGCTTAGAGGCTCTGAAAAGAATAACCAAAAAAAAAAAAAACAACTTTTTGGGTGAAATTCTATGCACGCAGAGATATCCAGACCTTTATCTGCTGTAAAGTTCCATAAAGAAAAACACAAAATAAAGTTTTAGATATTGGGTAATTACTTTTCTATTTACAAATTAAATCTACAGCCAGTGGCCACCTAAAAGATTATTGTCACCAAATACTCAGGGTTTGCTGACCCCCCCACCCCAAGTTACAAATTCTGACGAGAAAAAATACACACTGAAGATAGAACAGGAATATTTATACACATTTTAACAAATATACACGGCAATAATTTCCTTTTTAAAAAAAGTTACTTCTCAGCAAATTATAATCAGTCTAGATGTTTATCTTTTGTAGGCATTAGAAAAAATAGAGTATTCTACTTGCTTGGTCAATGCTTCACAGGGAATTTCAGATATTTGAGTCAAATTAAATATTTACCTCTTTTCTGCGCTTTAAAAAGCCACAAAAATGTTTTGAGAGGAAAAAAAAAGGCAAAACAAAAAGGAATACTGCACTGTTGGGGTGCACAGATTCAGAGAAATGGAGCAGGGAGTTGGAAAGAACAGCATGATACTGCAGACCTAACTGAACACAAGTATAATTTTGTACATCCTTCAAGTAAATTCAGATAATATGAACATTTCAAAAATAGAAAAAGGGGGGGGGGGGAGTCAAGACACAAAAGGGCAAGGGGAGAAAAAGAAAAAAAAAAATGGAAAGAAAAAGTGCAGTCCCGTGAGAAACAAAATTATAAATACAAACATTCAACGATACAAAAAGTCAAGTTTACAAACACCATGGCCCTCAGTGATTTGATTAAGACTTTACAGCAAGATGGTTACATTTTAAGAAAACGTGTGGGGGAATTAAGGGTTTAACATTGGGGAGGGGGTTTAAAGAAAATCAACTTCCACTTGTAAAATGTCAAACTAAGATAACAATCATCGATTTACACCTTACAAAATGATCGTCCACTTCTCGAACTCGACCCTTCATTATTTGTTCTTTTTGGTCCACATAGAGAGTGTAGGATGCCCCTCGGAAGGTTTTATAAAAATGTGAGACCCAAACTGAAAAGGACAATTGAAATGTCAAATAATAAATATACACCATGTGCAACACTCCCAAAACACTTATCTTGCTTAGGCGAGGAATAGTCCATAAAGTTCAGTGACTGCACCCCCCCCCCCTGCTTTTCAGGTGGCAACCAGCTTACCGCTTTAGACCTTCCTGCACTTTTTTTTTATATATATATATTGCTTTTAATAGAAGGACCAGTCAACTGAAACAGATTCAACACTCTGGAAAATGAGGGGGGGGGGGGAATGTCCAACAGCTCATAGGAAATAATCGGGGGGGGGGGGGGGGCAGAAAACCAGAATGTTTCCTAAAAAGGAATTGTGCTTTAACATTTAAGGAATAAAAAAAAAGGCAAGGCAGCCATCATGCCCTCGAGAGAAACACACTTTCTTGATACAAGTTTTTTCCTCCCCCTGCTTCTAGCAAAATGCAGGGCTACAAAAGGAAGAGAAGTCTAGTAAACCAAATAACCCCGTTATCAAGATAGAACATTTTTGCTCTGGCAAAAAAAATTCAATAGATATTTTACATGGGTAAAGTTAATAGTGGTACACATTGTATCACATTATGCATGCACAAAAATGTTTACACTGCAGAAAGTCAGAAAATATTACAGAAATAGATATCTAAGAAGAATTTATACATATTTACAAAATAAATCTCTGCAAATTATTGCCTCAAACAAGAATTAGAGGTAAAATATTCTAAACGCTAGCTTACTCACAGTTTTGAACCATCAATGACCTTAGCAGCCACCAATGCCCAGCTCGGACGACAAAGTCCTGGGCTGCTCCGGCAGGACAGTCCCCCCCCATTTAAAATGTCAGATAGGCCTACAAAGCACGTGTAAAAGATTTGAAGGCCACACTGGCATGTTAAATAATAATAAAAAAAATACATAGATCAGTTTTATGTGTTCTAAGCACAGCCCGTTACTCTCTCTAGATTTCAAACCTGAAGAAACATTTGCTGAATTTTGGTGTAAAAAAATACAAAAGTTTGTTTTTTTTCCTTTCTGTCTTCAATAAAATGATGCGTCTGTACAGCTCGACTGACAAGAAACATGAGGGAAGTCTCTTCGCTTAATGTTCAGAGTCCAGCAATGCATAGATAGATATACGGAATAATAACTGCATTATCGGAGAATGGTCGTGTTCATTTAAGTGCAACCGGTGTAAGCATTCAGTCACCCATATGCGATGACACACACACACTACTACTACTGTAAACTCCATGTCCGACACACACACACACACAGAAACAGAATGCTTAAGCAAGCTTAAATTATACAATGATGGAGGTGAAGAGGGCCAAGAAAAAAACCAAAAAAAACTCTGCACACGTCTCATTGGAAGCCATCTTTTATAAGAATGTTGAGAAGCACATGGACTGCAATGCAAACTGCGAAAAGATGTTGAGGAATGGCTTGGATAAAAGGGGAGATCTAGAATTCAGCAGGATTAAATATGTGTGACAGGTGGCAAGCCAACACTCCTTGTAATTTACCATCTCCATAAAACTTGGCTTCTGTGTAAACAATACAACATTCTAGTTAATTAGAACAAAAACATAATAATTTGAAGCCAAAAATTAAACGCAGCTCATAAAATATTCAATAAATACCCTCGTCTGGTTTCTATCTGCCACCTACTAGTCTTGGCACAACCCCAACACACAAACCCTTTAGAGAATGAAGAAAAAGGAGGAGCACCTAAAAGACACGCGTTGCTTTGAAAGAGCTGGAAATGTACCCGAAGTTTGGAACAGACGTTCATCTGTCAATGTGGCGGCTTCTCTTTATTTAAGGGAGGGGGGGGGGGGGGGGGGGGGGGGGGGAGTAAAGGGTACAATCTGTAAAACAACACAACCGCATCAGATGATCAAGCCTTCACTGATCGATGGAAAGCAAAAATAAAAACAAAATGCAAAAGAACACGAAAGACTCTTTGGCAGAAGAAGCACACGGTGACGAGCGCCTTTTTTTTGTCTTCGTTTCAAAAATTTACATCTGCAGCAATTCTGCAAATTGAGCACATGGGTTTATCTCTTGGCCGTAGCGCGAGATCAGGGATGTATTGGACGTTTATGGCGGTGCAGTCTAAACGCTTCTGCTGCCACACACGAGGCTTTTGCTTCAATAAAATACGTAGCCGACACCAGGATATTCACGGCTCTATGTCTTATACAAGGGGAAAACTTTAAATCAGTACATCCAAAAGAGAATATATATTTTTTTGTTTTCAAAAACGACATTGCTTCAATTTATACCCAGGATGTACACGCTTGTGTAAACTTTTAATGGCGAGGGGGGGGGGGCGTAGGTTTGCCGACTGTGCTTCTGGACAACGTCAGCTGCCTCCGGTTAAGGGTTAAAAAGATACACCGCTTGTTGTGTAATTTAATTTTACAATCTTCAGAAGAAAAGTTGTTGATGTGATCAAAATAAAAATATGCCCCTCTCCCACTAGTCAAGTATACAATATTAAAAGTTTTGCCTATTTTTTTGGAAAAAAGCACACAGATCCATTCCGGCAGTATTTCAACATTCGCATCAAGCAGCCCAGCCGTACGACTACCAGCAGCGCGTCTCTCCGCAGACGAGACGCGCCGTACCCTTTAACCATGACCTTGCTGTAAACTGAAGTGCTCCTTTTTTAATCTCTTAAAGTGATGGTTCTGTTTGGAGAGAGAAAAAAAAAATATATGATGTTTGTGCAGTTCATATTCTGAATATCCAAGCCCTGCCATAAAATTAAAAACAAAAATATATATATATATATATTAAAAAAAAAGTATATATTTATATATGTATATAATAAGTTAAAAAAACTGCTACATTAAGCAGGGATCGGACCAGTACCTGTAAACATTTGATATTTTTTTTTTCCACTGCTGCAAAGGTAGCTCAGACGAGGAGAAGCCAATATATATGATTTGTAACCTGTGCTGGCTTAGAGATGGAAACCATTATTTTTTTTTTTTTCTTTATCTTTTTCTTACATTAACAAAAATAGAAGTCTAAAGCTGCATCCCCAGATATCAATCCGAACGCCCAAACTCTGCTGAACACAAGTCTTATTTCCACATTAATGGATCGAAATGAAGTCATTCTTGACAAAAATCAAGATATAGTTCTTTAAATACAAAAAGACATCACTGATGTCATAGTGAGAAAAAAAAAAGTTCAAAAAACGTCCAGTGAAAGACTAGGCAAACCCAAAAAGCTTGTAAGACCAGATGGGCTCCAACTGCATACCCCAATGTTTCTTGTGAGAATGTAGTTGAGGTTACTCCGACTGAAGGGCCGTATGGTGTATCGTGTGTGAATTTATAAAACTATTTGTCTCGTTTGCAGATAAACTGCCAAAGTCCGACACCGACACGGCCATTTTGGCACTGGTAATGTGATGCGTGTGGTTTTCGAAGTCCACGCTGAGATTATTTACAGAGACATCGCTGATGAAGGATTCCGGGACGGAGAGTCCCATTTTTATCCTCTTGGCGGGTCGCTCCGGTTCCTCGTTACATAAACTCACGGGGTTGAGTTCGGAAGGGTAAAATCCAGTCTCGAATAAGTTAAAACAATCACTTTCGCCATTGCTGGGTAAAGCGAGCAGGTCTTCTGCCCCAACGGGCACGTGATTGACAGGTCCCCTTGGCAGAGGGTCCAACACCGAGAATCCGTCGCTCAAGCAGTTTACATCCGCAGAGTTACACACTGTATTCACACTGTTTGTCAAAACTGCAAAAGGAAAGGACAGGAAATTATTGCCTTGGAAATTTAGTGCCATTAACCTTTTCATCACTTGCCGTGCTGAACCAGGCGTCTTACAATCTGTCACCTACTGCAGATGTTTATTCAATACAATCCCCAGAATTCTTTGAATGCAATAAATGGCACGAGAACCATGGGAGGTGTAGTCCAGAAACATCTGGGGAGACCAGAGTTTGAGATCCCTGTTCTTAACGCTCAATGGAGTTCCTGATTTTACACAATTTCACATGGAGTCTGTATTATAAAGGATTGGTGCTGCACTCGCCATCCAGCACGGAAACCCTCAATTTTTAACAGACATTGTAAATCAGACTGTACAATTGTTTTTTAATACCCTTCACCACTTTATTTTGTAAGTCTACATCAAAATGTCACATTGTTTAGGCCGGGAGTCAGACGAGCGCACTTCAGAGTGGAAGGAATGTCTGTGGGAGTGAACGTTCCTTTCACTCGACGCCTGTCTGGCCACCTCGCTGAGTGCAGTTCGTGCTCTCAACGCTGCAAAGCTCGATCCTCCTATGGAAGATTGCGCTTTGCAGCCCCGTCAACACGCGTCTAGTGTTTTGAAGGGGAGGCTTTGTGCGAAGATGCTTGTTGTGCGCACATTTCGGACTCAAGCATGTGACCAGTCCCGTGGCAGCACTGGCGCACCTATTGCACTCGTGTGACACCAGCCTTAACTGGACACATGGTAAACTATCAGGTCTATTCAAAGAAAGGCAAAACTCAGGAGAATAACTGGAGAAGTGAAAATTCTAGGTCAAAATAGCTAAACCAAAAAGAATTCGCTCATTTATCTTACTTTCCAAATCAGAGAATTGGTAGCAGAGCACAATCTAGACCAAATAACCCGAGTTTCACCTTTCTCCGTATAGCCCTGTAAGCGTTCATAAAAATGTAGGATGAGAACAATAGTTCCCTTTACCGCTGAAGAGGCACTGTCACCAATAAACTGCAGCAGTTGAGTAATTTTAAAGAAGTGGAAGGTTATCTACAAAATGATGCAAAGGCAGTAAAATCATTCTATGGGCAGGCAATATAAAAGCACCTCACCTGTCAGGTCATTCGTGATCGAATGCAATAAATTCAGCTGCGAGTCAGGCATGGGCTCCCCTCTACTATGACAAGCCAAGGCCGATGAATGGTCAGCTCCTCCAAGCATCTCCGCTTCATCTACCATACAGTCCATGAAATCCCTTAAAAAGTAGGGAAGATAACAGAACGTTAACTCGTCAGCACAAAACATTGAATGGATACAGGCAGTTCTAAAAACATGAGGAAATACGTTCTATGATTAACATTAAAAAAGTGATGAGCAAAAAGTAACAGGAGTTTCAGATATCCATGTTTATTGCAGACAAATCACCACTTACGTTACTTCCGGATGGTGGTTGTATCTCTTCTTCCCAAATCTTGTCTGTTGGGCGAAATAATCATACCGTTCAGACTTCTTCCACATGTAGTAGAAGGCAACACATTCAGAAACTGTCCGAGATCTCACCTAAACAAAGGGGAAAGGGGAAAGGGGAAACAAATTAGCTTGAGCGATTTCTACACGTGGAGTTAGTTTTCCTAAAATATTTACTTTTGTAATAAGGCGAGTGGTTTTCATACAGAAATAAATGGTCAAACTGGTCAGCAGCGCGAATATTACTGGAGACAAAATACAGGTGCTGTCTGAGCACAACTTCTTCATTGCGGCTTTTAAGAAAAAGAAAAAAAAGAAAAAAAACACAATATGTAACTTGTGGAAACTCCTTACAAAAAGGTCATTCATCTTTCACTGCACTCAAACGTTCTTAAGAAAAGGACCCGAGAGCTAAAACCAGGGAGTGGGGGAAACCAAGCGTTCATGGATTAACCATTCCCCAATTTCCACACAGTTCCGAAAAAAAGAATTAACCAGAGCTGTTGTAAACTTACCAGAGCCATCGTAGTCTATGGAGTGAAGTTAGAACAAACTTTGGAATATAGCACTTAAAGTTTAACCCCTTAAAGACCAAATGACATACATGGAACGTCCGGGGAAAAAAATCCCATTAGAGGACCAAAAGACGGACCCATGTACTTCATGGTCCTCTAAGCCCCCTCCCTTCCCTATACGCCCTTCTCTGGCAAGGGTCTCGCTTCCTTGAAGTCAGACCAACGGTTTTAAGGGCCCCAGCAGGACTGCTGGGGAAGAGCAAAAGCTCCCAAATGGCAGGGAGGAAAAAAAAGTAAGGTACTGCTGGAAAGGGCACAGTCTGCCCTTTCAAGCTGTGCTGCTATTTAACCCCTTAGGTGCCAGATCACAGTGCTCTGTCAGGTATTTTCAGAGAAACACAAAATGGATGCCTGTAGCCATCTTGTTTAATCGTAGATCTATAATTTTTATATGTAAAGTCTCTCAACTTTAACCTAGTTTTAGAATGAACTCCGTTTTTTGTTTTTTTTAAGAAGTTCAGTTGAGGGTAAAACCTATTAAAAGTAAACTAGAAGAGTTATGTAGGTCTAATTGCTAGACTATGATGCTATAGACAATATAAAAGGTCTTTACCAGAAAAGAAAATAGCTTATCTTATCATATAAAGAAATAGATTTAAGGTTTAGAATATATGCAAGTATCTATGCTAGCCACAAAAATATATTCTTCTATCAGTATATTCTATAATAGTAGCACATAGAAAATAATATTAAGAAATATATTATTTTCTAACAGTTACTGAAGAATAGAAATAAGCTGTTTTAAAACGTAAGATGATTTAACTGTAAAAGGAATGTAACCGATAAGACAACTTTGAAATGGATAGAAATGAAGAAATATTAAATCAAATAGGAAAGGACAGACGCTCTGTCTGGTGTGTATTAGAAGGTCCTTTAAGGGATTTAAAAATCAATGTGATATTTTTATTTGAAAAACAACACTGCCATCTTGTGGTGTAGTATAGGTTGACAGTTCTGGAGTTTATATAGGGTTATATAGACATAACACTATATGCTAAGTGGGGAGGTATGTAATAAAGTATGTGGAATTTCTCTATAACTAGACAGAACACAATGAGTGGAGGGCATTCATACCACACTTCACTTTCCCTCTCGGGACTTCACTTATGCATTGACTCATCTCTATCACATCACAAGAGCATGCTCAAGGAGATGCTAGAAGAAAAAAAAAAAACTCTCAAAGAAACATGGGAAACGAAGATATAATATCTTAGAAACACTCACATATTCCAAAATAATATATTATACACAAAGAATTTATTGCTGCTGTAAGAAGACCGCAGTAACGTTTGAATCCAGATCTTGGACAGGTAACGTATGGAAAACAAATAGTGGCATTAATGTAAATATATATCTGGGTGTGTATCTTGCAATAGATAGAAATATTTTTGAAGACTCCAGATCTAACACTGCAGTATAGAAATATCATAAAGAAGAATCTGATAAAAGGATATAATTTATCGTAATGTATTTGTTGCAATGATATACAAATATATATATTGAATTTGGAAGTTACTGTGACTGAAGTATTAAATAGGGATGTTATAACCTACAATATAAAAAGATTAGAAGCTTAATTCTCATTATTAGGGGAGGATTCACTAAATAAGTTTATCATTCTAGAAATAGCTCATCTTTTGTTGATCCAGGTAGCACAAGGAGATATACTTATATATCTACAAGATACTAGCTGGTTTTAAACTTGTTTGCTGGGAATACATGTTAATTGTTTTCTTTAAGAAACTAACCTATGTATTACGGATTAAATGGTATTAACATAGATTATATAATTACTATGTATATGTTACTTACTAACAGGAGAATATGTTAAAAGCTAGAAATCTGTGTGCTGATGATGTGTTTTATAAAATCTTTGATCATGTGGTGAGATTAAAATCTTTTTTGCATACGTAATAAATATAAATTTTTATCTACGCTGGTTGGTTCTATTTTTTAAAACTAAAACACGTACAATTAAAAGAATTTAGGAGAACTTCTGAGCATTAACAAATTTATCTTGTTTATCTCGTATAAGTTTCTTACCCGATTAATATCTCCGACATCTCCCAGAGGCGGCTGACAAAGATATCAGCCAAGCCTCGAGGGTCTCTTCCCCTTCCCCTCCCATTGACATATATATATATATATATATATATAACTATTTGCCAATAATATGCATTATGACATCAGTTGGGCGGTTAAACCTCCTAGCTGTCAGAGATATGGGTCATTTGAACCCCCGTATCTCCTGATCGGTGGAAGCTAGAAGGTCATGCTTGGTATCAAATGGAAAGACCAGAGCATGGCCTTCACAATGATAATCGAACCTGACCGGGTTGGGCATAAAAAAATATTAAAAAAGTGTGTGTGTTATAAAACAGGACTTCAACTAGTGTTTAAACATGGATGCGCAAAAACGGTCAAAATGAGCTCAGTACACAGGTAAAATGGCTCAGCAGTGACAGGGTTAAAAAGCAAAAACATGTAAAAAATTGGGTATTTCAAATCTCAGGACAAAATTTCTAAACCATTTAGCGGGAGTCATTTTTGGCAATTGAAGTTCAAAAAAGTGGGTTTTTCCCATTTTCTCATAGTAAAGGATATGATGAAAATAATGGTATCATCAGAAAGTCCATTTAATGGCGAGAAAAAAAGAATATAAAATATGTGTGGGTTCCGTAAACGAGTAAGAGGAAAATTTAGACCTAAACACAAACAGCGCAGAAACATAAAAACAGCAGGTACTTTTGGACTGACCATGGTAAAACCGCCCGGTCACTAAGGGGTAAATTTAGATTTTCTCCAGCTATGGAACTTGCATATGCAAAGTGCCCATAACGTAGGAACTGCAGATTGGGCATAAAAAAAAAAAAAAGGGGGGGACGGACGGACAAGGAGATAACTCTTGCATTCAGTTATTGAGGTGTAGGCAAGGAATCTACAGAAGTGAAATTATTAAATGTGCGGTTACTATTGCGCGAGACCCCAGAATAAGAAACTCACTAAAAGCAAGAATCTTTACCATAAAAGAAAGAACATCAGTTCCATCACAAGATTTTCCACCAATAAAAAAAAATTACCTTATTTTTTTGTATTAAATGAAAATCCTTCCCATGTATAAGAAGTGCATGCTCAAAGTTTCTACATTCCTCCTCAGTCCAGGGTGAGATTGAATCTGAACACAAACAGCAAAGGTTTATTAATAAAAAAAAATTAAAGTTACAAAAACACGGTTATAGCAGATACAGAGTCAAATGGTTTGATCTTTCCCCAATAAGCAGCAAGTCAGTCTTTGTACAATCTCACTACAACAGACAACTGCGGTCCCTGCACGTCGTGCTCTCATTTTAAATTTTCTACCAGAAGAGTCATCCTAAACCTGTCCTTAGGGAGCACCAGCATGTCAGATTGAAAACTGCAATCACTAAGCAGATATCTTGCAGTCCTGGCCTGACAATGACTTGAGCAGATTTAGTCACTACATACACCGGAATACCTTAACCCCTTAAAGGACCCCTGACGTACCCTGTACGTCCTGTCCACAGGTCTCCCTTAGACCCGCGGACGTACAGGGTACGTCAGCGGCGCCTAATCCCCCTCCTGCCCGATACTCACCTCCCTCGCTGGATCCCTCGGCGATCGGGCAGGGAGGAAGCCTGCCCATGTGATTTACATGGGCAGGCGAGGCTGATGACGTCGCCACGCTGCGTGGTGACGTTATCAGCAGGCGTCCCCATGCAATTCAATGGAGGGGAGGGGGGGGCTCCTTCGGAGCCCTCTATCTCCAACCATTGAAGCTAAGGGGATGCTGTTTGCACCGCTGAAAAGGGGAGAGTCTCCCCTTTTCAGCGGTGTATAGCAGTAACAGTTTCAATGCCGGATCACGTTTCGGCACCAATTGGCACCAAAACGCAATTCAAACCTGGAGGGGGGCTGACATCTTGGATGTCAGCCAAGCCTCCAGGTCCCCCCCCCACCCACTGACAACCTCACCATATGTGTGAGGATGTCAGTGGGCCAGTTAACCATCTAGCTGCCATGTAGAGATAAGGGGATCCTAAGGATCCCCATATCTCCAGATCCATGGCAGCTAGATGGTCATATTTGACATAATTTGAAAGGCCTGATTATGGCCTTTCCAATGATACCAAACATGACCAGGTTTGGTTTTAAAATTAAAAAAAAAAAAAAAACATTTTATTTTATTTTTTATTAAGTTTTTTTTGTCTGGGGGGAGTTTAATTAAATAGGACCTAGGCTGTCATCTAAAAATAATTCGCACAAAATGGTCAGAATGAGCGCAGCGCACATAGGTGAACTGTCAGCAGTGAAGGGGTTAAAAAGTAAACGCATGTAAAAATTGGGTATTTCTAGTCTCGGGACAAAATTTTGAACCTATTTAGCCGGGATCTTTTTGGGTGGTTGTAGATTTTGGGGATTAAATTACGAAAAAGTGTGTTTTTACCATTTTTTCCTCATATTTCATATTTTTTTATAGTAAATTATTCGATATGATGGAAATAATGGTATTTCTAGAAAGTCCATTTAATGGCGGGAAAAAGGGTGTATAATATGTGTGGGTTGAATAAACGAGTAAGAGGAAAATTTGACCTAAACACTAACAGCGCAGAAACGTAAAAACAGCAGCGGTCACTAAAAGATGGATTTGTGTAAAACCGCCCGGTCACTAAGGGGTTAAAGCTGCGCAAAACTTAATTTTAATGGAATCAGGTTAAGGTTACCAGGATTCCTCACAATATATTATCCGGGTAAATTCACAATGCAATAACACTGTATATATTTACAAAAATAGTAGTTACCGTGCGAGGTCCTCCTATTGCAAAAATATCTTTCCAATGCATCCCTAGTGTTGTAGCGACACTTAAAGAGTTCATGCAGCGCCTGGAATTAAAAAACATTTTTTAGAAAACAAACACTGCAGTGAGCGGTATCCAATAGGCAGACTGGTGGGCACAGCAACACGACACCTGCCTCTTACACCATCAGATGAAACATCTTTAACCATTCAAAGCTAAAATTGTGTCTTTGTTTGGGATTCAGCTGGTTGCTTAAAAGGGATAGTCGATAATTTAGGATGTGAGCATAGAAATGAAAGATGTAGGTCAAAGTTGGGGGGGGGGGGTTGGTTGTGATATTTTGTCTGTACTGACAGCCCCAAATCCTTGAAGACCGATCGTAAATTGCAGAAGAAAAACATTTTAGCATCAGACAAACCAGAAATGAAACCGCACTTTGTTCACATTAAAAGCTCTAAGACTAAAAGAAGAGCTGCTCTTAGAGAAACACACTGGCCTTGTTTATCAACCTTGGAGCAGTAGAAAATGGACATCCACCACCACACCGCAAACAGGTAATGCAGCACAGCTACTATGTCCAGGTATTGCATAAAGGGGCTCATCTTGGCCCCAATACAAATTGTTTGCATTTCCATACGACTTGCATTAACACAACAGCCACACGCTGCAAGAAACATACCTGTTCATTGTCCCTCATAATCAATCCATCTGGAATTCTGTCCGTGACCTTCTCGTTAGCAGCTCTTGAGGTCTCATAAAGAAACTCCTTCACTTTCTTTTCGGGAAGCACATCGGGGTTCCACAGCAACTGATCCTCGTGTACATAGGCTGCAATGTGAAGTTTAGGTTACGCGTCATTAAACTTCAGAACCACAGCTGGATTGCCAGTATAGATGAACGCTTACTAGGGATGCACCGATACCACTTTTTTAAGACCGAGTACGAGTACCGATACTTTTTAAAAGTACTCACCGATACCAAGTACCGATACTTTTATTTAATGTCATGTGACGCTTTCCAATAGGAACAGACCTCATAAAAATTTATATGAGATTGACCGCAGCTCTCATGGATTTACCCCCGCAGCTCTCATGGATTTACCCCCGCAGCTCTCATGGATTTACCCCCGCAGCTCTCATGGATTTACCCCCGCAGCTCTCATGGATTTACCCCCGCAGCTCTCATGGATTTACCCCCGCAGCTCTCATGGATTTACCCCCGCAGCTCTCATGGATTTACCCCCGCAGCTCTCATGGATTTGCCCCCGCAGCTCTCATGGATTTGCCCCCGCAGCTCTCATGGATTGGCCCCGCAGCTCTCATGGATTGGCCCCGCAGCTCTCATGGATTGGCCCCGCAGCTCTCATGGATTGGCCCCGCAGCTCGAACGCTGGGGAAGCTGGCCGTGTGCATGTAAAGCACGCAGCCAGCGTTCCCCTCCGGGGCGCCAAATACTCACCCTTCCTGAAGTTCCGATCTCTGGGCAGTGATGCGGTCACGTGGCCGCCGGGCGCATCTGTGACGCTGCCTCCAGCCGAGAGGCCGCGTCACAGGAGCGCCCGGCGGCCACGTGACCGCATCACTGCCCAGAGACCGGAACTTCAGGAAGGGTGAGTATTTGGCGCGCCGAAGGGGGAACGCTGGCCGCGTGCTTTTCATGCACGCGGCCAGCTTCCCCAGCCCCGCGGATACCGGCAAGCCGGCCCAGCGCCGGCTTCCGGTATCGGCGGGATGTATCGGGCCGTTTGCACGAGTAACAAGTACTCGTGCAAACGGCAATATCGGCCCCGATACTAGTATCGGTATCGGTGCATCCCTAACGCTTACAAAGGAAAAAAATCATGGACAGCAGGGGTCGAGTCCAAACCTGGCGTCAACATAACGATTCCATAGACTTTAAAGGCTCTGGTAACGTTTACACCAGGCTTGGAATCTGGCACTCTATGTGTAACAGTAACCACTATACAAACATGAGGTTTTCAGGATTAGGATTTTAATCCCCTCAATTATTCCTTGAAATGAAGATTCATGCAGTCAGGTAGGAACTCAGAAAAGACAAACTATAAATGCAAAGGAAACAGGCCTAGCTTTTAGGCACTAGGTGCATACTTGCAGCCAACTAGCACTGTAGTAAGAGTCGCTGTTCTCAGTGCTGGCTCAGGCAATTCCAAACAGAAAAGCAGGCTGATACATCGGAATTACCAGACTATTTTCTGGCCTAAACGCTTACACAGAGCTGCAAGCGGCCATTCACTGAACCCTATAGTGTGATGGTAAATCTGAATAACTCACGTATCACATCGCTTGTGTATTTTCCATAGTAAGGAGGGATTTCTGCTTGATGCTGAGGACCAACCATTATTTCCTATAGAGAGAGAGGGGAGAAGGGGGGGGAATAGTTAGCTGGCAAATTGAAAACAAAAAAGGTGTAGGAAACCTTGGGTAAGACCCTAGAAGGCAAACAATCCTTAAGGTTAGGAAGTGAATACAGAAAGCTTTACAGTAACGCATTAGATGTTGTCTGCATCTCCGGACACTCACAAATGAAGATAAGGCTAAAAGATAAAAGCCTCGCAGCTTGTATTTTAGCCATTAACCATCATGTGCCCACTTCTGTTTCCAGCATGAGCATTGCCGCAAGGTTTCTAAATGTCAGAAGCATTTCAGTCAGATATACACTTACAGGGTTATTCAGAGAGCAATGAAAGGTCTGATTTGCCGCACTTCGGCGAGTAGGATTCGCTGACCATGCAGGGAATTCAGCATTCGCAACAGGGTCCCCGAAGTGCAGCGAAACAGCTGCAAACCTGCCAAACGCACCCGACCGGCCGCAGGAACCCCCCCCTCCCCTCAAAAAAAAACCACTACGATTGAAACTTTAAAAAACCTGAACTCGAGAATGTTTGGAATTAAAAATACTCGAGAATGTTTGGAATTAACATACGGTCCTATGAACAACAAAATGGTCCGTTCTAGGGGGGAAAAAAAAAAAAAGCGATGAAAGATGCCTAAAATACAGACTTTTTGCTGCAGATGAAAAGAATAAATGGTTTAATAGATAAGCGAATAAAAAAATGGGAATATTTTTAAAACTGAAACCTATGGGATTTTAAGGCAGGCCTCGGAGGCTTCATATTTGCAATCTCTTGCTTTATTACTCCTATAGCAGTAAAGAAAAGTGATAACAAGAACCAGAAAAAAACATGTCAAACCCCCAACGTGGGGTAACCCTCCTCTTAGTAAGTCCAGCCCCCTAGCCTATAAACAGTCTGAGCTGGAGCAGTAACGCCCTCTTTCTTTACTGCTCCTGTTCAGGACAAGATAAGTATTATTTTTCTCCTCTATGTTTTTACTGTTCTATGTTTTTCTTTTCAGATTTTGACTTTTAGCTCAGTTTTATCTTCACATCGGGTGCTGACTTACCCCGGCTATAACCGCGGGGGTCAGCGCCCGCTCGGCGGGAAAACTCGGCGGGTCTGGACCTATAGGTCCCTCCCGAGTTTCCCACCATTGGTTACAGCTTTCGCTGGTTTTTGGTGTGCCTGTCTCTTACAGGCAGCGGCGCTCGCACGGATTCCCTCGTCCTTGCGCACTGGTGTCCGAGGCCGCCCGAGATCTCGCGGGAGACTAGCGCGAGATCCCGGCGGCCATCTTGGGCATCACATGACCGCGTGTGTCCACGCGTTTTCTCACATCCACCGGCTCCTTCGACTGGGTACGTTCTCTGGGGATTATTATAATTGAATATGGCCCTTTTGAACCCTTCTGGGGGCGACAAGTCTCCCCTTACAGGGGAATCAGATTCCGCTGGGAGCTCCAGGCGGTCTGAGCACTCCGATGTTTTTGCCTCTCCTCCACCACCGAGAAAGCGCTCAAAAACGGCAGCCCGTTTTGCAGCCATGGAGGCAGCATTACAGGCGTCCATTACCCGGTCGCTCTCCTCAGCTGTCTCCACCCTGTCTCTGTCCTTCAGAAGGACCATGGATGAAGCGGTGGCTTCTTTTAATGCGGCCTTCTCTTCGGAGATGGTTTCATAAAAAATATGGGCACGTATACCAGCGCTTTTACCGCTCTGGATAAAGTGGAAACGGCCATTAAGAAGGTATTCCCCAAAAAGGTTTTCGATAGAGCTGGTAGAGGAAGGGGCCGCTCTACCAGCCGCGCCGGATCTACGGGCATTACGAGAGGATCATTTCGTACCTCTAATGCCACCGACTCTGGTCCCCCCGCTTATGGTTCCTCGGCCAGAGCTCAGGCCTGGAGAGGCCGCGGATTCCGAGGTGGCAGAACCCAATTTCGTGCTCGACGACAGAATGGTAAGTCTTCTATGTATTGTTCCTCATTCATCTGTTCGGGTGGGGGGCCGTATTCGACATTTTCTTCCAAAATGGGAGTTGATCACTGCAGACCCATGGGTTTTAAACACGGTCAAAGGGTTCGAGATAGACTTCGAGGCTGTCCCTCCATATCGCTCCACGCCTCCACGACCACTCAGTTCAAGACGAGGTGGTGGCCCTGGCATCCAAAGGGGCCATAGAGGAAGTCCCTTGGGACTCACCCAGGTTTGTGAGCAATTTGTTCCTGGTTGCAAAGAAAGGGGGCGGGACACGCCCTGTCATAAACCTCAGGGAACTCAATTTGGGGGTGTCCTATCGTCATTTCCAAATGGAAGGGTTTTATACCCTCAGGGATTTACTCAGCGAACGGGATTGGCTTGTCAAATTAGACCTGAAAGACGCATACCTAACCGTCCCTATGGCGCCGGCTTCCAGAGACTTCCTGTGTTTCCCTTGGCGCGGCCGCATGTGGCGCTTCGCGTGCCTTCCTTTCGGCCTTTCATCCGCTCCGTGGTGCTTCACGAAGCTTATGAAACCGGTGGTAGAATCCCTCCGGGTGAGGGGCGTCCGACTCGTGATCTACCTGGACGACATCCTGCTGATGTCGGATTCTTCGACGTCCCTTCAAGTACACTTGTCATGGACACTCTCATTGTTACAGGACCTGGGTTTCCTGATCAATGTGGAAAAGTCTTTGTTGATACCCACACGTTGTCTGGAATTTCTGGGTTTCCTCCTAGATTTGCGCAGTATGACACTGAGCGTTCCTACTCCCAAGATACGGTCCATCCGCAAGGAGGTTCGCTCCCTCCTCAGGGATCACTCACCCACGTTGAGGGAGTTGGCAAGGGTGATTTGTCTCCTGGCGGCGACTCGTTTGGCGGTTCTGCCGGCTCCTCTACATTACAGGGCGCTCCAGAGATTGAAGGCCCGTTCTCTCCGATCGGTAGCGGATTATTCCCGCAGGGTTCCCCTCGGACGATGCGAAGACGGATCTGTCGTGGTGGCTAATGGACTGGTCTCGGAATTCTCGCCCAGTGCGATTCCCCGTACCGTCGTTGACCATAGAATCCGACGCGAGTCGTTCGAGTTGGGGGGCGCGTTGCGGCAAGATGGAGACAGGCGGTGGTTGGTCGACCCAGGAGTTACTCCTCCACATCAATGTTCTGGAACTCATGGCAGCGTTTTTCGCCCTAAAATGTTTCTCCAGGGGGACCGATCACTGCTGTATCCTCCTGAAACTGGACAACCTATCGGCGGTCCGATATATCAATGCCCTAGGGGGGGCTCGTTCAGTGGCTCTGACGTCAGCAGCTGCCGACCTTTGGGATTTTTGTCTTCCGCGCGGTCTGTTTGTGGTGGCTCAGTATCTTCCAGGTCTCGCCAACACAGTGGCGGACTGGAATTCTCGCCACCTGACGGACTCGGGGGATTGGCGCCGTCGGTGTTTGCCACCATCAACGGACTGTGGGGTCCTCTCCAGATGGATCTGTTTGCATCCAGACTGAATCGATGGGAATGAGATTTTACAGTTGGCGTCCGGATCCAGAGGCAGAAGGCACGGACGCCTTCGCTCAGGTGTGGCCGGAGGGCCGGCTTTACGCCTTCCCTCCGTTTCAACTATTGTTACGTGTTTTGAGGCGTCTCTGCGACACCGGGTCAGAGATGGTTTTAGTGACACCATACTGGCGGTCCCAACCGTGGTTTCCCCTTCTGTTGAGGTACTCCCTGACCCCGCCCAGGCGGATCCCGACCTCGCCGTCCCTACTGACGGGACCGGACGGCCTCCCTCACCCACTGTTGCGGGAAGGTCGATTGGCCCTTGTGGTCTGGTGGATTTCCGGTTCTCATGGCGGGCCACGGGCATTTCGCCAAGAACTGAGGAGTTACTCCAGCACGCTTGGGCTCCAGGTACGAGAGGGGCCTATCGCTCTGCTTGGACAGCTTGGCACGGCTGGTGTTTGCAGAGGGGTGAGGATTCCACTTCTGCCCCTCTGAACTCGGTTCTAGATTTCCTGTCCTCTTTGTTTGACTCTGGATTGGCTTTTCGTACTATAAATGTGTACCGGTCGGCTTTGTCGGCGGGCCACCTGGGTTTTGATAACTCTCCCTTGGGTAGACACCCTCTGGTTTGTCATCTTCTTAAAGGAGTGCGTCTGTCTCGCCCCCCGACACCACGATATTCCTCTACGTGGGACGTAACGCTGGTGGTGACTTTCCTTCGCGCATGTCCGTGTAATGCCTCTTTGTCATTGCGCCAGTTGTCGGCTAAACTGTTGGTATTGTTTTGCCTTATCTCCTGTAAGCGTGTGGGGGATGTCAGGGCGCTGGATTTTGGTGTCCGTTCTTTCTCACCGGACGGCGTTTGTTTCGATGTCTCGAGACGTACTAAGACGGCGATTCGTACTGTGTTTTTTCCAGCTTTTCCGTTGATACCGGAGTTGTGTCCGGTTCTTTGTCTTCAGGAATATGAAAATCGTACTTTGGCTCTTCGTCCCTTGCCGGGATCCCCATTATTTGTTTCATTTCGGGTTCCTCATAACCCTGTTAGATCTTGCTGGGGTGGATATTTCGCGCTTCGGCGCTCATTCCATCCGTAGTGCTGCGGCTTCTAATGCTTTTATGGCGGGTTGTCGCCTAGAGGACATTATGAAGTCGGCGGATTGGTCGCGTGAATCTACGTTTCGTACGTTTTACTTTAAGCCGGTCTCTCATTGGTCACAAGCACTGATGCGTTGAACGTGCAAATATGAAGCCTCCGAGGCCTGCCTTAAAATTCCCAAATTTTCCTAGTCCCGGTGACGGAAAGTTTGGATTTTAATAAGGACCCGGAGGCGAGTATTTCCCACCTCTCCCGCCCTGAGGGGGGTGTGTTCTAGACCGGCCAGGATGATTGTATCTATGCGCAGCGCATGGTTTGAGATGGGTTGTCCTCCTGTTGATTGGGAGGCGGGAAACCGAGGGTTCGGTAGTGTTCCTTTCCTAATGCCTGCCTTCGTGTTTCTGTTCTTCTTACAGCGAATTGATGATCTGTGGATTGTGAGTCCTCACGGGATCATCGTGTTTTCCGGATGGATCTAACGTTACCTGTTCCTTGATCTTGTGGTTCCAGTCCCATGAAGAAAGAGGGCGTTACTGCTCCAGCTCAGACTGTTTATAGGCTAGGGGGCTGGACTTACTAAGAGGAGGGTTACCCCACGTTGGGGGTTTGACATGTTTTTTTCTGGTTTTTGTTATCACTTTTCTTTACTGCTATAGGAGTAATAAAGAAAGAGATTGCAAATACTCGCCTCCGAGTCCTTATTAAAATCCAAACTTTCCGTCACCGGGACTAGGAAAATTTGGGAATTTGCCTCTATAAACTGGCCGAATTAAACCACTGAACATCAGGGCATTTCACTCACATGTCGTTCTCTGAATAGATTAACCATTGCTCCTCTATGGACATTTCACTGCCGAACAGCACTGTATTTAGCAGGCAATGCGACAAAATTTGGCGAACTAGCTGCTTTCTAAATCGCCCCGAAATAGCACCGTATGGGGAGATTCCCTGTTCGGTGCAATTTCGGCTCTCTGAGTAACCCCTTCAGTTGTGCTATATTAAAAGATATATTTTCTAGGTGTTTATCACATGGGCTGTTGTAAATATGCTCAGTATTTATAACTGGTTTGTGTAAAATTAATGCCGTTTAAGAAAGGGGCCAATAAAAATAAAAAATAAAAAACAACCCCCCATCCCAGATTCATCATTACCTTTACCTTTCTTAGTTCCTCTGAGGCATTTCCAAGGTCGGTTTCCAAATCTTCGCTCTCCGACTCTTTGTCGCCATCACACATGGTATTTGCTACGTTTATAAAAAGAGAAAGCCACTGGTTAGTTTATCTTTCAAAAAGGTTTCACAAATCATTTTCTTTTTACGGTCTGATGTACTGACGACAAATCCTTCTGTCTTGAAAACGAGAGAAATCTCAATTTATCCTTCCTGGTAAAATACTTTATAAATAAAAAAATAAAAAATAAAAAGGTTTCACAAACCGGGAGTACACAGTGTGTGAAACTTAAAAATAATAAGCCATTAGCAATAGGCTGAAAGTTAAAATGTATACATTAAAGCAAATGAACAGGAAGTTTAGACTTTTGTATTATTACTGTATCTGCAACCCATCTCATTTCTTAATATTATAAGAAGAGCAGTAATGAGCCCTGCGGGAGTTATCCACAAAGTGCCATTGTTTTATAAAAAATAAAAAAGGAAAAACACAAACACAATATGTTGGTGCTATAGCGAAACGCTGGCATTTCACAGAATGAAGAAACAGCAGGAGAAGCTTTTCCTGCGGCTTTTCGGATTTTTTGTATTTCGTGAAGCATCAGTGTTTGTCGCAGTTACGACAGGGATTATAGCCAGTGCTTTCTACACAGTCACTTTGATTTAGTGTAGAAATGGCACTCGTGTAATCCTACATACGCTCAAGTAACAGTGCACAAACAAACAATATGCCGGCCATGCTTGGAATATTCCAAGGAGCTTTAGGCGCACATAAGGCTCAAACCTGCTTACATCTTAAAGGACGTGGGAAAAACTCTGTGGCTTCGTGTGATGTAACTGATGGAGTCAAGTCATCAGCAGACGACTGCGTTTCTTCATCATCACCTGACAGCAGGTCCTTTGCTATTTCTTCCTAAAAATTCAGAAAAGGTTAAGAAAGAAAAAAAAAAACACAAACAAGAAAATAAATACATGGGCAAAGCAGAGCGGACCCTCATTAGCTAATTTTCCAGATACTATATCTGAAGTACATGAGTAGCTCGCATAGCTCAATCCTATCCCGTTACAAACCAAAAGCAGGCCTGCAGTGTTCAGGTTGGGAGATTTTAGCTTGACTGGATCGTTCTGCCCAGCTAGGAATATAAAGCAAGCATACTGAAAATCCCCTGCACCAGGCTGCTTCACTAGGAGATATACTGTATATAGATCTATGAAGCTGCAGAAATTAGGGGGCCTGATGCTGCAGCGATACTTCTATATGTGGAATCTAACCCATACTTACTTTATCCAGTGTCATATCTGGCAGATCATCAGCAAGTTCACTCGGGGAGCTTCCGGCACTGGAACCTGCCATTACTGGATCCGCTGGCTCATACACATAAATTGCTAACAAGTCTTCTAAAGGCATGTTTCCTTCCTGCGGAAAGACCAGTAAATACAGACTTAAATGACATCTTCACAATTCTAACGATAACTACGGGCCCCTTGTAAGTGCTGGTAGTCCTAGAGCAGTGTTTCCCAAACCTGTCCTCAGGTTCCCCGAACAGGCCAGGTTTGCAGATATCTGAAGCACAGCACAGGTGATACGATTTACTGCTCAGTGATTGCAGGATTCAGTCTGCTTTTCCCCAAGGGGATCTGTAAAATCTGGCCTGGTTGAGGGTCCTGAGGAGATGTTTGAGAAACACTATCCTAGACTATCCCCATCTGGGATGAAAGAAACTTTAAAGTCCACCTAGGCCCACGCACCAGAAACCAAACCACATGGACACTGGTCATCGGACTGGTCCCAAGAGTAATGAGAGATGCAGGAAATGGCAAGCGATCCATGGTAGCACTTCATTCTAAAGTGACACACACCTTTGAGGTTTGCCTTGACATGGTGGTGGGCTTATTACTTCAGCGGCCATTTAAATAGGCCAAAAATCTGTTTTTGCTTTGTAAGTTAATGAGATTGAGAGCATGCAACACATTTCCTTGTGTGTATAAAACTCCAACAAATTCCATAGCAGGTAAGACTAAAACAAGTTAGACACAAGGAGAAGAGAATCCTGCTGAAGAGCTTACAATCTAAAATAGGGCCCTCACGTCCTCCTGTATCTGCTGGCAGCAATAATGACCTTCTCCTGTATGTATTGTAGAATTGTCCGGTCTTTACCCTTTGCACCTTGTACAGCGCTGCGGAATGTGTTGGCGCTTAATAATCTAAGAGGAGGGTAAATAGCCAAGTTTGAGAAGTAATGGCATGCATGGGGAATGTGTGAGAGATCAGGAACGGTGAAACAAAGGATTATGACGTAAGCCGATATGCTTCTTTAAAATGAGAAGTCAAATGTTACAAGGGAGAGAGTGCCATAGATAGAGCGTAGCTCGGGAAAGGTCTTGAAGGCAACAGTTGGGGCTGTGGGTACAAGGAGATATCAGATAGTTGAGCGAAGTGAGCGTGTGATAGATACATATCTATATATACATACAGTTAATGAATATTTCTTCTGACTCCTAACCTTTGGTGCCAGTTACCAAATTGGAAAAGCAGTTTTGTCAAGCCCTGCCAACATTCAATGAAGAAGAAAAAAAACGACCTGTGCTGACTCCCATCATCCAAATTATCCCTAGAATGATCCCTCAGCTCCTGCAACTCTAAGTATCTTCACTCCCATATAGGAAGGAACCGGCATACCAAATGCTCACAGACCTAAACACCCTCACGTTAAGGATCAGTACCATCACAGCTTCACAGAAATTGTGACCTCATTTCAAACCCAGTTTCCCGAGCAAAACCGGTTTAGCAGCCTCCGTCCTCATCCAGAGCGCACAAGGAAATGCACTCTAAATTGAAATAAATCTAATATCTGGTTCGGATTTGTGAAGCAGTGACCATCGTATCAAACATTTAAAATATTTTAGCTCAAGATCTTTACACCTAGATACCCAATCGATTTTGGACTGTCTTCCAACCTGGGTGTAAACGTAACCAGAGCTGGAGTAAACAGAACTCCATAGACTATAATGGCTCTGGGAAGTTTACAACAAGGTGGGAATAGAGCCTTTTAGATCTGTTGAGTATGAAGTCAAACGCACCTTTTCCAAGTCTTCAATTTCAGAGGCAAAGTTCTTCCCATCTTCCTTCATTTCTTCCTCTTCGAGAGTTCGCTCATCATCATAGTCGTGCACCAGCATGTCAGCCGTAGGGTCGAAGTCATGGTCTTCAGAAGACAGAGAGCCGACTGCAACAAGAAAACAAAACGCGTCGAGGTGTTAAGGAAAAGGCTCACAGGCACCCAAAAAAAAAAACCCCAAAAAAATAAAAAGAATAAAAAAAAAAAAAAAAAAAAAAACACCATAATGGACAAGTTCAAATTAAAGAGCGGGGAAATCTAGTAAAAATAATACTGGGTGTCCATAAAGTCTCTTTACAAACTCAAAAATTACAAAAGGCAAATGAAAAGACAGAAGTGAAAGTTATTACAAAATGACATTAAGATTTTTGCCTCATTTAATACACCTCTGTGCACCTAATGGTGCCCATATAAAGAACATCAAGACGGTACTCGATTTCTTGCCATGTTGGCTGCAGCATCCCATCAATGGTGGCAATGGCATCAGTGATCCTCAGCTTTAGATTAGTGATGTCCCGTACCTTTGTTCGATACACCATATCTATAACATAACCCCATAGAAAGAAGTGGAGGGGAGTGATATCTGGTGAACGAGGTGGCCAGGGAATTGGGCCTCCACTTCCAATCCACCAGTCAGGAAATGTTCCAATTAGGAAGCCACGAACATGCTGTCCCCAATGTGGCGGTGCAGCATCTTGCTGGAAAATGATGGTTGGTTGAAGGTCATGTTGTTGTGGTGCCACGTATTCAGTCAAAAGGTCAAGGTAAACATTTGCAGTAATTTATTATTATTTTTTATTTATAAAGCGCCAGCATATTCCGCAGCGCTGTACAATAGGCACAGTATAGACAGGGTTACAATACATTGAACAACATTTGACAAACAGTACAGGAGGAGATGAGGGCCCTATTCCCGTAGGAACTCACAATCTGGGAGGGTTGGGGTTGGAAACAGGAGGAGAGGACTGCAAGGTGAGAGTGATTGATGGTTGCGTCAGTGAGTTGGGTGGTAGGCTTCCCTAAATAGGAACGTTTTAAGGGAGCGTTTGAAGGAAGAGAAGTTAGGGGAAAGTCTGACAGTACGAGGGAGAGTGTTCCAGAGAGTGGGGGCTGCGCGTGAGAAATCCTGCAGTCTATCATGGGAAGAGGTGATGCGGGGAGACGCTAGTAATTGATGTCTCGAAGAAAAACAGACCAATGATTCGATTGCACATGATCCCACAGCACACATTCATCTAAAGCAGAGGATCACTGATGCCATTGCCACCATTGATGAGGGGATGTTACAGCAAACATGGCAAGAAATCGAGTGCCGTCTTGATGTTCTTCGTGCAACTAATGGTGCCCATATAGAGGTGTATTAAAGGAGGCGAAAACACCTTAAATATATACGCATCATTTTGTAATAATTTTCACTTATCTGTCTTTACATTTGTCTTTGGAATAAATTTTTGAAGTTGTAAAGAGACTTTATGGACACCCTGTATATTAATATTATATACCTCTATCAGATAATGCACAATAATTAAACAGAAAACACTGTTCTAAAATAATCCCGGCCCGTACGGCTTTGAGGGGGGCATAGAGTGCTTTTCATTTCAGCCTTCAGAGAGTTACAATTTGAGCCATTAATTCTCCATATCTTAGATTGTAAGCTCTTGAGCAGGGTCCTCCGTCCTGTTCCACGTGTATGTATATTTGTTATTCTGTCTCTTCCATTGTACAGCGCTAAGGAATTTGTCGGCGCTTTATAAATACTTGTAGCTGTAACAAAGAGCGGCAGAATATTTTCGTTGCACATAAAGTTTACCTGCGCTACCCGGCACACATAGGAATGTCATTAACATGAACCTGCGCCAATCTATTTTTAAACCGGCCGGAGATTAAAATAAACCTCTCCAAGTACAAACATAATTAAAATCATTAGAAATATTGCTTCTAGTTGTAATTAAGAAGTGTTTGTCTTTTTACAGACAGTCCAATAGAAAGCAGCCGCTGAGATGTTACTAACCAGTCATTAATGCAGAAACTAAACCTGTACAGGAAAGGGAGGCGCCACAACAACACCTATAAACCGTAAATTACCAAGAAACCCGGCTCGCCATGAAATACAGAATTATGGAGGAAGGACAGACAGCACACAAACACAGCTTTATAATCCTAATTAATGAGAAAAAGTGTCCAAACTTTTTTTTAAAAAGTCCAGAAGAAAGTCTACACCTCCCTTTAAAAAAAAAAAAAAAAAAAAAAACACATCCAGCAACCTAAAGTGACCGAGAGGATACAATAAAAGTATGGCAAGTGTCTACAAGTCCAGATTTACATAAAATGCAAAGAACAGTTACAAGTATTTATAAAGCACCAACATGTTCTGTAGCGCTGTACAATGGGGGGGGGGGAGAAACAGAAAAAAAAATGCATACATACAAGTTAAAACACACAGAACAGTAGGAGAGAGGACCCTGCTCGAGGGCTTACAATAGGTGAGGTTAATACCAGAGTATGTGAGGTACTGGAGGTGCAATTGGGGGGTCAGGGAAGATGGAGCAAGAGATGTACAGTGGGGGGGGGGGAATCATAGAGTTAGCTGATAAACTTCCCTAAAGTAAGGTGTTTTCAGAGACTTCTTGAAGGACTGGAGAGAAGGAGAGTCTGATATTGCGGGGGAGTTCCATTGAAAGGGGGCACCTCGGGAGAAGTCCTGAAGGCGACAGTTGGGGGTGCGGGTACGAAGAGACGATAACAGCAGATCATTGGCAGAGCGAAGTGGACGGGACGGGATGTACCTGTTAAGGCAGGGGCGCGTTATGGAGAGCTTTGTATGTGAGCACCAGTATTTTGAAATGGATTCTGAAACAAAACAGGAAGCCAGGGTTGAGATTGACAAAGGGTCGAAGTGCGGTGGATGAGCCTGGCACAGGTATTCATTACAGACTGCAGAGGGAGAATCTTAAGGCCAGGGAGAAGGCGGTTACAGTAATCAAGGCGGAAGATAAGAGCTTGGATGAGCATTTTAGCAGAGTCCTGATTAAGAAAGGGCTGGATGCGTGCAATGTTTTTTAGGTGGTAGTAGCAGGATTTGGTTAGTGACTGAATGTGAGGAGTAAAAGGAGAGATCAGAGTCTAGGAGGACCCCAAAGCCAGTGAGGTAGATGTAATGGTGGCACCATTCACCTGAAGGGAAATGAGGGCTGGAACGGTGGTTTTAGAGGTTGAGCTTTAGGATATGGGAAGACATACAGTCGGAGACATCTGACAGGCAGTCTGTAACATGGTGCAACACCGGAGGAGAGAGATCGGGAGAGGAAAGGTAGATTTGGGTGTTAGAGATGATATTGGAGTCCATATGAAGAGATGAGGTTACCCAGAGAGGTGTATAGATGGAGAAGAGTAAGGGACCCAGACCAGAGCCTTGATGTATCCCAACTGAAAGGAACTGGGGGTGAAAGGCACCAGCGAAGAGAGATGGGAAGAGAACCAGGAGAAAGTACCACTGAGGCAGAGTTGACACAGCATGAGGAGCAGGAGAGGCTGGTCAACAGTGTCAAAAGCAGAAAGATCAAGAAGGAGAAGTAACCTTTGGTTTTAGCAGCAACTAAATCATTGGTCACAGCAGTCGGAGTGCTGGGAGCAAAAGCCAGATTTGTGCGGGTCAAGTAGATAATTATCAGCGAGGAAACCGACGAGCTGCTTATAGACCAGGTGTTTTAAGATTTTGGGGGCAAAGGGGAGCAGAGAGATGGGTCAGTAGTTTGAGAGGGAGGTGGGATCAAGAGATGTCCTCTTCAGAATGGGGGTGATCGGTGCACGTTTGAATGCAGAGGGGAAGAGTCCAGAGGAGAGGAAGAGGTTGAAAAGGAGTCAAAGCAGGGAAAATAACCAGCAGTGCGTGTTAGTAATTTCTACAATTAAGAATGCAGTCAACATAACATTTTGCACAGAATATTGCAGCCGGTATTTTTGAATTTGCTGGCTGCTGACAGACACACGTCACCCCGAGACAAAAAAAAAAAAAAAAACCACAACAACACAAAGCTGTAGTCATTGGTCTCCGAGGCAGCGGGTTAAATCGGATCTGAACAGCACGGAGCTTTGATCCATTGTTCCGCGCAGGCACTACGGAACAGAAGTATGTACACTGCGCAAGTCCCTAAGCTACTTGTGTAAAAACAAGGTTTTAAAAAAAAAAAAAAAATTACACCAAACCTGGACATTTTTGGGCATAATTGGAAAGGACATGCTTTGGTCTTTCCAATGATACCAAACAAGACTGACTGCAACCGATCGGGAGATTGGGGGTGGGGTCGTCATTTGAACCCCCGTATGGCCACTTGGCAGCTAGGAGGTTAACTGGCGCTACCACAAATATGGCGACAATGTCAGTGGGAGGTCCGGATGACATACAAGAGGTCAGCCACATCCAGAAGAGGACTGCAAAAAAAAAAAAAAAAAAACACCCAGACGTTAATCGGAGGAGAGGTGTCCAAGATGACACCCCCCCTCCTTGTCAGGCTCTCCTAGCAGGGGGAGGCACCTGAAACTGACATCTGTGCCCGTCGATGACGTCAGTGCGACATCCGAGGTCTTTAACACCGGAGGTCTGACTTAAAAGGAAGTGAGACCACTGCGGGACACCGGCCATAACTTGAAAACAAGAGAAATCTCAATGTATCCTTCCTGGAAAAATACTTTGCAAATAAATAAATAAAAAGGACCATGACATACAGGGTACATCTTTGGTCTTTAAAAGGCTTTTTCCCCCCTCAAGACGTACCATGCACGTTATTGGTCCCTGAGGGTTAAATGCACCTGTCATCACCTAGCTGGCACAGTCATCTTTGCAACTGCACTGGAAAGCAATCTGAGGTCCAATCAGACCTGCTGATTGTTTACCAGTTAAGGGAGATCAGCCAATGGAAAAAGAGCACGACCAGTTTACATTTAGCTTTTTAAAGTGGTCATGATGTTATGTCCCCCCCCCCCCAATCTGGTGTTACTGCTGGGCAAAGTAGAGGAGTTTCCACCACCCCACCAGCAAACAGAATTTTGCATTTCCCAGCTGCCAGTCACGCCAGCATGCAGAATGTGCGCCACAGCTCCGATACACAAGTTCCTTAGCGCCTGCGCGGTACAGTGTATGTAAAAATCATACAATTATAATAATAATTGGGCAGAGGTTGTCAGCAAAATCCGTGCAATAATTAAAAGGGGACGACGACGAGAGTATCCCCTTTAAAAGTCTAACCAGGAGGGGGGGGGCCGCCTGAGTCCCCCCCCCCCCAAAAATAAAAAAAAGATGAAAAACCACACACACAATGTCTCAGATTGCTTAAAAGGAGGGAGAGGGGACTAAAAAGTGGGATAGACAACGTGTCTGGGGGGGGGGGGGGTGTCACATCAAAAAGGAAGAGGCAAAGATCCAAAACAAACTAAAAACAATGCAGATCAGTCCATTCCAGGCCAAGAGCAGAGTGAGCATCCCAGCCAGGCTCAATAATAAAACAGGCCACAAGTCATGAGTGTCCACGGTACACATGAGGGGGGGGGGGGGAATCTCTCATCCTGGACAATCCACCATATCCCGGGAAAGACCCGCCCCCAACAGTACAGACCATGCATCTGCAGCTCAATGGTGCAGGGCACACTCATGGGTCACCTCCAAGGAGCCCGCCATCCACCAGCTGTATTGGACCCCCCGGAACGAAGCAAGATCCCTAGTTATTAGAGACCTCCCAGCATTCCCCTGTGAAAAAAACAGGAAGCTGCTCGAAATCTTGAATATTGTACTGCGCCAGAGTGAATTCTAAAATGTTTATTTCCCTACACCACTAAAAAGAAAAGTGAAAGGAATGTCCATTAAGTCCTTAAATAAAGGTTAGCACTGGTGACGTCCCAAACAGGATTTGAGCCACCAATCTGATCGTGAAGTAGTCGGGATTGGCCAATAGAGCGTCTGGACCAGATAAAGCACCACCTGCGGCCGGACTAGTGGCTCGGATGCTAAAGGAAACCTAGCAGCCTTGGCATTCACTGCCGAATCTTCCCTGCCTGCTACAGGTTACAGAGCAGGCAGGGAAGATGCTGGGGGTGAGCGCTGAGGTTCTGGCAGCATCTTACACGAGCTACCGATGTCACTATGTCCCAGAGTCAGCCCATCTGAGCAGGAGGTGCAATCACAAGGAGAGCGATGTAAGCACCGTCCTGTCCACCTCCCGCCAGCCTCAACCCCCCCCCCCCCTCTTAGAAATGTGATTTGATCAGATTTTTCTTCAGAATCGGATATGGACGTCCCTAGTTAGAACAGATTTACCGGAGCTCAACATGGTGAGACATGAAACCATTCAAGGCGTTACCAGAAGGGTTTGCAACTATAAAACACAACTTTGACACAGGAGATTATTATTGCTACAACACAGGCAGGGGACACGGAGTCAGTTTTTGGTTGAACCAATTGAGATGTAGGACAAGAAGGTGCAATGTAGCCATGACAGGGAGACGAATTAAACAAAGTGAAAGGTCAGTCAAAAGGGCGTAAAGGCCAGAAGCTCAATAGAATGGCAGCACAGGTACATGTTCAGAAGGGGCTTTCATGGACAAAAGATGCACTTGCACTAAAAATAAACAGCTCAAATCAAGGTGCCCTTTGAAAGTAGGAAAGCAGTCAGTCACGACCACAGGCCATACGTGAGGTATCTGCTCCATGCCATTAGGATCCCAAGCGAAGCAAAACTAAACCACCCCACTGCCACCCTGAAAACGGATTTATTAAGGGGAAATGAGGACAACCATTAAACAATTCATTCAACTTTGGCTTTTCTATTTGGATATGGTGAAACAAAACGGAAGGGAAAAAAAAAAAAAAAACAATAGTACTGCAAAGTGGAAACCCAAGTGCTACAGTACAAATTCACTAGAGGTTACATAAATGAAAATTATTTGGTTACATAAAAGCGTTATAAATTTTAAAAAAAAGTGTGTTTTATAGTAATTTTTAATGCAAACCAGATAAAATACAGAAACCTAAATTTACAAATATATTTCTGTAAATTCCCAATCATCCTTTCCAATGATGAAATTAAACTCAGGAGAGTCAATCTCTTTCAGGTAACCCACTTAATGGATTATTCACAAAGCACCAAAATTTCAGTGCTTCACACTTCGGTGAATTCAATGCAGGGTGAACGTTGAACACCGAAAAGCAGAGAAAAACAAAAACACAAAACTGAATTGTACTACTGTAAAAAAGAGCCGATAAAAAAGGGTCCGTTACAGAATTTAGACATAATCCTTTTAAGAAATTTGCGAAACAATTATGCAAAAAAATTAAAGATTTTTTTACTTTTGGCAGATTTTTTTTTTTTTTTTCTTTCCACATTGAATCCTATGGGATTCACCTGTTTAAACCGGTCAAACTGAAACACTGAAAATTAGAGCATGTCACTGACATTTCGGCGTCCTCTGACTAGATAAACCATTGCTTCTCTATGGGACAATTTTGCTGCCACCAAAGATCGCTGATCTGCACCGTGTTGCGCTGTCAGTGCGCCAATATTTGGTGAATTGACAATTTAGTGAATAGAGGCACTGCCACGAAATTGCACCATGAAGAAACCAGGAGAGAAAAAAAAACTGCTTTCTTGGTCAGGAGTAATTTTTCCAGGTTTGTGCACGCACAGGTAGCTATAATTACTTAAAACTAGGGCTGAAACAACTAATCTCATGAAATCGATTTGTATACAGCGCACACTGCTTGGAGTCAGACAGAGTTAAATGTTGATTGTATGACTTAGCTCTAGGGTTATGTCAGACATTACCAGTTTGTTTCTATTCAGTTTACAACTCCAGTAGTGTTATAGCACAAACCCTGGGATACTGCCACTGGGGTTTTGAACTTACTTGAAGCTGGACTTCTGTGTCACCACCCCAACCTGCCTGCCATCCCCTCCCTTTTGGTCTGGTCCCTTCCTACAAAATCCCTTCTGGTCTTTTGCCCAAACCCACTCGGTCGCCTGTCAAGTCCCTTGCTCAGTCACTCCCACCTCTGAACCCTCCCCTCCCACGGTCAGTTTGTTCATGGAATTATTGTAAAAAAGGACACTCCACGCACCCTGACCAGTTTAGCTTATTAAAGTGGTTCAGCTGCATGGAGTGCCCTCTGTTCTCACCCTGCTTTCGTGCTGACATCATGTCTGAGAGCTCGCAACAGCATTTGTTTGGGGAGAAAGCAGACCTGGACTTAAGCTGCCATGCAGCATCAATCTATCACTCTGACCAGGTGCTCATGAAACCCGCGTGCGAAATGTATGCAATGTGCGTATGTACGAAAGTTATGTACACAATCAGGGTTATTCGAAGAGAATCGAAAAGTCACCGCATGTTCGGTGATTTTTCGTTCTCTTCCATTCGGGGCGATTTGGCGATCCCATTTCGGCGACCCTGCGGTGTATTCAGCAAGCACCCCAGGGCAGAAGTGCAGGGAAAAGCCGCTGCAAAACCCAGCGAACGCACACCGAAACCCACAAAAACATGTGGATTAACCCCGCTGAACATGCCGGAGAAACCCAAGCAGCCGCCGGAAAAGTCAACACCGCAGACGAAGGGAGTGGGGGGGGGGGGGGAGAAACACAGTGCGCTTGAATGTTTGAAAAGGGAAATGCTGTTTGCAGAGAAACTACAGAACAAAAATGTCTGAAATTTACATAGAAGATCCAATGAATGATAATAAAAAAGGGCTGTTACAGAAAAAGCTAAAAATAAAAAAATGCCTAAAAAGATCCAAAAAGAATAACTCTGCAAGTAAAGAGACTTTTTACTGCAGATTAGGGATGCACCGATACCACTTTAAGCCCGAGTACCGATACGTATATCTATACTTGAACAAAAGTATCTGGTGGCGTGATGACAATCGCTTCTTGGTATTCAGGTGGTTCTAATTAGGGATGCACCGATACTTTTTAAAAGTACTCACCGATACCAAGTACCGATACTTTTATTTAATGTCATGTGACGCTTTCCAATAGGAACAGACCTCATAAAAATTTATATATGAGATTGACCGCAGCACTCATGGATTCGCTCCCCCAGGTCTCATGGATTCGCTCCCCCAGGTCTCATGGATTCGCTCCCCCAGGTCTCATGGATTCGCCCCCCCAGGTCTCATGGATTCACCCCCAGCTCGAACGCTGGGGAAGCTGGCCGTGTGCATGTAAAGCACGCGGCAAGCGTTCCCCTCCGGCGCGCCACGATACTCACCCATCCTGAAGGTCCGGTCGCTGGGCAGTGATGCGATCACGTGGCCACCGGGCGCATCTGTGGTGCGGCCTCCAGCCGAGAGGCATCGTCACAGGAGCGCCCAGTGACGCGGGAACGCATCACTGCCCAGCGACCAGACCTTCAGGATGGGTGAGTATTGCGGCGCGCCGGAGGGGAACGCTGGCCGCGTGCTTTTCATGCACGCGGCCAGCTTCCCCAGCCCCGCGGACACCGGCAAGCCGGCTTCCGGTATTGGCGGGATGTATTGGGCCGTTTGCACGAGTAACAAGTACTCGTGCAAACGGCAATATCGGCCCCGATACCGATACTAGTATCGGTGCATCCCTAGTTCTCATGATACGTAACATCCAAGTGGATTATATAAAAAAGGAAGCAAAGCACAAAATACAGATAATAGTGCAGGGTGCAAAGAAAGCATAAAAAAACAGAAGAGAGACCTCCTTGTGCAGGTCCACCAATGGATGTATACAGTAATTTAAATAGAGTGCCAACTCACATTGAGTGGAGCTTAAAGCCAAGCTCTAGGTGATAGTGACAGTGGATTTATAAGGTAAAATCCACAAAAACCTCTACCGAGTTCCAAAACAAAAGGGACCAGGTTCTTTAAGTTTAAAAAAGAATATATTTAATTAAAACAAAGTAAATATTGTAAATAAAAACGCTGCCAAGTGCCAGAACGCGTTTCGCCGCGTGTTGTGGCTTCATCAGCTGGTTTACAGAGTGACAGTAAAATATTGCGTATATAAAGCCCTTCAATTAGGGTAAAAGGTCCCATGTGTTAGATTGGTATGGTAAATTCCCTCAATGGTCTTACAGCAGCCCTAATATGTCTCTCATGGACTATAGAAGCAGAATTGGCAGCAATGTGGAAACTATGCTTGGTAGCACTTTTGTCACATCACAATTAAAAAGAGTATAAAGGGGACACTAACAAAAGAACCCTTGTAGAGTTAGAAAGGAATTTGATCAAAAGAGACCAAAATAAAATTAGAAATAGCGACCCTTGAGAAATACAGGAAAGACAAAATAACACCAAGAGGTTTAAGATTCCATAAAACCCCCTCTTCAGAGAAAGACGATCCTGAGTTTATCATAGGATGGAATTCATTATTAGAGGGATTTGCCGTCACTCTGATGGAATATGTCATACAAAAAAAAGAAAGAGAAGCTCCCTAAACTTAATGTTTTAGTCGACCAACTATCTAAACAGATTGAACAAGAACACTAACGAAGAGATGGTTGATATCAATAAAACATTGGGCGAAAAACTAGAGAAAATAGAGAATGAGGTACTGATTATAAAAAAAACGTAAATACGAAAGGGATGTAGAGGATTATAGGAGAGGTACCATACATAAGATCTACGAGGAGACCACAATGGAACCCCATCCTCGAGAACATAAAGAGGCGGAATCCCGCATAAATAACTGGACGGGAGGTAATCGACGATGGGTAAATAGAAGTAATAACAGAAATGATTATCAGAATGATTGGAGGAATGATAACAGAAATGATTATCAGAGAGATTGGAGACGTAACACCCAACAAAAAGGTATCAAAATCCACGTTCATGGAATAATGATAACTATAGAACTTTCCAAGGTAACTCTTACAATACCCACTTTGATAAAAGACCATCTAAAAATCGAGATCATAGCGGCAACAGGGGGAGACAATGGCATGCACCATACCATAATGGGCATGAGATAGGTAGGTCCTATACTCGTAACAGTGGCCCCTACATAAATAGACAACATAGTGCTGTAGGAAACGAAGTGCCTACACCGTTAAGAGAGAGAAATGAGTTAGAGAATACTATCCCATTGAACAACAGGTTTGCTGTACTAAGAAATAACCAAGAGGAGGAGGAGGTTTTTTGGAAGGATCCCCTGAACAGGGGGGGGGCAGACAAGCGGACTACAGAGACACAGACTCAAGACCAGAAAGGGGAGGGGGACAGAAAAGACCCTGGGAAAGATCAGAAGGGGAAAGAGCAAGAAAATGCGTACGGAAAAGAAAAAAGAGAAAAGAGAGTTCCAGACAAGGGCATTTTTAATTTGAGTAACAGAGTGCTCTCAGCAACGGAAATCAGTGTCCTTAATAAAAGGTCTTAAATTTGCCCCCACTAACCGTCTCGATAAGTTTGGTGTTTACATCGACTTACGATTTAAACGCAAACTTAGCCTAAAAATTTTTTTCTTGAAGCAACCACTAGAAAGAAACGTCATACAAAGCCTCCCACTTGTGGCCTCTACCTCTACGGTTCACACCAATCTAAGAAATAACTCAAACTTTTTCCCCCGCCACATGGTCTCTGACGAAATAAAAGTTTTCGAAACCCTAGTCATGAGGGATGTAGAAAAAAAAATGGCAATTAAGAAAGACAATAATTACAATCTTACTAGAGAAGAGCATAAAGCCCTGAAGGAGCTCCAAAATGATCAAACCATAGTTATAAAACCCGCCGATAAAGGCGGGGGGCACTGTCATTCTTTCTAAAGAACAATATAATGAAGAGGTGTTTCATATATTAAATGATGGGACTACCTATGGTAGATTAAAAAAAGATCCCATTAAAAGATAAGAAATCAGCTAAAATCTCTACTCCAGGGGGGAAACGAAATAGGTATTCTAACAAAATCGGAATTTGATTATTTATTAATGGAATAAACGAGGACACCACACCTCTATATTTTGCCAAAAATTCATAAAAACCCGCTAAAACCCCCGGGAAGGCCCATAGTGGCCGGTATTGATTCAATAACCAGTCATTTATCAGAATATGTAGACGTTCTCCTTCAACCTATTGTTCGTACCATCCCATCATATCTTAAAGACACTCTAAGTATGTTACAAATATTGAAAGAACGGAGTTGTCAAAATGGTGATATTATGGTGACATGTGATGTTAACGCACTGTATAGCAGCATACCACATGGTATGGGGCTAGCTGTATTGGAGGAGGAAATGTCCAAATACAATTGATAGTGTCAAATTCATATTGAACCATAATTATTTTAAATTCGAAGATGACTACTACATTCAATTAAAAGGTACAGCGATAGGCACAAGGTTTGCGCCCAGCTACGCTAACCTTTACATGTCGGGCTGGGAAACCAAGTTCGTGTACGGTTCGCCTAGCTGGGCGCAAGGAAACGTGCTGGCTTATAAATTATATCGATGACGTGTTCTTTATTTGGAGAGGAGGTGAGGATGACCTACGTATTTTTTTGGAAGAACTTGACAACGCTGAGTGGGGTATCAAACTAACAACTATAGTTTAGAGACGGTCCATTTTCTAGATCTGGAAATTTATAGAGAGGGAGACACTATAAAATCAAAAACCTTCTTCAAGGAGGTAGATACTAACACCTATATAGACCAGACTAGTTGTAACCACCCCTTGTGGTTAAAGGCGGTCCCAAAAGGACAATTTACTCGTCTGAGACGAAATTGCACAGATAGAGATTTTTAAAGAGCAAGCCGGTACCTTAAAGAAAGATTTTCTGGAAAAAGGGTATAAGGAAACAGACTTAGATCAAACTATCTCTAGTATAACACAGATTGTGATGAACTGCTCAAATACAAACCAAAAAAAATTGAAAAAGGAGAAGAAATTCTCTTTATCTGTGACTACAGCAACAGAGCCAAACATATTAAAAGGATCTTAAAAAAAGCATTGGCATATTCTAAAAAATGATGGTGATTTAAAGGACTGCATAGGAACAACGCCTAGAGTCATATTTAGCGGGCACTAAAAATATAAAAACTAACTTAGTACACAGTAAAACTAAAAAGATTGATGTCAATCCAAATTTCTTTGGCCTAAAAGAGGGCTTTTATTGCTGCGGCTAATGTTTGGCTTGCAGATCTACCGATAATAAAAAGGATTTCTCTGATGTCTATATAAACCGAAAGAATAATCAGTCTGTAAAAATAGGTGGAGTTTTAAACTGCTGCTCCAAAAACGTAGTGTATATGTTAGAATGTCCCTGCGGCCTACGTTATATAGGCCGCACCAAGAGAGCATTAAACGTCAGAGTTGCCGAGCATGTAAGAAATGGCTTCGAGAAACATTCTGTTTCTCTACATTTCAAAACTATACATAACAGCTGACCCACAGGTATAAAATTTTGGGCCATCAAACAGATTAAAAAAAAAAAGATGAAGATAATGTAGTGAATAGGTTAGCAAAAAAGGAGAGGAGACTCATTTTTGAAAATGGTACACTAGCACCCAATGGTTTGAATGAAGATTTCGAAATCATAAATTTTTTATAATTTATACACTTACTTCCTTCGTGCACACTATATAGGTTGTAATTCCGGTTTATATGTAGACTTATTCTTGTTCTACTACAATTTATCATTTATTGAAGGAGAAGAAAATGTCTAATAACCCACAATGTTTGGGTATCCAATTTTTCATTGTTATAATTTTTTACCTACTCCACAATTAATTTGCATTATTATTAGATAATTAGATATATAACATATGAGTGTACAATAAATAAACTATCGCAATAAGTATATATATATATATATATATGTCTCTTCACCATATTATTGACCTGTATGATTTACATATCTATATAATTTATTAATTTTCACAAATAGGCCCTTTATTCTTATATTTCACTATAAATTTCCCATCTTAAATTTTTACTTTATTTTATTTAACTCCATTCCAATAGTTATATCAAATAACTAGTATAACTTTATACTCCCTACCAATTTTAATTTTAAGTTTCACTTTATTATCTAATATTAGGACCCTATATTTTATATATATATATCTTTATCAACTAATTTATCCACCATCTTTGGCTCATTAAAGAGTAATTATGACATAGCACATTCTTCCTTATACACCATATATAGTATGTAATTCATAATATTACACAGCCACTTTATATATGTTCTTCCACCATATTCATACCATAGACTTCATATTAGCGACTTGCACTATGTTAATCTACTTAAATTCCTCATTTGTATTGTTATTCATTTTATAATTAAACTATTATTATTATTATTATTATTATGTATCAGAAGGAGGTCAGTTTGCTCTCTATGAGATATAATCTACAGACTAGTGGTTATCGATACTCTCCCCTTTTATAGATGGCCTTCCGCAGGAGACTGTGTGGATGATCTTTGTTATAATAGGAACCCTTATACGAGAACCGACTGCTCCCACCAGAATAACGAGAGACACCGGAAGTACGGAATGGAACGCATGAAACGCACGCATCACCACCGCGCATGCGCAAGATGGCGGCCCGCATCGGGAGTTTGCCGGCAAACCCGTGGAACGCACGCCGATCGACTCACTTAATTCCTAACACATGGGACCTTTTACCCTAATTGAAGGGCTTTATATACACGCAATATTTTACTGTCACTCTGTAAACCAGCTGATGAAGCCGCAACACGCGGCGAAACACGTTCTGGCACTTGGCAGAGTTTTTATTTACAATATTTACTTTGTTTTAATTAAATATTTTCTTTTAAACAAAAAAGAACCTGGTCCCTTTTGTTCTGGAACACGGTAGAGCTTTTTGTGGATTTTACCTTATAAATCCACTGTCACCATCACCTAGAGCTTGGCTATAAGCTCCACCCAATGTGAGTTGGCCCTCTATTTAAATTACTGTATACATCCATTGGTGGACCTGCACAAGGAGGTCTCTCTTCCGTTTTTTATGCACGATGAGAGGAATCAACAGTTTGGAAGGGCAGGGGTCTCCTTCAAAAATAAGAAGAAAAAAGGACCCAGATGCACTTAACCACTAAGAGCCAGTGACAGGGCTCTTTATTTGTGAGTGGAACAGCTTACTAGCCAAAATTGCACACCGTATGACCGCTATCGCGTCTTCCATGAAAAAAAAATGCATTCGGACGCATTAACGCACTTTCTGACGGTAGACGTGAAAAATGTGTTCGTCTGACCCTAGCCTTATTAGATATTGCATTAAAACGAGAATGTTTTTAACATTGAAGCCTATGGGAGACGCCTGAATAAACCTGTCGAATGAAACCACCGAATAGCAGGGCAATTCAGCAACTTTTCACTGTTGGTTTTTGTTCTCTGAATAGATGCAATGCTTCATCTCTATGGGGGGTTTCACTGCCCTCGAACAGGCACCGTATGTGCAGGCAATTCACCAGCATTTGGCGAACTGCCTGCTCTCTGAATAGCCGAATGGCCAGGAAAGGTAAACGTACGCTGAATTTCACTGTCGGCCCCAATTCGGATCTCTTTGAATAACCCTGTATGTAAATTGCTTATGAAAA
Source organism: Leptobrachium leishanense (assembly GCA_009667805.1). Lineage (NCBI taxonomy): Eukaryota > Metazoa > Chordata > Amphibia > Anura > Megophryidae > Leptobrachium > Leptobrachium leishanense. Next base: position 19,263,575 of record CM019063.1, on the reverse strand, counting down.
AGGGGGTTGAATTTTTACATAAAAGGAACGTTAAGTAAAAGAAAATATTATCCGATGAATCCCCTAAGGGGTACATGACGTCATTTTCAGGCACCTCCCAGCACCTGCAAGGTGAACCTGGTGGGGGTCCTTTGGACCCCTCTCCCTCCCCAACGGCTGCACTTGGAAAAGCAAAAAAGGAGGCACCGCTAGAGAGGGCAGAGTCTGACTTTTCCAACAGTGCCTCTTTAACCCCTTAGGTGCCAGATCGCATTTAGCTCTGGGGAAGTGGCTGACATCTTTGATGTCAGCCAAGCCTCCTGGGTCACCCTCCACCCACTGACGTCATTGACAAATATGCAATGACGTCAGTTGGCCAGTTAAGTCAATCCTGTGGACCCCCGTATATGACCATCTTGGGTGTAAAAATAAAAAACTGGGGGTTTTCCCCCCCTAATTTTTGTCTGAGTGGGTATAATAAAAATAGGAGTTCAAATCAGGTTTAAATCCTCTCCAGTAAGTGTCCTTGGGCAAGACACCTAACAGTACATACTTGAAAACAAGAGAAATCTCAGTGTATCCTTCCTGGTAAAATCCTTTCCTCGAAAAAAAAACATTGAGCACAAAACAGTCAAGACGAAATGGCTCCGCAGTGAAGGGGTTAAAAAGGAAGAACCATGTAAAAATTGGACATTTCTAATTTTATGAAGGTAAAAAAAAAATGGCCTTTTTTTTTGCCGGTTGTAAATTGGGGGGGGGGGGGTGTCAAAGTTCGAAAAGTGTGTTTCCCCACCCCATTTTTTTTTTTTTAACAGTAAATTATTCAATATGATAAAGATAATGGTATCTTTAGAAAGTCCATTTAATGGCGGGAAAAAAAACTGTATGTGTGGGTACAGTAAATGAGTAACAGGAAAATTAGATCTAAACACAAAGTGCAGAAACGTAAAAACAGCAGTAGGTACTGTCAGACAATGGTAATATCGCCTGGTCACTATGGGGTTTAGGCTAGGGTCAGAGTGGGGCAGTCGGAACGCGCGTGCAGGCGCACTAAATCACGGCGGCAGTAGCAGCACATAACGGCCAATGACGGCCAATATACGCAGTACGTGCGTACGAAAGTGCGCCGACACCACGCAACCAGCAAATGAACGCATTTTTATCAGAACGTGAAACCGCTGCTACTGACGTACAGAGTGCGCTGCGGCCGCATAGCAGCGTGTGTGCGTGATTAGGAGATGTCAGACGCTGCTAGTGTGCGGCCAACATAACGTTCAAACAGCCGGATTTCCCTAGACTTCTTTTTACCCCACCGTCATGAAATACGTCCAGAATTGCGCATCGTCTGACCACTTAAGCGTATTCCGTGAAAAAATGCGTGCGCACGCATCGACGTACATTTTGACGGTGGCTGCAGAAAATGCGCTCATCTGTCCCTAGCCTAAAAAGGAAAAAAATTTAAATTGGCCAACTAATCGATATGGAAATAGTTGCAGCTCTACTTAAAAAAAATAAAAAAACACATACATACATATTAATCCTATTTGGATAATGAGGATCTGTAAAGGTGAGCCTAAAACCCACATAGCACGGCCATAGTTTATTTTTATATCTGAACTCATTAACCCCTTAAGCACCAATGACATAATGGTTATGTCGTAAATGCATTTTACTTTAAAGACCCTCGTCATTAAGGGGTTAATATGACTGTAAGCGCGAGTTAAAAAAAAAAAAAAAAAAAAAAAAACACAACAGACTGCGACAAAAGGACGAGGTACAGGTAAGCAACCTGGATTTATAAAAAACACACTTGACAAATCAAAATCCACACGTAAACAATAGAAAAGTGAAACCAATGATAAAAAAAAAAAATTATACATACCTGGGCTCGAACTGTCAAATGAAGCCTGCATAGAAAGACAAGAAAGGTCTTCGATTAGAGGCATGTCAAAAATTTGATATTTTGAAAAAAAAAAAAAAAGTGCAAAAGCGATATATTCACAGAATATGCAGATTCTAATGAGACTGCAAAAGGGATACCCACGTCAACAAAAATGGGGTCCGTGTGTTTACTAAACTGAAACATAGCAAGGCTGGACAAAACCCAAGGTTACCGATCACAGCTCTAAAACAAAAATATATTCCTCAAGGAAAAACAATATCCCCAAATACACAGAAACGCCGTTAAATGATTGTACAGTGTAGCAAATCCATGAAGGCTGCACTCAACCTGAACATGCATTTTTCATAAGAGGCTGAGACAAATGAACAAATATACAGAATTCCGAGCACTCCACTTTAATATTAGTTTTAAAGATTTTTAAAAACATCTGACTTGAGAAACGTTTACGTTTCAATTACAGAATACGATCACATCATCTCAGCTGGTCCTATTCTACCCAATAACCGTCCGATTAAGGCTAGGGTCAGACTAACGCATTTTTCGCGTCTAAAAAAGTGCGTTCGAACGAATAGACGTATTTTTTCACGGAATGCGCGATAGCGGTCATACGATGCGCATTTTCATCTGTGATTTTGTACCGATCATCAATAAAACACTTTTTGCGTCTGGACGTTATGTTGACCGGACATTAGCAGCGTCTGACGTCTCCTAATCAAGAACACATGCCTCTAGCGGACACAGCGCACTCTGTACGTCAGTACTAGCGGTATCACGTTCTCAAAAAAAAAAAAAAAAAAGCGTTTGTTTGCCGCTTGCGTTGCGCGGCCGTACTTCGTACCTACAACTACTACTACTACTACACGCACGCGTTCGTCTGACCCTAGCCTAACCCGCTCCTGCTTACCCGGGACATGCATCCTAATGGAGATCTCTGCAGTTCAAAGCTTAAGAAGGTCCTGGGAAGACAGGGAGGAGTGCAACACAGCAGGGGGATAGCCAGTCCCCAACATGTAACAGTCTGAACACGTACCTGTCTGTGACAGGTGCTTCATTGCAGAGAGCCACAGGTGGATGTATGTCCCATGTAAGTGTACCTCATAAGAACAGTCATAAGGTTGGGTAGGACAGGACCTGCTGTAATTGGGAACATTAAGTGGCAGGCTTATGCAGTGTGGGAGAATATCTTGTTACCAAATCTCCATCATTCAGTCCTAATTCACGTGTAAATAAACTAAATTTATTAAATTTTAAAGAAAATATATACACACTATACAGAACCTGTACCAGCCAGGTTCACTCCCAGAAAATAGCATTGGTTTAAATAAATCAATGGGATTTGGCATGATAGAATAGAATTTATTTACATTACACTTTAGGATAATGATATATATCTTCAAGTATAGGACGCACTCCAGGACTTAGGTCACAGAATAAAAAAAAAGATTTATTGAGTATGCATTAAAATATTGTGCCCAATGGCCATTGGGCACAATATTTTAATGCATACTCAATAAATCATCGTTTTTTTTATTCTGTGACCCAAGTCCTGGAGTGCGTCCTATACTTGAAGACCTCTATACTAATATTTTTGGATTTGTGCACCCAGGCAAGTATTTTGCTTTGTGGTATGTGCAGGTTGCCACTGGTTTCACACTGATATATATATATATTACACACACATAAAAAATTTTTATAAAGCCTTCCCAAAGCAGTGGATCGATGGAGAACTACCCAAGATACACATCTAAAAACAACCTATTTTATTCCCAGCCTGACTATTCTAACCATATAATAGCGTTTCCCACCAATTGGCGCTGCGTATAAGCCTGCACATATTATTATTTATTATTATTATTCTTTATTTATAAAGCGCCAGCATATTCCGCAGCGCTGTACAATAAGCACAGTATAGACAGGGTTACAATACATTGAACAACATTTGACAAACAGTACAGGAGGAGATGAGGGCCCTATTCCCGTAGGAACTCACAATCTGGGAGGGTTGGGGTTGGAAACAGGAGGAGAGGACTGTAAGGTGAGAGTGATTGATGGTTGCGTCAGTGAGTTGGGTGGTAGGCTTCCCTAAATAGGAATGTTTTCAGGGAGCGTTTGAAGGAAGAGAAGTTAGGGGAAAGTCTGACAGTACGAGGGAGAGCGTTCCAGAGAGTGGGGGCTGCGCGTGAGAAATCCTGCAGTCTATCATGGGAAGAGGTGATGCGGGGAGAAGCTAGGCGCAGGTCACTGTTTGACCTTAGGGAGCGGGCTGGGGTGTATTTGGTGATTAGTGAGGACAGGTAGTGGGGAGCTGAGTTAGTGAGGGTTTTGTAGGTAACACATACAGAACTATAGAAAGCCTAATCACAAAGCAATGATATTGCGTGCAGTTTCAGTGCTTAGTTTTTTGCCGCACGTTGCAAATTCCATTTCGCCACAAAAATCACCACTTAATTAATATTCACCATATTTTGCCAAAACTGGAATCACCGAAGCAGTTATCGGACATCAGTGAAAACTGTCAAATTGCCGCTATAACAGCTAAATTGGTATCTGTGAATTTTGCTGAACTGAGAAGAAAAAAAATAAAAATCTATTTACCGAATATGATTTTAAAAGCAATAAAAATGTAGTAAAAATATGTCCAAATAAGAAAAAAATGAAATAAAGTGTTAAGATAAAGGTCCTTTTAAAAAAATTTTTTTCTTTTTTTGCAAAAAAAAAAAAGTATTTAAAAATAGATATTCCAGATTTTTTTTCTACATTGAAACCTATAGGATTTGTCTGTTAAAACCTGTCGATTTGAAACACCGAAAATCAGGGCATCCCACTGCAGTTCAGCGATAGTGTGCTGAGGAAATTTCACCTGGGACGCTATTTCGCTGTAAATTCGCCTGTATTTGGCCAATTGACAGCTTTGTGAATAGACAGATTGCATCGAATGGTTAAATTCCCGTCCAGTGCAATGCATAGGTTAGTGAATAAGCCCTCATGTGATAACATATGCTCAGTATCCCGTGTTAAATGTCATTTTGGTCAGGTTGGAGGGGTGACACTAATAAACATGTCACAGCTCATTGAAAGGGATTTTTTTTCTAACTCCCCCAAAATGATGGCAGTGCTGGGGCATGACCTCGGACCCCCCCCCCCACCCTGGATAGCAGGTGGTGACACAGGACCCAGGTGAGGCTCAGATCTGGGATGATTTCCCTAAGCAGGTGCATGTATAGTAAAGGACAGCCAGGGAATGATGGACACTACATATCCCATGATGCCCTGGCGCCCCTCTGATGCAAAATACGCAGGTCTGAAGCCCCTGTATGATGATGTGAGTCCCTCTATGCTCGCTCCCGGGCTCCCATCGCCAGGGAAAGTGAACGGGAAGGCACTTTGCTACATTAACCCCTGGCTAACGGCCGCCTCACACTCCATGAAGTGGAGCTGCCCAGCTGGAAGCAACGGCATCCCTCCTGCGATGGATACGGAGTGAAGGGCTATGCGACCGGCGAGAAGGAACCGCTATATAAGCAGGCCCATAGCCGCTCTTAACCAGCCGGCCATCGGACCCAACACCGGAAGCCCGGGGCAGGGCGGCCGCCGCCTTTAAGGTCTCAGTCCCACCCCCGCCTCGGACACTTGGCTCCCATCGGCGGCCTATGGGCTATTTTCTCGGCTCAGAGGCCTCCAGTCGGGCCCAAACCTCCCATAGTGCTAGCCAAGACGCATAGGGTTAACCTCCGATGGGAACGGGACACAGGTCGGCGCTCGGGGACCCGGGATTCCCTTTCAAATCCGCCCTCCCCCCGCTCCGGCCCGGTTTTCCTCCTTACCTCCGCCATATTGGTACCTCTAGGCGAACGAGTTGCAACTGCGCAAAGTACCCGGATGGAAAGGCCCATCCAATCAGGCAGCGCCGAGCAAGAGGTGTCCGGCGAACAGAGCGAAGAGTGGGCGGGGCCTGAGGGAAAGGACCAAAGAGAGGGAGGGGTGAGCGGGACACACAGGCTGGGCTCAGGCGCATCTAACCTATCCACCGAATGCGTCTCTATGGCCAGAGGGATGAGAAGGGCAGAAGCATTCATGTACACACAGACTGCAAAGTATAACCACACACACACACATCTATATACATGCACACAGCATGTCCGACATCCGATATACAGATATTTGTGCATGTGGTTATATTAATATAATCACATTATTATTTTTTTGTTTGTATTTCGCCAACATTTTCAGCAGCGCAGTACATGAAGTGTGGGTGTATATTAGAAATACTGTATGATAAATAATATACTTTTTGTGACTTATTAACGAAACATGATTATACACCTGCATACAAGCTTTATAGTCTGGAGACCAATGGGAACTCTGTTCCTTCTGCAAAAATAGTGGAGAACTGCATTCCCACATGTCCCCCCTCAACTTGACCCGTGTATACAGAAATGAGGGCCCTGCTTAGATTCTAAATCCGTCCCAGTGTATTGAAACTACATTCCCCATCATGCCCAGCTAATCCTTAGAGCCTAGTGGGAAATGTAGTTCCAAAACAAATGGAAGTCCTAGGCTGCTGATCCCTTGCCGACATTAGCATTAATATTGGCGCCCTTGGTAAAAATAATTATATGAAAAATTGTATTGTTTAAACGTTTTATCGTTTGTTTAAAAAAGCTACACAAGCACATATCAAACAATTGCCAACACAGCACAGGTTTATCCAAAAATTATTGGCACCTCTATGAATTCATACAAGAAAGATAGATTTGAAGAATGTTTCCATTTAGAATTTACATTTTTTTAGTACAGGTGTCCAAGAACAGGAAATTGTTTAACCGTTCAGGTGCATCTTGGGGTCAGAAAGTCTCCATAAAGTACAATCCAACGTCACCTACATCACCTGAAGTTATTTGGAAGGGTTTCAAGAAAAAAAACCTCTAATCTATTACCAAACTCAAGAGTCTTCAGATTGTCAGACACTGCTGGAACTTCAAATGAGATCAGGTTCTATGATCTGATGAGACCAAAATAGAGCTTTCTGACATAAAACACCAGGGGCCACATTACATACTTGGTGATAACGTTAGCGCTCACCTGCGTAAGCGTTAACGTTAGCCCGAGTAGTTTGCGTTTGGATTGAATATAAATATGCGTTAACGGGTTAAGTAACCTGCTTGCGTTTGGTACCTTGCGCTTATCAGGGCGAGGTTACTGTACTTTGCGCTCCCTATACTTAACATGGGGAGCGCAAAGTGTTCATCAGCGTTAGGAAGGATTACAAAGTCCTAACGCTGATTAACGTCCGGCTGCGTTTAACAAAAAATTAACCAGAGCCAGGACTTGGTGCTAATGGATTCCGCTTCTGCAGAATCCATTAGCACCATCCAAAAAAATTAATCGTGTACTCACCTCCTGTCCCGCGGCAGGACCAAGGCTCTGTCCGCTCCCTCAGTCCGACGGGAGCAGGGAAAAACTGGGGGAAAAATTACCCCCAGTCTCCCCCTGCGTATCACTACGCTGACCGGTCGGATCGCTGGTCATGTGACCCGGCGTCTGCTTCTATGGACTCCATTGAGAGGATGCGCGCATCCCGGGGGTTTACGCGCGATAACATTGCAGGCAGCATTTTTTGCGCCTGCATTGTAATCTAGCGGTAAAACGGGCACACTAGGGGGAAAACTGCGCTCTCAGTTTTTCCTCCCTAGCGCCCCCGTTTTACCGCTAGCAATGTAATTCGGCCCCAGGGGTGGGTTTGGTGCACACAGAGAGGTAACCATATGAAAAAGTACCTCCCGCCTATTGTTAAATACGATGGTGGATCTTTAATGTTTTGGGTCTCTTTTCCTGCCAGAGGACATGGACTTTGTTAGGGTACATGGCAGGGCCGTAGGAAGGGCGAGGCGAGTGAGGCACGTGCCTCAGGCACAGCTGTGAAGGAGTGCAGCTAGTGCCATCAGGGGTGGAAAAAAATCCAAACCGCTAGTCCCAGGGATTTGGATTTCCCCTGACTGGCCTGCCACACTTTTATCAGCGCTGTGTCTGCTCCCTGCGCGCCCCCCCCCCCTTTCCACAACGTGTTGTGAGCCTGGAGACAGGACCTCGGCGTTTGGCTCCTCCCCTGCTCTCCTGTCATCATCCTGTGCCAGTGCAGCAGGTGCCTGCTGATGGGGAGGAGGCTGAGGAAAGAGGCTGAGACCCCCAGCATGGAGGTGCAAGTCTGGAAATGTGAAGTATAAACTGCCCCTCTCACACTGCAGAGCTCTGCATGCTACTGGAGGGGGGGGGGGGCTGCTCTGTATGCTGTGGGATTTGTCTTTCTCCTGTCTCTTCCCTAACATCCTCACTTCACTTTAACCCTCTCTCTCCCTCCTCCCTGTCAACTCACTGGTTTTCCCTCTCGTTTTCTTTTCCTGGCCGCATTCCTCTGTCATTGCCACATTAAGCTGGGGGCTTCCTTCCTGTTTGGCCCCCCTTCACTCGTGTCTCCCAATATATTTTATGGTGATCAAGGGTCACCACAAGCCTAACCTGCCCTCCACCTCTCACCTTCCATATCACCTTACTTCCATCAGTAAGGGTTATTTAATTATCAATATAATAGGTTTTTAAAATATCATTTAATAAATATATTAATTTTATGCATTTTAATATTTAATAGTATTTTTACTAGTTTTATGCATTCCAATCTCTAAATTTATTTGAATAATCTATTCTAATGCATAATTTATTGTAACCTCCTTGGCGGTCTGATTATGATTTTTTTTTTAGGTCAAAGCGGTACATTGTTTTAAATGTTGTTTTTTTTTTACTCTCACGCTGAACCCGCCACTCAGCGTCGCGGTGTTCTCGCAGGGAAGGGAACCCGGAAGCAGGACGCCGCGATCGGCCAGAGGAGACTGCGGGAGGACATCGAGGGAACGCAGGGACAAGGTATGTACCAGCCCGAGTGTGGCTCGGGGTTACCGTTTTCAGGGCTGAAATTTAACCCCGAGCCACATTCAGGAATACCGCCAGGGAGGTTAATATTAAAATATATAAATTTATTTAAAAGTATTTTAATATGTAATTTATCTATAATTTCTAAATTTTATTGCTGTGGAGCTCTGTGATACGCTCATACATACCGCACATTACTGTGAGTTTTATGGTATGCGGTAACGTGCAGTGTGTATGAGCGTATCACAGAGCTCCACAGCAATAAAACTCACAGTAATGTGCAGTGTGTATGAGCCTGAATTTTATTGCCGTGGAGCTCTGTAATACACTCATACACACTGCACATTACATATACTATTGTCTGACACTTCCAGCACACTGTCTACAACTCCAATCACTCTCAGGCACCCGTAGAGTATATGGAGGACTGCCTGAGAGTGATAGGAGTTGAAGGCAGTGTGCAGTGTCATCAGATAATATATATGGAGTTACATGTTTTATTTTGAATGCGTTATGGTCCTTAAAGAAGGGTCTCAGAGATGCTCCTAAAAAACAGTGTAAAACATTGAGCGCCTCTGTTAGTGAGACCCCTTCTAGGATCCATTACACTAGTCTATAATGGGGCCTGGAGGGGTCTCTTTCTCATAGAGACCAATTTTTTTCCTAGCACAGGACCCTCATATTACAATCCGACCGGTAACTGGTTTAAAAATCCAGGAGATTGTGCTTTTCAGCGCGAGGTTACTGTACTTTGCACTCGCTATACTTAACATGAGGAGCGCAGAGAGTAGATAGCGTTAGGATTACAAAGTCCTAATGCTAATTACACCCCATTGTGGCTACTTAAAAGTTACCCACAGCTAGACGCTGGTGCTAACTGATGCTTCCTCTGCAGAATCAGTCAGCACCAGCTGGTACCCCCTCAAAAATCAGATACTTGCCTCTCATCCCACAGCGCAAAGGGTGGTCCGATCCACTGCTTCTGGTCACGGGGAGCATCTAGGAGCTTAGCACTGCACCACTGGTCAGAGACTGATTTTTAAAATTATGTGGGGGGGGGGCACAATTTTCTGTTTTTGCCTCGGGTGCAAAAGGAGCTAGCTACGGCTCTGGTACATGGCATCAAGAACTCTCTCATATATGAACAGATATTAAATGAACCCCTGGTCCTGCACCAGTGGTGTATTTTGGCCTAGGCCAACAAGGCCTAGGGCGGCACTTTCCAGGGGGCGGCCCGCACCGGCTGGCCCCAACCCTAATTTTTTTTTTTTTTTTACTTTTGCAAAGTATTTTACCAGGAAGGATACATTGAGATTTCACTAATTTTCAAGTATGTCCTGGGTAGGCAAGGCCCAGGGCCGGTGCTAGACTATGTTGCGCCCTAGGCAAGACCAGCTAATCGCGCCCCCCCAAAAAAATTGTTAACTGTTGAAATGCGGGGGGAACACACACACACACTGTGTAACACTGTGCACGGTCATTCGTTGTCCATCTTTCCCCTCCAATAGTCGGGCCTGGGGTCGGTCTGTGCCTCTTTTTTTCCCTCTTCCCTCTGTGCCTCCTTCTTTCTTCTTCCCTCTGTGCCTCCTTCTTTCCTCTTCCCTCTGTGCCTCTTTCTTTCCTCTTCCCTCTGTGCCTCCTTCTTTTCTCTGCCTCTGTGCCTCCTTCTTTTCTCTGCCCTCTGTGCCTCTTTTTTTCCTTTCACTCTCTCTTTTGTGCCTTTCTTCTGCCTCTTTCTTTCATCTGCCTTTGGTGGAACCTGCATGTCGTCACCATACAACACCCACCTTCTGCGCCGCTTGCAGGGGTCCATGAGCCAACAATGTTGGCTTTATGAGCCACCACTGCTGGCTACACGAGCCGCACAATGAGGAACAGGTACAATAATGGAACTTGGGTTGGGCCTGGCTGCGCCCCTAGGCAGCAGTGCGCCCTAGGTGGTTGCCTAGCTTGCCTAGTGGGAGCACCGGCCCTGGCAAGGCCTAGGCTTTCACTTTCCAAGGGGCAGCAAAAAACCTCACCACTAAATGGGTTACTCACAGAGCACCGAAGTGACGCCAACATTTTGGTGTTCTGTAGTTCCCTGCACTTCGGGGAATAAAATTTCCCCACCCTGCAGTGAATTCACCATTCACCGAAGGTGCCCCTAAAGTGCATGGAGTCGGCCGCTGAATGCTGCCACTGCAAACCCGTGGCCTGCTGTTTTCAAAAGAACTACTGAACGATAATGTATGGAATTTACATATAAGATCCTATGATTGATAATAAAAAGTTCCGTTACAGAAAAAAGAAAAACCGCTATTAAAAAAAGGGGGAGAAATTTTGCCAAATTTTTTTTTGAAAAATTACTAAAAGGTAGTAAAAAAAAATCAATAAAGACTTTTTACTGCAGATTAAAATAATAAATGGTTTATTAGATATTGCATAAAAACAGGATTTTTTTTAACATTGAAACCTTTGGGGTTTGCCTGAATAAACCTGCTGATTGAAACCACCGAACATCAGGGCATTTCACTGGCATTTCTCTGCTGTTTGGTGTTCTCTGAATAGATTAACCATTATCTCTATGGGGATTTGCACTACCTTCAAACAGCACCGTACTTGCTGGCAGTTCGCCAAACTTGTGTGTGAGCAAATCACAGAGCAGTGGTGTACTTAGGGGAGTGGCGGGGGCGGGCTGCCCCAGGTACCAGTGATTATTGGGGTGTCATTAGGGGGTACTAGGAGGTGCCACTGTCACTGTGTGTCAGCTTTGAACTGTGTTCTCAAACAATGAGCAGCGGAGCAGGGCGTTTGCATACGGAATAAAATAGAATGGAATAAAATTCCGCCTCTCCTCCCTCCATAGCTCCTCCCCTGCCCCGCAGCAGCTCTAGGAGGGGGGGGGGGTATCAACAGAATATGAAGCCCTTTCTGCTAACTGCTGTTTAAAGTGGACCTTTCCTTAACCAGCACTGCAGTGATAGAAATTTGTCATTGAGCTGCCTGGCTCCTGGTGAGGCTGCGTGCGTGCAGATCACGCGGTCCGGCCAGTCAGGTGGTACTGAGTCTCAGTACCACCTGACTGGCTGAACCACGTGACACGCATGCGCACAGCTGCCCGCCCTTTTGTTAACACGGACTCTCACTCTATTCTGGACTGAACACCCACCGGGAAGGGAATCAAAGCCACAGTGCACCCTCTGGCAGTGGCACCCCACTGCTGACAAGATGGCTCCAAGCACAGGCACAGCCGTGATCCTAACGTGGCCTGGAGGGACCTCCTGCTGAGTCCGTATACAGTCCCTGCTGACTCTGCACACAGCCCTACCGCGGACGGAGGCTGGTAAATATAGAATAAATAATTGCTGTGTGCTCATATTCACTCGGTTTGCTGTGAGTTTTATTGCAGTGGATTCTGATGCACTCATACACACCGCACATTGCATTGCTGTGAGTTTTATTGCTGTGAATTCTGATACGCTGACACACACACCGCACATTGCATTGCTGGGAGTTTTATTGCTGTGGATTCTGATACACTCATACACACTGCACATTGCATTGCTGGGAGTTTTATTGCTGTGGATTCTGTGATACACACTGCATATTACTGAGTTTTATTGCCCTGGAGCTCTGGGATACGCTAATACACACTGCACATTACTGTGAGTTTTATTGCTGTGTAGTTCTGATATGCTCATACACAGTGCCCATTTCTGTGGGTTTTATTGCTGTGCAGCTCTGTGATACGCTCATATGCAGTGCACGTTTCTGTGGATTTTATTGTTCAACCAATTAGAGCGGCTGTGATCCAGTATACTTGACATACGTGGCTGTTCTTTGTAAAAATGCTTGAATTTAAACATTTCATAATTTTATTTATCTCAATAGATACATTTGAAATGGTATACAAAATATACAAGTAGGCACTTGGTATCCACTTTTAATATAAAGAGAGGAAAAGGTGGAGCTCTAAGAGGAAAAGGTGGAGCTTAAAGAGGAAGGGTGGGGATTAACCAGGAAGAGGTGTGCCCTTGACAGGAAGGGGTGCCTCAAATTTAAATTAGGGGGTGCACGAGTTTAGTCAGGCCTAGGGCAGCACAAAACCTAAATACCCCACTGTCCTGCACCATGCATTGTCTAACCCAGCGGTCCCCAACCCTGGTCCTCAGGGCCCACTAATAGGCCAGATTTTAAGGTTTACCTTGTGAAATGCAGACTGAATCCTCCAATCAATGAGCAGCAAATCATATCACCTGTGCTGTGCTTCAGATATCTGCAAAACTGGCTTGTTAGGGGGACCTGAGGACCAGGCTTGGGGACCCCTGGCCTAACCGCATCAGACTTTATAAAAGGCTCAGAGCTGTTAGTTTGGCAAAGGAAAGTAGCGGAAAGTATTGGTTAGAGGGCTGCCAATCATTGTGACACATATATTTAGCAAAGATTTCCTTTATTTTGGAGAAACTGGTGTTGCGTTTGCAATTGTTTGATATCCACGAGAGCAGAGTAAGTTTAATGATTTTTTTATATTTTTTTGAAGAAAAAAAAGAGTAAACAAAGACAAATTTTCTCAGCCTTCTCTGCTCCTATTTAGCAAGGATGCCAATATTAGTAGCGGCACTGAGTTTATATAAATATATACACACACTACTGGTGTTGTATATTAATGTGTAAATATGCATTAATATATTTTTTAACCATATGGGGCCTATCACCTCCTTAACGCTAGCACTAACGCTCACATGAATGAGCGCCATAGAGCTAGGTTAATTGATGCAATAACATTTAGGGATGTGCGTTTCGGGTTTCGGAATTTTCACGAAATTTCCCGGTTCGTGCATTCGGATTCGGCCGATTTTACGAAAATTTTCGGATCCGAAGACGGCAAATCCGAACAAATTTCCAAACCGAAACGAAAACTTTTCGGAATTTTCAAATGGACTAGAAATGTGTAAAATCAAAATTCATTTTCATTCCATTCGTGATTTCGGCTCCATTCCTGTTTTTGGTTCCATTTCAGTAATTTCGGACATCGTATTTTTCGGTTATATCGCTGATTCTGTAATTTTGTATCATTCCCATCTCAATGTATCCTTCCTGGAAAACCAGAGAAATCTCAATGTATCCTTCCCGGGAAACCAGAGAAATCTCAATGTATCCTTCTTGTAAAACATGAGAAATCTCAATGTATCCTTCCTGTAAAACATGAGAAATCTCAATGTATCCTTCTTGTAAAACATGAGAAATCTCAATATATCCTTCTTGTAAAACATGAGAAATCTCATTGTATCCTTCTTGTAAAACCAGAGAAATCTCAATGTATCCTTCCTGGGAAACCAGAGAAATCTCAATGTATCCTTCTTGTAAAACATGAGAAATCTCAATGTATCCTTCTTGTAAAACCAGAGAAATCTCAATGTATCCTTCTTGTAAAACATGAGAAATCTCAATGTATCCTTGTAAAACCAGAGAAATCTCAACGTATCCTTCCCGGGAAACCAGAGAAATCTCATTGTATCCTTCTTGTAAAACCAGAAAAATCTCAATGTATCCTTCTTGTAAAACATGAGAAATCTCATTGTATCCTTCTTGTAAAACCAGAGAAATCTCAACGTATCCTTCCCGGGAAACCAGAGAAATCTCAATGTATCCTCCTTGTAAAACATGAGAAATCTCAATGTATCCTTCTTGTAAAACATGAGAAATCTCATTGTATCCTTCCTGTAAAACCAGAGAAATCTCAATGTATCCTTCCTGGAAAACCAGAGAAATCTCAATGTATCCTTCTTGTAAAACATGAGAAATCTCAATGTATCCTTGTAAAACCAGAGAAATCTCAACGTATCCTTCCCGGGAAACCAGAGAAATCTCATTGTATCCTTCTTGTAAAACCAGAGAAATCTCAATGTATCCTTCTTGTAAAACATGAGAAATCTCATTGTATCCTTCTTGTAAAACCAGAGAAATCTCAACGTATCCTTCCCGGGAAACCAGAGAAATCTCAATGTATTCTCCTTGTAAAACATGAGAAATCTCAATGTATCCTTCTTGTAAAACATGAGAAATCTCATTGTATCCTTCCTGTAAAACCAGAGAAATCTCAATGTATCCTTCCTGGAAAACCAGAGAAATCTCAATGTATCCTTCTTGTAAAACCAGAGAAATCTCAATGTATCCTTCTTGTAAAACCAGAGAAATCTCAATGTATCCTTCTTGTAAAACATGAGAAATCTCAATGTATCCTTCTTGTAAAACATGAGAAATCTCAATGTATCCTTCCCGGGAAACCATAGAAATCTCTATGTATCCTTCTTGTAAAACATGAGAAATCTCAATGTATCCTTCTTGTAAAACCAGAGAAATCTCAATGTATCCTTCCTGGAAAACCAGAGAAATCTCAATGTATCCTTCTTGTAAAACATGAGAAATCTCAATGTATCCTTCTTGTAAAACATGAGAAATCTCAATGTATCCTTCACGGGAAACATGAGAAATCTCAATGTATCCTTCCCGGGAAACCAGAGAAATCTCAATGTATCCTTCTTGTAAAACATGAGAAATCTCAATGTATCCTTCACGGAAACCAGAGAAATCTCAATGTATCCTTCACGGGAAACCAGAGAAATCTCAATGTATCCTTCTTGTAAAACCAGAGAAATCTCAATGTATCCTTCTTGTAAAACATGAGAAAATCTCAATGTATCCTTCACGGAAACATGAGAAATCTCAATGTATCCTTCCTGGAAAACCAGAAAAATCTCAATGTATCCTTCTTGTAAAACATGAGAAATCTCAATGTATCCTTCACGGAAACCAGAGAAATCTCAATGTATCCTTCACGGGAAACCAGAGAAATCTCAATGTATCCTTCTTGTAAAACCAGAGAAATCTCAATGTATCCTTCTTGTAAAACCAGATAAATCTCAATGTATCCTTCCTGAAAAAACAGAGAAATCTCAATGTATCCTTCCTGTAAAACCAGAGAAATCTCAATGTATCCTTCCCGGGAAACCAGAGAAATCTCAATGTATCCTTCTTGTAAAACATGGGAAATCTCAATGTATCCTTCTTGTAAAACATGAGAAATCTCAATGGCAGAATTATCGTATCGGCAGAAATATCGGATCTGAAAAACCATTAGTTTACGTCAAAACGAATAGACACTTTGAAAAGAGGAGAACAGACATTCTGAAAAACGAGAAAATTTCCGAAATCACGAAAAAAAGTCGATATGAAAAACGAACCGAAGCGAACCGAACCGGAAATCGGCCGAAACGAGCCGAAACGAAAATTTACAAAATCCGAACAAACCGAACCGAATCGAACCGAAAAAAAAATCTGTGCACAAGTCTAATAACATTACGCTTGTATCACCTCCCGATACGTTAGCGGGTTAAAAAAACAGTTAGTGAACCGGTATTAGCGTTGTTTAGCGTGAGCTTACTGTGCTTTGCTCTCCCTATGCTTAACACGGGAGAGCAGAGAGTAACTAGCGTTAGGATCACATAGTCCTAACACGAATTACAAACAGCTGTCGCTAACTAAAAAAGATTCAGTTAGCTGCAGCTGTAAACCCCTCCCCCCAAAAAAATCAAATACTTACCTATCATTCCTAACCTCAACATCTGAGGGTTGGGATTTAGGCTAGGGTCAGACGAACGCATTTTTATGTTGTCTGTGAAAAAGTGCGTTCGAACGAATGGACGCATTTTTCACAGAATACGTGATAGTGGTCATACTATGCGCATTTTCGTCCGTGATTTTGTACGGATCATCAATAAAACACTTTTTGTTCTGACGTTATGTTGGCCGGACATTAGCTGCGTCTGACGTCTCCTAATCACGCACACACGCCGCTAGCGGACGCAGCGCACTCTGTACGTCAGTACTGCGGTTTCACGTTCTCGAAAAGATGCGTTCATTTTCCACTTGCGTGCGCAGCCGGACTTTTGTGCGACCGACTTCGTATATTGGCCGTCATTGCCCGGCATCTGCTGCTAGTGCGGCCGTGATTACTGCGGCTGCACGCGCGTTCGCACTGCCTCAGTCTGACCCTAGCCTTAGGGGTTATTATTTCAGAGGATCTAAGGGTAAGTAGTCAATGTAATAGAGCAGCAGGAAATGCTAGCAGAATGCTTGGTTGTGTAGGGAGAGGTATTAGCAGTAGGAAAAGGGAAGTGCTCATGCCACTGTACAGAGCACTGGTGAGACCTCACTTGGAGTACTGTGTGCAGTACTGGAGACCGTATCTCCAGAAGGATATAGACATCTTAGAGAGAGTTCAGAGAAGGGCTACTAAAATGGTGTACGGCTTGAAGGTGAAAAGTTACCAGGAAAGCCTTAATGATCTTAACATGTACAGCTTGGAAAAAAGACGAGACAGAGGAGATATGATAGAAACATTTAAATACGTAAAGGGAATCCACAAGGTAGAGGAAGGGAGTATATTTAAACGGAAACAAAGTAGCAAAACAAGAGGACATAGTCTTAGATTAGAGGGGCAAAGCTTTAGGCTAGGGTCAGACGAAAGCATTTTTCCCCGCGAACGTGAAAAAGTGCGTCCGAACGCATTGACGTATTTTTTCACGGAATGCGCAAAAACGGTCAGACGACGCGCATTTTCGGCCGTGATTTTGTACGTATCGTCAATAAAACTCTTTTTGCGTCTGGACGTTATGTTGGCCGGACATTGCTGCGTCTGACGTCTCCTAATGCGCACACACGCCGCTAGCAGGAGAGCGCAACTCTGTACGTCAGTACCTGCAGGTTTCACGTTCTCGAAAGAATGCGTTCATTTTCCACTTGCGTTGCGCAGCCGGACTTTTGTGCGACCGTACTGTAATTGGCCTCATTGCCCGGCAAAAAATGCTAGTGCGGCCGTGATACGTGCGGCTGCACGCGCGTTCGCCTGCCTCAGTCTGACCTAGCCTTAGGGGTTATTATTTCAGAGGATCTAAGGGTAAGTAGTCAATGTAATAGAGCAGCAGGAAATGCTAGCAGAATGCTTGGTTGTGTAGGGAGAGGTATTAGCAGTAGGAAAAGGGAAGTGCTCATGCCACTGTACAGAGCACTGGTGAGACCTCACTTGGAGTACTGTGTGCAGTACTGGAGACCGTATCTTCAGAAGGATATAGACATCTTAGAGAGAGTTCAGAGAAGGGCTACTAAAATGGTGTTACGGCTTGAAGGAGAAAAGTTACCAGGAAAGGCTTAATGATCTTAACATGTACAGCTTGGAAAAAAGACGAGACAGAGGAGATATGATAGAAACATTTAAATACGTAAAGGGAATCCACAAGGTAGAGGAAGGGAGTATATTTAAACGGAAACAAAGTAGCAAAACAAGAGGACATAGTCTTAGATTAGGGGGCAAAGCTTTAGGCTAGGGTCAGACGAAAGCATTTTTCCCCGCGAACGTGAAAAAGTGCGTCCGAACGCATTGACGTATTTTTTCACGGAATGCGCAAAAACGGTCAGACGACGCGCATTTTCGGCGTGATTTTGTACGTATCGTCAATAAAACTCTTTTTGCGTCTGGACGTTATGTAGGCTGGACATTAGCAGTGTCTGACATCTCCTAATCACGCACACACGCCGCTATGCCGCAGCTGCGCACTCAGTACGTCAGTACTAGCGGTTCTGCGTTCTCAAAAAAATGCGTTCAAATTCCACTTGCGTTGCACGGCCGGACTTTTGTGTGGCCGTACATCGTATATTGGCCGTCATTGCCCGTCATCTGCTGCTAGTGCGGCCGTAATTATGTGCGCCAGAACGCACGTTAAAAGTGCGCTGGTCTGACCCCAGCCTTAAAAGTAACATCAGGAAGCATTATTTTACTGAGAGGGTGGTGGATACATGGAACAGCCTTCCAGTTGAAGTGGTAGAGGCCAAAACAGTAATTGAATTTAAGCAAGCATGGGATAGGCATAAGGCTATCTAAACAAAAGATAAATCCAGGTAAAGTATCCATGTAATTGGGCAGACTAGATGGGCCGAAAGGTTCTTATCTGCCGACATTTTTCTATGTTTCTATTCCGTCGCGAGAACGGCAGTCTGATTCGCCGCTGGAAGCAGAGTGAGCCTGGGGAGTCTCCAGTCTCCCTCCGCGATCACTCCGCCGTCCTGCAGGATCTCACGAGAGGTGAGATCCTGCCGGTCATGTGACCGGAGAAGCCCCCATGGAGTTCTATGAACTCCCCGGAGGGGATGCTTGGGATGATGCGTTAGCGCTGCCCCGCGCATCCATGACCCTAGCGGCCGCTGCGGGGCAGGCTGCTGGACTCAGCGGCTGTCCTGTAATCTATAGGTAAAATGAGGGTGCTAGGGTGAGATTAGCGAATGCTAATTTTTCCCTTTACCATGCCCATTTTAGCTGTTGGCAGCTGATAGGGCCCATGATGTGTTTGATAGCTGCACATACAAAAGTCACAGAATGAGAGTGCAATAGCAAAAAAAAAGTGTACCAGGCACTCCAATGAAATAAGTGGCTTTAACAGAAGATGCAACGTTTCGGTCTTCTCACTGACCCTTTCCCAAACAACGTAATCAAATGGAAGCAGAGTTTTTAGAAGCGGGAATGTTGGGTGAAGTTTGATTTAAAAGTAGCGCCTCCGGGGTGAAGGGTAGAAGGTCTGCTACCAACTCCAATATGACTGCATAGATTTGTTGCCAGTACTAGTGAATAGCTGTACAGGACAACCAGATATGAAATGTGTCAGCTTATCCCTGTCCACATCGCCAGCAAGTATTATTGATACCCGGTGGCAACTCTACGGTCAATATATAGGGAGGGGCACATAAGATACCACAGTCAAAACTGGGGGGGCACCAATAATTTTCACCACTGAATCATACCACTGAAAAAAACCTAAAGAAACCGTCAGGGCTGCCCCCTCTCCCCGCTCCTCTTCGCCCTCTCCCTGGAACCTCTGTTGGAATCCATGCGTCTCAATGACGCCATCTCGGGACTGATAGGCAGGTCGGGAGTCCATAAGGTCTCAGCGTACGCTGACAACCTTCTTTTTTACATAACTAACCCCCTTGCGTCGCTAACGGAAATAGTGGGCGAGTTCAAGGCCTATGGTGCGTTATCCAACCTCAAACTGAATATGGAGAAATCGGAGGTATTGAACATTAACGTCCCGGGGGTGGCGGAACGTGTCTTGCGCCGCATGCACCCGGGGCCGGATTTGCACCTCAGGAGCCTGTAGGCACAGAAATGCATAGCGCCCCTACCCCCCCAAAACTGAAACTGTTTTTCTCCGTGCTCAAATCAAATGAAGATGTAGAATCTGTTGCCTTACTTGAATTAGTTACAGTTACAAGTATTTATAAAGAGTCAAGAAATTCCTTAGTGCTGTACAATAGGAGAAACAGAATAACAAATATACATATATGTTACACACACGGAACAGAAGGAGGAAGGACCCTGCTCGAGAGCTTCCAATCTAAGAGGAGAGGGGTGACACATTAGATGAGGGAGAATAGGGTATTTGAAGTAACGGGTTGCATGAGGACTGAATGGGAAGATGGAGCAGGAAATGACAGTGGGGGATCATGGAGTGAGCCGATAGGCTTCTCTATAGTAATGCGTTTTCAGAGACTTCTTGAAGGACTGGAGAGACGGGTGAGTCTGATCTTGCGGGGAAGGGAGTTCCATAGAAAGGGTGCAGCTCGGGAGAAGTCTTGAAGCAGAGTCTGCCATAGGCGTTCATTAAAGACTGTAGAGGCAGAATCTGGGATCTCTTAAAGAGATACTCTAGGCAACATGACCACCTAAGCTTTTTTAGGTGGTCATGATGCCCTGAGTATGCCCCCCTCTGTCTCCCCTCCCTCCGCTCAGCCGATCAGCTGAAAAAGCTGAAAACAGCTGAGAGAGGCAGAGGACTTTACTCCGCCCTCCCAGCTGTCAGTCAGCAGAGCGGGATTCATATTTCCCGCTTCTGCCGACTTTTGCAGAGTAGGAGACGTCATCGGGCTTTCGGCGCGATGACATCTCCAACTCGCCGCAGTAGCTGGCGGCAGCCTGAGGATTAGTGTTGCGCGCATCCTCTTGCACGCAACACTAATCCTCAGCAGATGGAGCCGGGAGGAAGCCTGCCGACTGGCTGGCTTACGTGAGAGGCACGCATGCGCGCTTCTCACGTAAAGGTGGTAGAGGCCAAAACAGTAATTGAATTTAAGCAAGCATGGGATAGGCATAAGGCTATCCTAAACAAAAGATAAATCCAGGTCAAGTATCCATGTAATTGGGCAGACTAGATGGGCCGAAAGGTTCTTATCTGCCGACATTTTTCTATGTTTCTATGTAAACCATTAGCCAAGTGAAAGGAACAAGGACTGGAGCGGAAGAGGAGGGAGGTGAGTATAAAAAAAAAAAAAACGCCGTTGGAAAGAAGTGGATTTTAGGGTAAGTATTACAGTTAAAAAAAAAAAAAAAAATCCCTACCTATTTATTAAGGTAATAGGGATAAATTAATGTAAAAAAATGGGGGGGGGGTTATTAGAGTGTTCCTTTAAGGCCAGAGAGAAGTAGGTTACAGTAGTCAAGGCGGGAGATAAGAGCTTGGATGAGCATTTTAGTAGAGTCTGGATTAAGAAAGGGCCGGATGCGTGCAATGTTTTTTAGGTGGAAGTAGCAAGATTTGGTTAAAGACTGAATGTGAGGAGTAAAGGATAGATTGGAGTCCAAGAGGACCCTGAGGCAATGGAGCTTGAGAAGTAGAAGTAATGGTGGCACCATTCACCTGAAGAGAAATTGGCGCAGGAATGGAGGTTTTCGAGGGAGGGAAGATGAGAAGTTCAGTTTTAGAGAGGTTGAGATTTAGGAAATGGGAAGTCATCCAGTTGGAGACAGCCGATAGGCCGGCAGTAACACGGTCCAACACCGGAGGAGAGAGATCGAGAGAGGAAAGGTAGATTTGGGTGCCATCAGCATAGAGGTGATATTGGAATCCATAGGAAGAGATGAGGTTGTCCAAAGAGGCAGTATAGATCGAGAAGAGTAGGGGACCCAGAACAGAGCCTTGAGGTACCCCAACTGAAAGACAAACTTGTGGTGAAGAGACAGCAGGGAAGGAGAAACTGAAGGAGCGAAAAGAGAGACAGGAAGAGGACCAGGAGAGAGTGCTGTCACTGAGGCCAAGTTGACGCAGCGTGAGGAGCTGGAGAGGGTGATTACCAGTGTTGAATGCAGCAGAAAGGTCAAGAAGAACAAGGAGGGAGAAGGGACCTTTGGTTTCAGCGGTAGCTAAATCATTAGTCACCTTGGTCAGAGCAGTCTCAGTAGATTGTTGGGAGTGAAAGCTAAACTGGTGCGGATCGAGTAGAGAGTTAGCAGCAAGAAAACTGGTGAGCTGTTTATAGACCAGACGTTCTAAGATTTTGAAAGCAAAGGGGAGCAGAGAGATGGGACAGTAGTTCAAGAGGGAGGTAGGATCAAGAGATGGCTTTTTAGAATGGGGTGATCAAAGCACATTTGAATACAGAGGGGAAGATTCCATATGAGAGGGAGAGGTTTAAAATATGAGTCAAAGCAGGGACAGTAACTGGTAGGACAGGCCGAATAAGGTGTGATGGGATAGGATCAAGTGGACAGGTGGTCGGGTAGGAGGACATAAGAAGTTCTGTTACATCCTCCTCCGAGACTGTAGAAAAGGAAGACATAGTAGAAGAGGGGGCAGGGAGTAAGGGAGTCAGTGGGGTAGAATGGTTAAAGGAGGAGGGCAGGGAATTCAGCAGCAGTGTTTGTTTTATATGTAAAAGCATTCATTGCCTTTGCTGTAGAACAGAAAAAAAATATTTTGCATTTACTTTTTTCATTTTTTTATTTTTACACATTACCTGGTCATGTTTGGTATCATAGTAAAGACTAGACTCTGACCTTTCCAAAGACACCTCACTTAACCTTGTGTGCTTTACAATTCAGGGATGCAGGTTCCAAAGTCCCCCTGTCCCTCCTCACTGCAGCGCCACGGTCTAGGTTTTGAATTAAACAATGCGTTGCTTCACCAGATACACACTTGCTGGCAGTATGGTAAATGAGGTGAGTTAGTGCAGCATCCCTGTTCACTTTATAATTGTAAACTGAATAATAGTGCCGTGTTAGAAAAAAATGAGAAAGATATTATTTTAATAGATATTTTATTTTTACAGAAATCTAACCTGGTTATATTTGGTATCATTGGAAAGGCTATAAAATGATCTTTCCAATGATACCTCATATGTCCCTCTAGCCCTTAGGGCTCCAGAGATACAGTGGTTTAAATTATTGCAAATTGTAAAAAAAAATGTTTTTTTTTACTCACAGAGCAAGGCGTCCCCTTGTGTCAGGTGCCTGTAGGCACATGATTACTGTGCCTAATGGGCGTATCGGACTCTGTTGCTCGCCCACAGGGGCCGCCCCCGTTCTCTACGCACCGGTGTCCCGTGACGGTCCTGGGGCTCCCCTCGCTGTGGCGACCCTCCGATGATCTGATAGCCAGGCCGGCTCTGTCTGGTCTCACTTCTTTCTTCAACCTCCCCCCTTTTTTTCCCCACCCCGTGCCTCCCCACCTGTCCCCCCCTTGGCATGCCACGTTCCCCCCCGCGCTCACCAGTGTACCGCATGCTGATTGGACTTAGCTCACCCTTAGGCGTGGGGGTGCACGTGCAGTACCCTGCAGACTTTAGGATCACTCAACTATGACACTTTTTATCGCACATTTTTCAAATTTTCTGTCTTCTTAATTTTTCTGCTCCTTTTGTTCCCTATACTATTCTTGTAAGGAACCCATAACTTGCTTGTTTAGCGACGCTCGCCAGTACACAAAGTCGTATACATGCACGATTATACGGTGTCCCTGTAATTTTACGGCTATATTACTATGCTCATGATGTGCCTGATGTTTTATACTTCTGTACCACCACTGTTTTGTTTTGAATAAAAAAAAAATTAAGAAAAAACATAAAGTATATATAAGATTCAAAATCTCAGAGTAATGTGATGCGATGATACCTTTATGTTGTAATAACCTGATACATAAATTCAATCTTATTTGCCGCCATTTGGCGTCTTTTGCCGGCGTTCGATAAATGCTTCAGCGAGTCCAGTTTTCGCAAACTACGGTGACCATTCGCTAAATAGGGAATTCACCATATTTTCAGCGAAATGGATTCCCCGAATTGTGACAAAAAGCTAAGGATCGAAAGATGAATAGACCCTTTAGATCTAACTTCCATAATAATCCCTAGAATGTCATAAACCCAGGGAAATACAATAAAAATAATAAGCAGTGTGGCATGTAGCCTACCCATTAACCCCTAAAATGCTGTTAATCAAGGGAAAAAATGAAATGAATACACTGTGAGGCATGGAGCCTACCCATTAACTCCTAAAATGCCATTAATCAAGGGAAAACATTAAATGAATACCCTGTGAGGCATGTAGCCTACCCATTAACCCCTAAAATGCTGTTAATCAAGGGAAAAAATGAAATGAATACACTGTGAGGCATGGAGCCTACCCATTAACTCCTAAAATGCCATTAATCAAGGGAAAACATTAAATGAATACCCTGTGAGGCATGTAGCCTACCCATTAACCCCTAAAATGCCATTAATCAATAAAAATAAAATGTGTTCTGTGAGGGCTGAAGCCTGCCCATTAACCCTTAACCCTTTCGCTGCTGCTGAGCCATTTCACACCTCTGTGCTGAGCTAATTTTTACCGGTTTCGCTCATCATGTTTAAACGCAATTTGAAGTCATATTTTATTATACAACCCAGACATATTATATATCGTTCTTTCCGGCAGACTCGGAAGATTCATAATATATGATTATTATATGTATTCGTCATGTCCTGCCTGAATATTATAACAAAAAAGGCAATAACAATTGAGCGCATCCTCCGCATGGAAAGGGTCAGAGCCTGCCCGTCCATGGAGCAGGGTGGAGCAGGCGCTCCAGGCAGCCCTTTGTCAGGGGCAGCATTTTGTCGCCCTGTCCAAGGCCGCGGCATGGAGAGCGCCCAGCCCTAACAAGGGACGGAACTCCAGCAGGCTGGTGTTTCATGAAGAAAGCCAGCTGTGGCCACCCCTCTAGCAGGCCATTCCCCCCTCTAGCAGGCCGTGCCCACCCCTTTTAGTGGGCCACAACTGACCCTTTCAGTGGGTCTAACCCACCACTTATTAGGGAGAGACTGGCCGCTTCATCTGCCCAATGTGTCACCCGGATTTTGGATTAAATAGCAATATGGGGGTGCTCCAGACCTGTCTGATCCCCTGGGTAATGATATCGGTGCCTGTCCATCTTTATCCCGGGGACTCGTTTAATGTGTTGGTTGTTTCCGGGGGAAGAAGTTTAGAGCTGGAACTGTTTCCGGGGGGAGGGACTTGACGTCTGGTAGCTCCAGGGAATGCAGTGCTGGCCAGGATCTGGGATGCTGCAGTCCGTGGATAGAGACGAGCTGGAGAGTAATGACAGGTTTCAGGGAGAGAGGCCATGTCACACCTACTACTGCCTTTACCTGTACCAGGCAGGGAGATCAAACTTGTGTATAACACTCACACTATATGGGGAGGGGTCATTTAGCAGACTGAGACACCTGACCCCTGTATTACACACAGCTATCAATTTCCAGACTGACAGGTCAAATCTCTGTAGAACACTCACTGTGCATGTTACATACTGGTAGGTCATATCTCTATATAACACTCAATGTACATGTTCCTATTTTGCAGCCTGTCACAGCCGCTCGCAGCCAGTGAGTTTTATTGCTGTGGAGCTCTGTGATACACTCATACACACTGCACGTTACGGAGAGCTTTATGACTGTGGAGCTCTGTGATATGCTCATACACAGCATACATTACTGTGAGTTTTATTGCTGTGGAGCTCTGTGATACACTCAGACACTGCACATTACTGTGAGTTTTATTGCTGTGGAGTTCTGTAATATGCTCATAAATGCTGCAAGGTTTTTTTGGGGTGGGCAGCAATTCATCCATTGCTCCAGGCAGCACAGTGGCTTGGGCCGGCCCTGGAAAGGGTTAATATAAATCTAGCCCAAGGCAAAAATGAAAGTAATATACAATGTAAACAATGTAATATAGTGTGAATGTTAACCCCCTTCACTGCTTAGCCATTTCAACCCTGTGAAAAAATAAATAGTTACGTTTTTATTTTATTATTTATGATCTTTGTTTACACTGCATATGGTCATATGGACAGACTCTGCCCTGTCCAATGACACCTCGATCGACCATATACGTTGCACCGGGATGGAGAAAAAAGTCCAAATAAGTGGGTGAAGCTGGATGCTGATCCCTGGTGGTGGGGGGGGGGCACATGGGGGCAAGGAATAACCTAGGGGGGGGGCAATTGCCCCCCCTTGCCCCCCTGTAGAGATGCCTCTGTTGATACTGGTGGAAGATCTTCTCTAGCTTAGTGAGCAAGCTGTGCCAATGTGTCAGTAATTTGTAGGCAAATTCTTGGGTATGGGATATTATAGGGCATGCGTGAATAAGGGCGCAGAGTCAGAGAGGGAGATCTGGAGACCCAATTCCTACCTTACCCTACACTGTGGTGACCCTCATCTAGATTGTCTCTCGGCTGGAAATATTTGAATATCAGTTTTGACAGCAAATTTTAATCTACTTTTAAGGGGTTATTTACTAACCCTGAACCTGACAGCAAAATTTGGTGTAATTCGGCAGCAGCGAAATTGTCCCATTGAGAAGTAATGGTCCATCTATTAACAGAACGCTGAACTGCACCGAAGTGATGACAAAATGCCCTGATTTTTGGTGTTTCCGTTCGACAGGTTTAAATAGGCGAATACTGTGGGTTGCAATGTTAAAAAGTAATCATTTTTAATTAAACAGTTTATTATTTTCAGCAAAAAAAAGCCTTTTCATTTTTTAGTACCTTTTTGTATTTTAATGAAATTTTTGTTTCGGAATTTTTTTTAAAAGGCTTTTTTTATTCTGTAACAGACTTTTCAATTATTTTTTAAAGGACCTTTTTATTATTTATACTAGGGTTGCACCGATACCGATACTAGTATCGGTGTCGGTGCCGATACTGGGTACTGCAGGAGTACTTGGTACTCGTGCAGTGCCCCCCATATTTCCTCCGATACCAGAAGCCGGCGTTGAGCCGGCTTGCTGGTATCTGAGGGGCTGGGGCGGATGTCCGAATGCTCTATCGGCATTCGGACAGGCACCTGGAGCTCTCCGCGTTCTTTCATACTTACCTTCCTGAGCGACGCCGGTAAAGTTTCCGCGCGTGCGCTCATTGGAAGTCCCCCAGCCGCGATCACGTGGGAGTCCCACGTGATCGCGGCTGGGGGCCTTCCAACGAGCGCACGCGCAAAGACTTTGCCGGCATCGCTCAGGAAGGCAAGTATGAAAGAACACGGAGAGCTCCAGGTGCCTGTCCGAATGTCGATAGAGCATTCGGACAGCCGCCCTATGTCTGTGGTCTGTGTGTGTGTTTGTATTACACATACACACACAGAACTGGGGGGCATATCCATGAGCTGGGGGCATATTCCATGAGCTGGGGCATATTCCATGAGCTGGGGGGCATATCCATGAGCTGGGGGCATATCCATAAGAGCTGGGGCATAATCCATGAGAGCTGGGGGGCATATCCATGAGCTGGGGGCATATCCATAAGAGCTGGGGCATAATCCATGAGCTGGGGGGCATATCCATGAACTGGGGGGCATACCCATGAGTTGGGGCATATCCATGAGCTGGGGGCATATCCATGAGCTGGGACATATCCATGAGCTGGGGGGCATATCCATGAGCGGGGGCATATTCCTGACAGCTGGGGGCATATCCATGTGAGCTGGGGGCATATCCATGAGCTGGGGGCAATATCCATGAGCTGGGGGGCATATCCATGAGCTGGGGCATATCCATGAGCTGGGGGGCATATCCATGAGCTGGGACATATTCATGAGCTGGGGGCATATCCATGAGAGCTGGAGCCTAATCCATGAGAGCTGGGGGGCATATCCATGAGCTGGGGCATATCCATGATCTTGGGGGCATATCCATGAGCTGGGGTCATATCCATGAGCTGGGGGCAATATCCATGAGAGCTGGGGGGCATATCCATGAGAGCTGGGGGGCATATCCATGTGAGCTGGGGGCATATCCATGAGACCTGGTGGCATTTTTATATGAGGTCTGTTCTTACTGGAAAGCGTTCACATGACATAAAATAAAAGTATCGGTACTCGGTATCGGTGAGTACTTGGAAAAAAGTATTGTTACTCGAACTCGGTCTTAAACAAGTGGTATCGGTGCATCCCTAATTTATACACATTGTAATGCATTTTTGTTGGTTTAAACACCTATTAGAAGAATAGGAGAGTTCTGTGTTTTGTTTTTTTGTTTTTTTTGCAGTTTGGTGGATAGGCAGTCTTTTGACGTTCTCCAACTTTTTCACGAGGCTTCGACGACTACATCTCTGGCGCACTACGGTGACACTACGGTGAATAGTGAATTCACTGTCGTTTCGGTGAAATGGAATTGCTTAAGTGCACTGAACCTTCGATGAAATTTTGGTGCTTTGTGAATAACCCCTCTAGTCATACAGGTCTTTTCACTAAAGGGTGAAGTCTGGAGAATTGGCTGGAGCAGAGAACAATGTAGACCAAATAGCCGATTTGGAAAGTGAGATAAATGGGAGAATTTTTCCGGTTTGGCTATTTTGAGCTAAAATTTTCACTTCTCCTGCCAATTCTCCAGAGTTCACCCTTTACTGAAAAGACCTGTTAGTCTGTTGACTTCACCCGCGGTCAGACAAGTGTTTTTTAGAGCAGAAGGAACGTCCGTGAGAGTGGACGTTCCTTCCACTCTGACGCCCGTGTGGCCACCTCTCTGAGCGCAGTTAGTACGCTCAGCGCTGCAAGACTTGATCCCCTATGGTGAACACGCATCGTAGCGTTTCAATGGGAGGCTTTCAGCACGTTAGCTGTAGCGAATGCAGTTCCTGCACGCGATACAGTCTGTGGCCAGCCCCATCGAAACGTCACAACGCTGCGACGGGCATCAGAAGGCACATCAGTACGGGACTGTTAGTGAAATTTCAGTGCATTCTAGTTTGTCGCTTCTGCGATTCCATTTCGCAGACCGTTGCATGAATTCACTATTCACTGCAGAGTCCCCGAAGTGCACCGAACACTGACAGGGTTATTCAAAGAGATTCGAAAAGTCACCGCACGTTCGGTGACTTTTTGTTCTCTTCAATTCGGTTCCTTTTGCCGATCCCATTTCGGTGACCCTGCGGTGTATTCAGCAAGCACCACAGGGTCCCCGAATTGCAGGGAAAGGCTACCGCAAACCCGACGAAAATGAACCGCAAAACCCAGCAAATGCATGCCGAAAAGCCACAAAAACATCTGGATTAACCTGCCGAAAACCACGAAAAAGCCCGAGCAGGAGCCGATCACACACAGCCGAAGCCTCTGGAGAAAGCTGTCACTGCAGACGTGGCAGTGAATAAATTAGCAAAATAGTTTGTGTGAATGTGTGAAAATGAAACGCTGTTTGCAAAGAAACTACTGAGCGAAAATGTCTGAAATTTACACAGGAGGTCCAGAGAATGATAATAAAAAGGGCTGTTACAGAAAAAATAAGTAAACTTAAAAAAAAAAAAAATCGGACTTTTAAAAAAAAAAAAATTAAGAAAAATGCTTAAGATATTCTAAAAAAAATCTATAAATAAAGAGACTCTTTACTGCAGAATTTTATAATGAACGGTTTATTAGATATTGAATTAAAACGGGAATATTTTTAACATTGAAGCCTATGGGATTCTCCTGAATAAATTTGCCGAATTAAACCACCGAATGGCAGGGCATTTCGGGAACCTTTCACTGCAGGTTTGTGTTCTCTGAATAGCGCTTTTTTGTGCAGTGCTTTTTTTATGGGGTTTTCACTGCCCTCGAACAGGCACCGAACAGGCACCGTATGTTCAGGCAATTCGCCAGGATTTGACGAATTGCCTGCTCTCTGGATAGCCGAATGGCCAGGAAAGGTAACCGAACGCTGATTTTCAGCGTTCGGTTACCTTTCTCACGCAATTCGGAGCTCTTTGAATAACCCTGTGAGTCGACAAACTGACCGCTTAAACTGCAGAATAAAAAAAAACGGAACTCTGCTATTCTTCTAATAGGTGTTTAAACCAATAAAATTATTAAAATCTGTCTAAATAATAAAAAAAGGTCCTATAAGAAATAATAAAAAGTTCTGTTACAGAATTTAAAATATATGCCTTTTAAAAAAAATTGTGATTCAAAAATTTAATCTAAAAAATATAAAAATACATAAAAGTGTTCCAAAAAACAGACAGAAAAAGGCAGTTTGCTGAAAATTAAAAGAATAAACTGTTGAATAGAAAAAATTATAACATCGTTAATATCTTTTTACATTGAAACCTATGGGATTCGCCTGTTTAAACCTGTTTAACTGAACCACTGAAAATCAGGATATTTCATGACACTACGGTGCAGTTTGGCGCTCTATGAATAGATTAACCATTACTTCTGTATGGGACAATTTTGCTGCTGAAGATCGCCGAACTAAACAGTTTTTTGCTGTTAATTCACCAGTATTTGGCGAATTGACAGTTAAGGCTGGAGTCAGACGAACGCAGTGCGAACGTGCGTTTTGCCGCACTTTATTACGGCCGTGGTAGTAGAAAATGACGTCCAACGCAGGCCCACACACAAAGTACGGCCGCACGAAAGTTCGGCCGCGAAACGAAAGCGGAAAACGAACGCATTTTTGCAAGAACGCTAGTACTGACATAGAGAGTGCGCTGCGTCCGCATATCAGCATGTGTGTGTGATTAGGAGACGTCAGATGCTGCTCATGTCCGGCCAACATAACATCCAGACACCCAAAGTTTCCTGGTTTGGATCCGTAAAAAAATCAAGCCAAAATTCTGCGTCGTATGACCGCTATTGTGCCTTCCGTGAAAAAATGCGTTCGGACGCATCGACGCACTTTTTGACGGTAGACGTGAAAAATGCGTTCGTCTGCCGTAGCCTTAATGAATAGACGAACTGCCCCGAAATTGCACCGTACTGTGAAATTCACTGCTAAAATCGCACCTTACGTCTCGCGAAGAACCAAGATTATGAGCTTTGTCACAAATGTCCAATAATTCCATTTGCAAATATTATAGCAACCAGCATGTGACAATCTTCATTGTTGCAAGCTAAAGAGCAAATCTAAAATATTTTAAAACCTGTATTGGCTGTAATGCATTGCAAACGTTATCTGAACTTAGAAAACTCATCAGTTCTCTGTGGTGACTACTTGTTTTCATAACTAACTGAACACAATTGGAATAATTTCGATAGCGAGCACACACCTCCCCCCCAAAGATTAATCCTGATTGGATCTCTTCCCAAGCAGTCCCTCCCTAATATTTTCCTCTAGCTTTTATTAGCATAATATACATACATACAGAAAAAATGACGTCGCTCCCATACTCACCGGAGCGGCTGCAACAGTCAGGAGTAACAGCCCATTTAATGTATAAAACATAACACGAGAAAAAAGTGTCATCTGCGCTCATTTCTATGTATTCCATGTACAACAAAACACTATGAGGTTTTTGTTTGTTTCAATGGCCATTGCAACGTAAGCTCACTCGCCACTTCAAGGCACCTCTTTATAGAGTGAGTACCTAACCAATGTAACCAAAAGCTGCTCTACTGAGCAGCTCCAAGCCCCTCCATTTTTTCTGTATGTATGTATATTATGCTTGTAACACCAGTTCGTCATTTTGCTGCTGTTCCTCTTTCCATGTTTTTGTTTTAACCCCAAAAATGGGAAGTGTTTGGTGCGTGTATAAATAAAACCCACCATATCTCTGCCTCTCCTTAGCTGAAAAGCAGCAGGAGGGGCTTGGAGCTGCTCAGTAGAGCAGCTTTTGGTTACATTGGTTAGGTACTCACTCTATAAAGAGGTGCCTTGAAGTGGCGAGTGAGCTTACGTTGCAATGGCCATTGAAACAAACAAATCCTCATAGTATTTTTTCGTACATGGAATACATAGAAACGAGCGCAGATGACACTTTTTTTTCTCTTGTCTAGCTTTTATTAGTTGACCAAAATGTCTATAAATTTTCATCATAATTTTAGTCATCGTAACTTAATTTTTATTTAGTTTTAGTCTAGTTTTCTCATTACAAAAATGTAGTCAACTAACAGGGTTATCCAAAGAGATCCGAATTGCTTGAGAAAGGTAACCGAACGCTGAAAATCAGCGTTCGGTTACCTTTCCTGGCCATTCGGCTATCCATAGAGCAGGCAATTCGCCAAATCCTGGCGAATTGCCTGCTCATACGGTGCCTGTTCGGTGCCTGTTTGAGGGCAGTGAAATCCCCCTGAAAAAGCACTGCTTCGGCTATTCAGAGAACACAAACCAGCAGTGAAAGGTTCCCCTAATGCCCTGACATTCGGTGGTTTAATTCGGCAAATTTATTCAGGCAAATCCCATAGACTTCAATGTTAAAAATATTCCCGTTTTAATTCAATATCTAATAAACCGTTCATTATAAAATTCTGCAGCAAAAAGTCTCTTTATTTATAGATTTTTTAGGATACTTTAAGCATTTTTCAGATTTTTTTTTTTTTTTTTCAGTTTACTTATTTTTTTTTTAACAGCCCTTTTTATTATCATTCCCTGGACCTCCTGTGAAAATTTCAGACAATTTCGCTCAGTAGTTTCTTTGCAAACAGCGTTTCATTTTCCCAGATTCATACAAATGGTTTTGCTAATTTATTCACTGCCTCCTCTACGTCACAGCTGCTTCGGCTCTGTGTGATTCGGCTCCTGTTCGGCTCCTGTTCGGCTTTTTCGAAGGTTAATCCAGATGTTTGTGCTTGTTTTCAGCGTGCATTCGGTTACTTTTCGTCAGGTTTGCGGCAGCTTTTCCCTGCAATTCGGGGACCCTGTGGTGTTTGCTGAATACACCGCAGGGTCACCGAAATGCAATCGGCAAAAGGAACCGAATTGAAGAGAACGAAAAGTCACCGAACGTGCGGTGACTTTTCGAATCTCTTTGGATAACCCTGTAAGTCTTTGACAAAATGAACAGTTGACAAAATTAACACTGCATTTGAATAAAGTTGTTGCTCTATTACAATGTTTCCCAAACCTGTCCTCAGGAGGACCCACTGACAGGCCAGGTTTTCAGATATCTGAAGCACAGCACAGGTGAAATGATTTTCTGCTCAGTGATTGCAGGATTCCGTCTGCATTTCCCAAAGGTGATTTTTAAAAATATAACCATAAACAAACCAAATAAATTTTCCTATTATAATTACCATATATGGAATCCCAAAGTCTGTCATTTGTTCTTTACATATCAAAATAAAGTAAGACGCTGCGCTACGCCATGGCGGAGACAGTAAAATCAACCACACCAGGATATGGCCGCTTCATGTCTGAATATCTTGTCGATAGTCAGACCAGTTTATTATTTCAACATCCAATAGAAACGTTTGTTGTAGAAAAGAGGTTCCTATCCACCCCACATAGGAATGTGATATAACAGCCAATCAGAGCAGTTACATTTCTACATCATGTACCAAAGAGAAAAACAGGAAATACACTTAAAATGGGCTGTGATCCCCCTTTCTATCAGAACAGGCTTTTCACACTAAGGCATATTGAAATATGGTATGTATTTCAATCACAGGAAATTTATATTAATACAGAAAATTTAAATCTAACAATTCTTTCCTTTGATCACATATCACCTGGGATCATCTAAAAGATAAACCAAACTTAGGCAATTAAACTAATTATACCTGGTGCTACAGTGTCCTCGCCTAAGACCTTTAGATCATTCTAGATGCTCAGAGGGAAAGAAAAAAAATCTGGTAATTACTCCTAAAATTCCTCTCTACCTTTATGATATACGAAAGGGATTCCCCAAGGAGGCCCTTTATGAGCATAAAATACACTTATCTATCTAGATTCACTCTTCCAGCGAACCACACTTGGAGCCTAGGCCAAAATACCTAATCTAGACATTAAGTAACTATTTATTCCCATGTCCCAAAATGTACTTCACTGAACAAGAAAAATATAATAACTTGAATGTAAAAGTTAATTTATCTAATAATCAACAGGTGTCAGATCTGTGTGTGTTTTCCTATGTTCATCTTCACTCCACAAAATGCATACACACATGCATACACACACACTCTCATGAAATACATTCTCATTTTCACAAATCCAATCCTTTCTCACACATATCTAGGGAATTAAAAAAAAAAAAATTCTCATAATCTAATATCGTTGTCCAAAGATCAAGGTTTGGTCTTTTTCAACATCCCAGCTTGAGACGCATTATCATTGAATGTCATCAGAGCTCCCGCCATAGGGACTCCTGAACAAGCTGTCTCTTTACGCTGGTTGCTTATTACCTGTGACCTTTGACCTTAACACAAAATGTCCATGATTCGTTCAATATGCAGTTATTGTGAACTTGGTGACTTCAGATTTCTTCTGATGATGAAGATGTGACACGGTTTTAGCAAAAATAAAGAAATAAAAAATATGGTAACCCTCTAATCATATATACATCCATTCATTCATTGTCACTCTCAAGTGCACGAAAACAATAAAAATATGTTAATTACACAAGAAGAGACACAGATAATACATTTTAAAATTTCCCCGCAAAGCCTATGGGCCTCACGCAACAAAAAAAGAAAATCATACTACTTCTGACTCATTGCGTTATAGAAAAAAAAAAAAATATATATATATATATATATATATGCGCAACTTTGGCTCAAAAGGGAAATAGCCGAAGTGCATACTCCACCCATTTCAATATATAGCAAAAAATAAAATTAATTTATTGATATCTTATCCATTCTTGTTTGGTGTTCTGAAACAAACTGGTGTTTATAAAACACAACAATCCTAATAAAATAAAAAATATTTTTTTTTACCTAATTAAAACTTTCCTACAATCATTTAGACCTGAATAAAACTATATTCCATTCAACACTATATATGTCATGAAACGTATATATGCAAATGCATTAAATTATATGTTCCTAAATACATTAATTAAATCTAATTTTAATTGGATGTGATCTCCAATAATCCTAAATGTGTCAGGGAATTTGAACAATATTGATTGTAATCAAACAACAAAAATAAAAGATACAGAATAATTATCACTTAGACAACACAATGATAATCCATCAACATATAAAAATACATTATTTTTCTTCTTTCTTTGTCTTCTGTCTTAGTGGTTCAAATAAAACATTTCAGTTTCAAAAAACCGTTATAAGTTTTATTTCCAAATCAATGATCTTCTTTAATCACATAAGTAATTGATGAGTTGTTGATAAAATGTCTTCTTTCTTCATTAATTTAAAATGAAATACAACTCCTTTTGTTAGAATGTTTTATTGCACAGTGTCTAATAATGCCTTTCTTGTTGTCCGGTGGAGGTAACATTGTAATGTGAAATGATAATGTGTGTTTGAGTAAATTTCCTTCAATTTCAATAGCCATATCGATAGTGGTATCAAATAATCTTCCATCTAGCTTGATCAACATAAGTTGCAATATAGTTGGCATGCGTTACTCAGGTAATTTTCACCTAAATCAAAAAAACTTGGAAAAAAAATATTAATAACCTGTCAAAAAGTTTAAAACTTACATGATTAAAACTTACAACGTTCAGCAATAAATACTTTAAAGAAACCAGGAATCCATTTTAAAAATGGACACAAAAGAAAAGAGGAGGGGTCATGAGAGAGACAAAATGGAGGGGGCTAGGAGAAGAATGTGAAAACTTCATTCTACTTTTGCAACGGTCACCATTTTGTTCTTAAATGCTCTTGTATATTCAAATAAAAAACACAACACAGATATCATAAACTGGAAAAAAAACGTATAGAAAAAAAAACGTTTAGACGGGCATGTTAAAAATTGACAAAATAACTAGCAAGAAAGTTCTCCGAGGAAACTCCACCGAGAAAAAAATTGATTCTTGATAAACATTTAAAATCAGCAATCTTTATTAAGGATATTGGTTAAAAACAAACATTTAAACGTGAGGTGTTTGTGCATCTATTTTACAGCCTGTTTTATTCCCTCCAAGAAAATTCAATGGGGGCACAGTCATACGTCATTGCACTTCACACCAAAAGACAAAAACATCAGACAGCAAAAAAAAACTAACAATAGACAAACACTATACTTGCCTTGTACATTCCCAACACGCACTCAATGGGCAAGGCATATGGCCACTAATGTAGTGTACAATATTAAGATACAGTTATTCCTCTAGTGTTACACACATATGGTAGATACAATGGTAGAGGACAGTAATTTACTGCCTCTTAAAGATACTATTTGCTTATATTGGCTCCCAGAAGATTCTCTGTTCTCCCCTGTTTTTGTGTTAAAAATTGAGACTAAAATAATTGATAATTATCTTATGTGCACAGATCCCCAATTAGCAATATGACCAAATTAATCAACTGTTTCCTGAAAAGAAAACAATACTCAGGATATTAAATTACAATCATTGATCTCCTTTTGTCAACAACAAAACCTTCTATCCCCACTTATCACCTGAATACCAAATAAATCTGCCTAATTTCCTTTCCTCTGATCTCTTCTAGTTACCAACATACTTCAACATTCCTTTGTACAACGCCACAGAACCCGTAGGCACCTTCCACGTAAACTTTAATACTTGATGTTCTCAATTAACTCTAATCCTTCAATATCACTCTATCCTTTTAGATTATAAGATCTTAACCACTTCGCTGCGGAGGACACGCTGAGCGTGTCCTCCTGCAGGAAGGATTGGCTGCGGAGGACACACTGAGCGCGTCCTCTCTTCGCAGCCAGCGATCGGACGGATTCTGGCCGATCGCTGTGCCCCCGGTGCGGGCTGACATCAAGGATGTCAGCCCGGCACTCCGGGACCGCCACGGGCACAATAGATTTCATCGTGGCGGCGCAATGACATCTATTTCAGGCGCCCCCCCTGCGAGTGCGGAGGAGGCGCCTGAAAGGGATGGGGAGGTCCTTCGGACCTCTCTCCCTCCCGATCGCCCGGGGGCTTGAGCTTAATGTCAGGCACCGTTTGGAAGGGCACAGCCTGCCCTTCCAAATGGTACCTGGCATTAACCCCTTGGGGGCCGGATCACGATTCGATGCGGAAAAGCGCCGGATCGTGATCTTCTCCCGGGGCTGGCCGACATCTTGGATGTCGGCCAAGCTTCCGGGAACTCCCCCTGATGACTGGTGTCATCGTGCATAGCATTTATCAAATTATCTAACTGAAGAAGCTTACAACTCTTGGTAAGGGAAACGCGTCTCGGTGGTTCCCATATGTATTTTAATTATTTTTAAATAAATGTTATTTATATTTAACCTCTCCACGCTCGAATATAAGTTTATATACCCTTCGCATATCCGTTATTCAATTGTTAATACATCGGACCACATCCAGCTAGAGGTTGAGACCCACTGAAAAGTGGTCTATTGCTCTTTTTACGGAACCACCAGAAAGGAGGTTCCCTAATACATGAGTACTTTTCCTTCTAATGTTCCCTCCCTCCGACTACTCTGACGGAATTATGCTTTGACACTGCTCTCTTCCGAGGTTTGCACGGATTATCCACACTGTGAAGAGCCGTCTACTCCAAACCGGTGGGAGGAAGAATCTTTACGATTGATGGGAGGAGTCCCCCAAAGTGACTCAATTGTGTTTACATCTGAGCTATATAGCTCTAGACTTGTGAGTTTTTCTCCTACGAATATACAGTCCATATATATACATGTGATACATGATATTGCCCAATTGGTGTTTTCTTCTTTTTTCTTTCATGTTGGTCACGTGATTGGAGACTTTATTTGATCACCACTTAGAGGATTGCTCCAGAGACTTTTAAAATATAAAGGACTGGAAATTTATTCAACTCTTTGCGCTCCCGAATGTACTGTGGTACTGACTTTTGTGAATATATAACCACAATGGTTTGGATAAAATGTGGAAAAAATATTTTACACGCTGTAAGTGATTGAAATCTGAATGGAAATTTCTTTACACAGTATCTGCCTGGTTAGATATACTTGTATCTGCACTATTAAATAACCTAAAATATATTTTCATTTCAGTAAATTCCAAAAAAGCCACGAAAATCTTCAACTCCAGGCCTATAGAGATCTTAATCCGGCCCTGCTTATGAAAAACAGGTTCAAGCAATAGAGAACAAGAGGCCTTCATGTAAAAGAGAGACCAGACATAATTAATGGTCACCGTCATTCGGATAATTAGGAATGTATAGCGTTAGTGGAATTAATACCTAACAACGTATACATATAATAATGATATATTATGAATCTGCCGAGTCTGCCGGAAAGAACGATATATAATATGTCTGGGTCATATAATAAAATAAGGCTTCAAAACACGTTTAAACATGGTGAGCGAAACCGGTAAAAATGACCTCAGCACACAGGCGGGAAATGCCTCAGCAGCGAAAGGGTTACACAAGACCTCTTTGCCTACTGTATTATGATGAACCTATATAGATTCCATTGTACAGGTTACAAAACCTGTAAATGACCTCAGTTAGCCATTTTGGCAATTATTCAATAGGGGACTCAAATATTATAATTATTATTATTATTATTATATCTTTAATAGAGATTATCATTCGTTCAGTAACAAAGAAGACTACACAGGCATGCACGTCCCTTATGCAAAACATAACCTATATTAAAGTGTGGTCAATCCCTTTATGCTGGACTCAAACACAAAACAGAGAAAAAAATAACCGACCATGCCTCTTTTGGGAAAACTTATAATTTATATTAAGGCAGATGGACGATGCCCATCACCTTGATACACAAAATAGTTTTATATCATACATCAACTTGTATCATCCCTTCACAATAAGTCCAGCTCCCACAATTCCTTTTTTTATTCTACATCCGCACGCACGCCGAGCGCGCTCAGACTGCGCCCAAGCAAGACCATAACTCATTGCCTTGTTCTCAATCACAACTGCCTCAATAAAATCCTGGAATCATCCCAGCCATCCAACACACTATATACAGTCAGGTCCAGAAATATTGGGACATCGACACAATTCTAACATCTTTGGCTCTATATACCACCACAATGGAGTTGGAATGAAACAAACACAATGTGCCTTAGTCAGACCAGTTTATTATTTCAACATCCAATAGAAACGTTCGTTGTAGATATGAGGTTCCTATCCACCCCACATAGGAATGTGATATAACAGCCAATCAGAGCAGATACATTTCTACATCATGTACCAAAGACAAAAACAGGAAATGTAGCTAAAATTCCGCAGGTCAACATCCTATGTAAGAAAAGACTGTCTACATACAGAATTGACACATCGAACAGGCTTTTCACACTAATGCATATTGAAATATGGTACATATTTGAATCACAGGAAATTTATATTCATACAGAAAATTAAAATCTAACAGTGATCTTCAAAATTTGGCCCGTTACAGGGTCCTGAGGACAGGTTTGGGAAAGACTGCTGTACAACAACCTGTAAAAGATAGTGGAGATAGCCAAAGAATAAAATAAAACTTAGTTTTTAATGAGAAATGCAGTAAAATAATGCTTTCAAAGCTGTATTGTGGTAGGCAGACAGACACAGTCGCAGTGCTTACCTAGGACAAACATAACGTATACATGTCTCAGCGGAGGTGAGAACATAAATAAAATAAAGGCCATTACAAAAAAAAAGAGGCCATAAAGTAGAGATGTGCACTGCTAAAAATTTTGTTTCGGTTTTTTTCTCCAGGTGTTTTTTTTTTCGTTTCGATTCGGAATTTCGGATCGATTCGAATTGATAAAAAAAAAAGATTTTTTTTTTTTTTAAGTGCTCAAAAGATCCTAAAAAAAAATCTAAAAATAAAGAGATTCTTTACTGCAAAATATTATAAGCAACGGTTTATTAGATATTTAATTAAAACGGGAATATTTTTTAACATTGAAGTCTATGGGGTAAAACACATTTGCCACACCTTTTTTAACAGTTCATTTCAAATTCGATAGTTAGTCAATATCCAAATCGGTGCACATTTTATTTTTTTTAAAAAAATGTTTTTTTTTACTTTATTTTCATTGTTTCCTGTCCCCCAGGGCAGTACCAGGACCCCCATACACCTTTTATGGCCAATATCTTGCATATATGCCCTCTTGGAGGGCACTTTAACCCCTTAGTGACCGGGCGGTTTTACACAAATCCGTCCTTTAGTGACCGCTGCTGTTTTTACGTTTCTGCGCTGTTAGGGTTTAGGTCAAATTTTCCTCTTACTCGTTTATTCAACCCACACATATTATACACCCTTTTTCCCGCCATTAAATGGACTTTCTAGAAATACCATTATTTCCATCATATCCAATAATTTAATATAAAAAAAATATGAAATATGATGAAAAAAATGGTAAAAACACACTTTTTCGTAATTTAATCCCCTAAAGCTATAACCACCAATAAAGACCCCGGCTAAATAGTTTCCAAATTTTATCCCGAGAATAGAAATAACCAATTTTTCATGTTTTTACCTTTTAACCCTTTCACTGCTGAGCCAGTTCACCTATGTGCGCTGCGCTCATTCTGACCATTTTGTGCTAATTATTTTTAGATGACAGCCTAGGTCCTATTTAATTAAACTCAGACAAAAAAAACTTTTAAAAAAAAAAACATTTTTTTATTTTATTTAATTTTTTTATTATTTTTTTTTTATTTAATTTTTTTTTTTACATTTTTTTTTAAAACCAAACCTGGTCATGTTTGTATCATTTGAAAGGCCATAATCAGGCCTTTCAAATGATGGCAAATATGACCATCTAGCTGCCATGGATCGGGAGATAAAGGGATCCTTAGGATCCCCTTATCTCTACATGGCAGCTAGAGGGTTAACTGGCCCACTGACATCCTCACACATATGGTGAGGTTGTCAGTGGGTGGGGGGGACCTGGAGGCTTGGCTGACATCCAAGATGTCAGCCCCCCTCCAGGTTTGAATCACGTTTTGGCGCCAATTGGCGCCGCAACGTGATCCGGCGGCGAAATGGTTAATGCCATACACCGCTGGAAAGGGGAGGCTCTCCCCTCTCCAGCGGTGCAAACGGCATCTCCCTAGCTTCAATGGTTGGGGAGATAGAGGGCTCCGAAGGAGCCCCCCCTCCCCTCCATTGAAACACATGGGGGCACCTTCTGATGACGTCACCACGCAGCGTGGCGACGTCATCAGCCTCGCCTGCCCATGTAAATCACATGGGCAGGCTTCCTCCCTGCCAGATCGCCGTGGGATCCGACGAGGGAGGTGAGTATCGGGCGGGAGGGGGATTTGGCGCCGCTGACGTACCCTGTACGTCCGCGGGGCTAAGGGAGACCCGAGGACAGGACGTACAGGGTACGTCAGCGGCCCTTAAGGGGTTAAAATTCGAACTTTTGAGCCCCATAGACTTGTATTGAGTTTGAATCGTGTTCCCCTTCCAATTCAAACTTTTTCAAATGTTCGATTTCAAATGCGAGCCGAACACGGGGCTGTTCGGCCCATCACTACTGTAGAGGTGATGCCCGGCCGTGTGAGGATTCATATGCTGCAGTGCTGCCCGGCAGTGTGCAGAATCATATGCTGCATTATTATACTGTAGAGGTGCTGCCCTGCAGTGTGCGGAATCATATGCTGCATTAATAATACTGTAGAGGTGCTGCCCGGCAGTGTGCGGAATCATATGCTGCATTATTATACTGTAGAGGTGCGGCCTGGCAGTGTGAGGATTCATATGCTGCAACTATCGAACTTGAAATGAACTATCAAATAGATATCAAGTAACTATTGAATTTGATCGAAACAATACGAAATTACGGAATCAGCAATGGAACCGAAAAATACGATGTCCGAAATCGAAACGCACATCCCTATTAAATATGCTGTGTCACGAATTTTGTACTTGAGTCAAATTAAACAGTGAAATTAAATTAATTTGTTTCATAAAGTCCTTTGCTGACTATTACTTGTATTGTAAATTAAGATCAATTTGATAGTTGATATTAATTTGAAATTTGATTTCAAATAGTGTGGGAAATGTTGTATCCCATAGGCTTCAATGTTAAAAATATTCCAGTTTTAATTCAATATCTAATAAACCGTTGCTTATATTCTGCAGTAAAAAGTCTTTCTTTTTAGATTTTTTAGGATCTTTTAAGCTTTTTTTTTCTTCTCTTTTTTTTCCAATCAATTCGAAATTTGACCTGAAATTTCTAGTTGACCACACGAAATTTTGGATTCGGGACTCCCATTGAAGCACGAAAATGGTAAATTTCGTAGGAAAAACGAATCTGTACGAAACGAATTGAACATCCCTACCATAAAGCAAGTTTGGGAGTGTTCTAGATTGGAAATACTAGCACAATACTGGACCCTCCCTGGAAACGGATATAGGGAATTAAAAGGCAGTGTGGAAACTTTGCAAGTATCAAATATAATGAATGGAAACCGGCCTTTGAGGGTCTATGGGTATAGGAAAGCATGAGAAAACACAGTCTTTATGAAGAGCCCTATCAGGAACAAACAATACAGACTTGGAAAAAAAACCCACAAACAGCCTGGCCTCAGTGCATTGAAACTGAGCTAGATGCCTAAATTGAGAGCGCTCTCAAGCCTATGCAGCAACTAGGCTGCACTCTCTGCTCCTGATGATGCTGGTTTATACCAGGGAAACACGTTGAGCCAATAGAGATGTTCATTTAGTTCTTTATGTTTTAGGGACCCTTTAATCCTTGCTCTGGAAACTGCGTTTTTTTCTGGCTTGATAGAAATATTCCTTACCTACTGGAGCACTCTCAATTTAGGCATCTAGCTCAGTTTCAATGCACTGAGGCCAGGCTGTGTTTTTTGTGTTTTTTTGTTTTTGTTTTCAAGCCTGTATTGTTTGTTCCTAATAGGGCTCTTCATAAAGGCTGTGTGTTTTCTCATGCTTTCCTATACCCACAGACCCTCGAAGGCCTGTTTCTATTATTTTTGATGTTTCCACACTGCCTTTTATTCCCTATATCAGTTTCCAGGGAGGGTCCAGTATTTTGCTAGTATTTCCAATGTAGAACACCCCAAACTTGCTCTATGGCCTCTTTTTTGTAGTGGCCTTTATTTTACTTAGGTTTGTCCTAGGTAAGCACTGCGACTGTGTCTGTCTGCCTACCGCAATACAGCTTTGAAAGCATCTCCTTTTGCAATTGTTAAATTGGGGTTACCCCCCTATCCAGTGGTGTATTTAGGTTTTGTGCTGCCCTAGGCCTGACTAAACTCGTGCACCCCCTAATTTAAATTTGAGGCACCCCTTCCTGTCAAGGGCACACCTCTTCCTGGTTAATCCCCACCCTTCCTCTTTAAGCTCCACCTTTTCCTCTTAGAGCTCCGCCTTTTCCTCTCTTTATATTAAAAGTGGATACAAGCGCCTACTTGTATATTTTGTATACCATTTCAAATGT
The DNA here is from genome assembly GCA_009667805.1 of Leptobrachium leishanense. Taxonomy (NCBI): domain Eukaryota; kingdom Metazoa; phylum Chordata; class Amphibia; order Anura; family Megophryidae; genus Leptobrachium; species Leptobrachium leishanense. The sequence goes on along the minus strand of CM019063.1, from coordinate 19,220,228 downwards.
ATCTATTGAGATAAATAAAATTATGAAATGTTTAAATTCAAGCATTTTTACAAAGAACAGCCACGCATGTCAAGTATACTGGATCACAGCCGCTCTAAATGGTTGAACAATAAAATCCACAGAAACGTGCACTGCATATGAGTGTATCACAGAGCTGCACAGCAATAAAACCCACAGAAATGTGCACTGTGTATGAGCATATCACAGAACTGCGAGAAACAAGGGGGGTGTTTGTGAGGGTCCTGAGAACGAGCAACAGCACAATGGCCTGCTCTACGGTGGGTGCCCGCTCAGGTCTCACAAACAAGGTTTTAGCTTGATTGTGCCATTACAGGGATGAATTTTCCATATGCAAATCAGCATGCTCTCACCCAGAAAGGGTGGCCAGTGCTGATTGCCAAGGACGTCATCCCTGCACGAGAGGTGCAGCAACCCCCGACGATCGTTTCGGCCTTATTGAGCCTCGTCAGGAGGGTATAGCTGACACCCCTCTAGGCACATCAAGCAAGGGGTCCACATCTGGATGACCCTTTACAATTACAGTGAGAAACAAGGGGGGTGTTTGTGAGGGTCCTGAGAACGAGCAACAGCACAATGGCCTGCTCTACGGTGGGTGCCCGCTCAGGTCTCACAAACAAGGTTTTAGCTTGATTGTGCCATTACAGGGATGAATTTTCCATATGCAAATCAGCCTGCTCTCACCCAGAAAGGGTGGCCAGTGCTGATTGCCAAGGACGTCATCCCTGCACGAGAGGTGCAGCAACCCCCGACGATCGTTTTCGGCCTTATTGGGCCTCGTCAGGAGGGTATAGCTGACACCCCTCTAGGCACATCAAGCAAGGGGTCCACGTCTGGATGACCCTTTACAATTACAGTGAGAAACAGAACTGCACAGCAATAAAACTCACAGTAATGTGCAGTGTGTATGAGTGTATCCCAGAGCTCCAGGGCAATAAAACTCACAGTACTATGCAGTGTGTATCACAGAATCCACAGCAATAAAACTCCCAGTAATGCAATGTTTGGTGTGTGTCAGCGTATCAGAATCCACAGCAATAAAACTCCCAGCAATGCAATGTGCAGTGTGTATGAGTGTATCAGAATCCACAGCAATAAAACTCCCAGTAATGCAATGTGCGGGTCAGCGTATCAGAATCCACAGCAATAAAACTCCCAGCAATGCAATGTGCGGTGTGTATGAGTGCATCACAATCCACTGCAATAAAACTCCCAGCAATGCAATGTGTGGTGTGTGTCAGCGTATCAGAATCCACAGCAATAAAACTCCCAGCAATGCAATGTGTGGTGTGTATGAGTGCATCAGAATCCACTGCAATAAAACTCCCAGCAAACCAAGTGTATATGAGCACACAGCAATTATTTATTCTACATTTACCGGCCTCCGTCCGCGGTAGGGCTGTGTGCACAGTCAGCAGGGACTGTGTGCAGACTCTGCAGGAGGTCCCTCCAGGCCACGTTAGGATCGCGGTTGTGCCTGTGCATGGAGCCATCTTGTCAGCAGTGGGGTGCCACTGCCAGAGGGTGCACCGTGGCTTTGATTCCCTTCCCGGTGGGTGTTCAGTCCAGAATAGAGTGACAGTCTGTCAGGGATCAGTACCCGTGTGCGCAACAATCAGTGCTATCCATGAAAAGTGCTGCTTCGGACCTGTCCAGCACTGATAGGGGTTAAAACCAAAGTAGCACCAAACACACACCACACCCTCTTCTCTGCCTATCAAAAAAAGAGTATCCTCCCCCTGTGCAACTTGGCTTTGCATTGTCAAGTCTCACCTTCTGCTATTCAGACCTGCCTTCCTGTCTCTGTTGATAACCGTGTACCAGACCCTGATTTACCCACCGATATTGCCTCCTTGCTGCCAGCCCCTTGATCCACGGACCGTCCTGACTACTCTTTGCCAACTCCCTTTGTACCTCGCCACGGACTCAGACCTGTCTCAGCCAAATTACTCGCAGGTACCTCCAGTATATCCCTGCCAAAAGGGCTCTAACCACCCGTACATGGGTCCCACCACGGCGTATGCCAGGTGCCTCCCTGACAGAATGCAAAGCCCAACAACTGAGCCCGCAGGGATGCTACCAGCCCTAAATGATATGGCATACTGGCTATGTATAGTCCTGGATGAGGTCTGGGCCTTAATGGACTCCCTTAGAAGCACCGCTCCCAAAATGTGTGTTTCCCCAGCAAAAAGAGCCAAAGGCCCGCTAGCTCCAGAGGAGTGCGCCAGGAGGATAGCCGAGGGTCTCTGTATTTACTGTGCCTCAAGAGACCACTGGCTCGCAGCCTGTCCCACAAGACCCCCAAAAAGGCCAGCTCCCGCACCCGAGCCGGCTATGGTGTCACGGCGAACCCCTGTGAAAAAGACTGTGTGTGAAAAAACTCTGGTGTTTAAAGATGCACCCCACGCTCATGTCTCTGCACCACAGGTTCCCAAGCCTGCACCCAGAAAGCCTCCTACACCGAAGCCTGCGCCCAGACGACTCAAGCCCACTGTACCCAGGCGTAGGGAGTCTCTGGTGAATTTTATACAGATGAGGAGGAAGAACCCCGGACCAAGCATGAAGCCAGAAAGGCTCGGGTCTCTAAGGCTGTGTCCCGGCCTACTTCTACACCTACCCCCAGGAAAGTCTGGTCTGCCAAATCCAGGAGTAGAATACTGGAGGAGATCAGCTCCGAGGAGGAGGACGGGTCTTTCATCCCAAGAGAGACAGAAAACATCGCCACTGTGGCTTCAGATCCAGAAGTACTGATGGACTACGACACCACAGTACCTGAGGAGCTAGACCAGTCAACTCCTATGGATGCTATGACCACCCAGATTCCGGGTAGTGCTCCCAGACAGCAGCTAATGACTGGTGCTGCTGTTGCCCTGAACCCTAAACCTAGTTATGAACCTGTACCAGAAGATCAGGGTCCCTACTGTATACAAGGGACCTACTCCTATCCGTAATCTACTGCAGCTACACTCATCCACACTCCCATGGCAACGGAACCCCTAAACCAGGATTGTGTATACGCCTCCATTGGGACTATAGTGCGGAAAGAAGATCTGGCGAGGTTTGAGGAAGCTCTACACATCAGGGAAACCATCAAGCTACCCAAGACTGCTATCATAACGCTGACTGCGACTCCCATCACTCCCAGCCAACAAGTACCATCTCCTCTTCCCTGGCAATGCTACCCACAAGATCCTGAGTCAGAGGATTGGGATACTGTGGACTCGGATGGTGAGCTTCAACTGCAGACCGCTCGGCATTCCAGGGGACCACCGGCTCAAGACACCAAGTATGTGGGGGCTACCGCCTCTCTTCCCCATAAGGACTCCATACGGCTCAGTGACTCCCCCTGTGATGACAAACCTGAAGAAAAGGAACGTCCTACAGCAGTACCACCTCATCGTGTGGGTACTGTTATGACGGGCGATTACACTGTCCAGAACACCCTGGAGGGCAAGACCAGTACCACATCCAAAGCCAAGACTCGGAGACGCCAGCAGAAAAAACACAGTCAGTCTGATCATACGAGACCCCTGGCTGAAGAGTCTGAAGACCTGGTGCAGCTTGCCCCACTACCCTCTGCCTACGTGAACACAATATATTCAGGTGCCCTTGACCCCTATTCATGCCCATCTGTTTCCAGGACTCTCCGTGATTTTGATAGGTCTATGTGCTCAGGCCTTCTACATGACGAACCAGAACCCTATACAGTCCAGGGCTCCTTTTGTCTTACCCACCTGGGACCAGGTGACAGCGACATGGACTTATTCCCCTTGCCCACCGGTGCCCAGCTTCCAGTCAAGTGTGGATCGTCCAGTGGCCGCTCCTTCAGGAGGGGATTCTGTCAGGGATCAGCACCCGTGTGCGCAACAATCAGTGCTATCCATGAAAAGTGCTGCTTCGGACCTGTCCAGCACTGATAGGGGTTAAAACCAAAGTAGCACCAAACACACACCGCACCCTCTTCTCTGCCTATCAATAAAAGAGTATCCTCCCCCTGTGCAACTTGGCTTTGCATTGTCAAGTCTCACCTTCTGCTATTCAGACCTGCCTTCCTGTCTCTGTTGATAACCGTGTACCAGACCCTGATTTACCCACCGATATTGCCTCCTTGCTGCCAGCCCCTTGATCCACGGACCGTCCTGACTACTCTTTGCCATCTCCCTTTGTACCTCGCCACGGACTCAGACCTGTCTCAGCCAACTTACTCGCAGGTACCTCCAGTATATCCCTGCCAAAAGGGCTCTAACCACCCATACATGGGTCCCACCACGGCGTATGCCAGGTGCCACCCTGACACAGTCCATGTTAACGAAAGGGCGGGCAGCTGCGTGCGTGTCACGTGGTTCAGCCAGTCAGGTGGTACTGAGACTCAGTACCACCTGACTGGCCGGACCGAGTGTGACCTGCACGCACGCAGCCTCACCAGGAGCCAGGCAGCTCAATGACAAATGTCTATTACTGCAGTGCTGGTTAAGGAAAGGTCCACTTTAAACAGCAGTAAGCAGACAAGGCTTCATATTCTGCTGATACCTCCCCTTTACCTGCCGTTTACTGTCATCTTCTCTCTCTGGACACAAATCACATCCCCCTCCCCTCTCCTAGAGCTGCTGCGGGGCAGGGGAGGAGCTATGGAGGGAGGAGAGGGGGATTTGTATTCTATTCGATTTTATTCCGTATGCAAACGCCATGCTCCGCTGCTCGTTGCTTGAGAACACAGCTCAAAGCTGACACACAGTGACAGTGGCACCTCCTAGTACCCCCTAATGACACCACAATAATCACTGGTACCTGGGGCGGCCCGCCCTCCGCCACTCCTCTAAGTACACCACTGCTCTGGTCATATGCTCACACACAAGTTTGGCGAACAGCCAGCAAGTACGGTGCTGTTTGAAGGCAGTTCAAATCCCCACAGAGAAGTAATGGTTAATCTATTCAGAGAACACCAAACAGCAGAGAAATGTCAGTGAAATGCCCTGATGTTCAGTGGTTTCAATCAGCAGGTTTATTCAGGCGAACCCCATAGGTTTCAATGTTAAAAATATTCCCGTTTTTATGCAATACCTAATAAATCATTTATTATTTTAATCTGCAGTAAAAAGTCTTTATTTATTTATTGATTTTTTTTTTAGTACCTTTTAGTAATTTTTCAGAATTTTTTGGGCAAAATTCCCCCCCTTTTTTTTAATAGCGGTTCTTCTTTTTCTGTAACAGAACTTTTTATTATCAATCATAGGATCTTATATGTAAATTCCAGACATTTTTGTTCAGTAGTTCTTTTGAAAACAACAGGCCGTGGGTTTGCGGTGGCAGCATACAGCGGCCGACTCCATTCACTTTGGGGACCTTGCGGTGAATGGTGAATTCACTGCAGGGTGGGGAAATTTTATTCCCCGAAGTGCAGGGAACTACAGAACACCAAAATGTTGGCGTCATTTCGGTGCTCTGTGAGTAACCCAATTAGTGGTGAGGTTTTTTGTTGCCCCCTGGAAAGTGAAAGCCTAGGCCTTGCCTACCCAGACATACTTGAAAATTAGTGACATCTCAATGTTTCCTTCCTGGTAAAATAGTAAAAAAAAAAAAATTGGCCTAGGTCAAAATACACCAGTGCCCCTATCACCCCCAGTGGCAAGAGCCTTTTTCTAGGTTCAATAGATTGTTGTACAAAAACACTCACAGGGTGTACCAAGATAGTTGTGGGAAGCATCCTGTCATGCTTCCTGCCCTGGAGCCTGCAGGAGAGCTAGGTAATCCAGTATTTGCCCTGGTCCAGGCCGGTTCTTTCCCCACTCTGGTCCAAGACCTTCATTCATTCCTGGGTTTCTGTACAGCCTGCTTATACTCACCTGCCACCTGTGGAGCAAGCCTAGATATTTAAAGGGAGTTACTCCCATCAGTCTGAGCTTTGTCTTCAGTTCCTGCACTGCATTCCCTGGATCATCAGTGCTTTGATGTGCCTTGTTCCTGTGCACCAGGGGCGTCGCTACGTGGGGGCCGGTGTCTCACCCTCCGTCGCGTGTTCGCTCCCTGGGAGCGTCCGAAGCTGTGCAGCTTCGGCGCTCGCCTGGGGGAAACATGTCACCAGCCAATCGCGGCTGGTCACATGGCTCCCCCAGGCGAGCGCCCAAGCTGCACGCCGCCGGACGCTCAGAGGGAGCGAACACGCGGCGGAGGTGAGCTGGGGCATATCCATCTGCTGGGGCATATCCATGAGCTGCTGGGGCATATCCATGAGCTGCTGGGGCAGATCCATGAGCTGCTGGGGCATATCCATGAGCTGCTGGGGCATATCCATCTGCTGAGGCATATCCATGAGCTGCTGGGGCATATCCATCTGCTGGGGCATATCCATGAGCTGCTGGGGCAGTATCCATGAACTGGGGCATATCCATGAGCTGGGGCAGTATCCATGAGCTGTGGCAATATCCATGAGCTGGGGCAATATCCATGAGCTGGGGCAGTATCCATGAGCTGGGGCAATATCCATGAGCTGGGGCAGTATATCCATGAGCTGAGGCAGTATCCATGAGCTGGGGCATATCCATGAGCTGGGGCAATATCCATGAGCTGGAGCAATATCCATGAGCTGGGGCATATCCATGAGCTGGGGCAGTATCCATGACCTGGGGCAATATCCATGAGCTGGGGCATATCCATGAGCTGAGGCAGTATCCATGAGCTGGGGCAAATCCATGAGCTGGGGCATATCCATGAGCTGGGGCATATCCATGAGCTGGGGCAATATCCATGAGCTGCTGGGGCAGTATATCCATGAGCTGGGGCAATATCCATGAGCTGGGGCAGTATCCATGTGCTGGGGCATATCCATGAGCTGGGGGCATTATCCATGAGCTGGGGGCATTATCCATGTGCTGGGGCATATCCGTGAGCTGGGGGCATTATCTATGAGCTGGGGCAATATCAATGAGCTGCTGGGGCAGTAGTTCCATGAGCTGGGGCAATATCCATGAGCTGGGGCATTATCCATGAGCTGGGGCAACATCCACGAGCTGCTGGGGCAGTATATCCATGTGCTGGGGGCAGTATATCCATGAGCTGGGGCAGTATATCCATGAGCTGGGGCAATATCCATGAGCTGGGGCCGTTATCCATGAGCTGCTGGGGCAGTATCCATGAGCTGGGGCAGTATATCCATGTGCTGGGGCAGTATCCATGAGCTGGGGCAAATCCATGAACTGGGGCAGTATCCATGAGCTGGAGCAGTATCCATGAGCTGGGGCATATCCATGAGCTGGGGCATTATCCATGAGCTGGGACATTATCCATGAGCTGGGGCATATCCATGAGCTGGGGCAAAATCCATGAGAGGAGCTGGGGCATTATCCATGAGAGCAGCTGGGGCAGTATATCCATGAGAGGAGCTGGGGCAGTATATCCATGAGGAGCTGGGGAAGTATATCCATGAGAGGAGCTGGGGTTGTATATCCATGAGAGGAGCTGTGGCAATATCCATGAGAGGAGCTGGGGCAGTATCCATGAGAGGAGCTGGGGCATTATCCATGAGAGCAGCTGGGGGAGTATATCCATGAGAGGAGCTGGGGCAGTATATCCATGAGGAACTGGGGCAGTATATCCATGAGAGGAGCTGGGGCAGTATATCCATGAGAGGAGCTGGGGCAGTATATCCATGAGAGGAGCTGGGGCAATATCCATGAGAGGAGCTGGGGCAATATCCAAGAGAGCTGCTGGGGCATATCCATGAGAGCTGGGGCATATCCATGTGTGCTGGGGCAAAATCCATGTGTGAGCTGGTCTGGGGCAATATATCCATGTGTGAGCTGGTCTGGGGCAATATATCCATGTGTGAGCTGAGGCGCAATATATCCATGTGTGAGCTGAGGCGCAATATATCCATATGTGAGCTGAGGCGCAATATATCCATATGTGAGCTGAGGCGCAATATATCCATATGTGAGCTGGGGCAATATATATCCATGGGTGAGCTGCTGGGGGCAATATATAACTGTGAACTGAGGCAATATATCCATATGTGAGCTGGGGGCAATATATATCCATGGGTGTGCTGCTGGGGGCAATATATCCAGAGCTGCTGGGGGCAATATATATCCATGTGTGCTTTCACTGCCTTCGAACAGGCACCGTACTTGCTGGCAGTTGGCAAAATTTGTGTGAGCATATGAGAGAGCTCCACAGCAATAAGCATTTTACCCTTATTTCTCCTCCACCATTACCTTTCTCTTAAGTTACCTTTACTTCCCTTCAACCCCCAAAACCACCCCCCTACCCCCCCTCTCCCCATAAATAAAACACATGACAAAAGTATTGGCGGTTTGAAAAGGTCACGTCTTTTATTTATAATCAAGGCCAAAAAAACATTGCCTTTGTGGCAGAATTATCAGCGATCCTCGCTTTCTTGGACTAGGTAACACCAGATAACACTGGTACCATAGATCCAGCCAGATAACACTGGCAACCGCAATGAACCACCAGCATTGCCCAGAAATAGCGGCCGGACCCACGTGGCTAAGCTAGCGCGACCACACGCTGCTCTCTTTATAGCAGATAGCAGGCCCGGGAGGATCTTCAAACCAGGAGGCACCTGTGTTTGGCCGCACAAACCACCACACAGACCCCCAGATCCTCCCCCTCTATCGCCTCTCCACGTGCCAGGGCCGCATATTTCACCGTCCGAGGTAACTGTCCATGTAATCCCCTCAGCTTTGGCCGCACAAACCACCAGCAGCACTAAGTTGTCTTTTGGTCAAGAAACCAATCGAGCTTAAGTGTGATTCTAGACTATCAGGGTTATTCAGAGAGCGTGAAAAGCAGGAAAATGACTGGAGAATGATTGGAGAATGAAAAATTCTAGGTCAAAATAGCCAAACCAGAAAAATTCTCCCTTTCATCTCACTTTCCAAATTGGCTATTTTGACCTCGAATTTTTCATTCTCCAGTCATTCTCCAGTCATTCTCCTGCTTTTCACGCTCTCTGAATAACCCTGTATGTGTCTTCTCCCTGGCTTGGGAGAATAGCTTTGTTTTCACTGTCTCTGGTTGTCATAAAAATCTGCTCTCTATAATCCAAACAACGCTACTTCAGTGCGAGCGCTATACAGTTCGTTACACATATTTGTTCGATCTTTAATACTAATTTTAAGGATGAGGGCTTTTTTCTGTGAAGAAAATAATTATATTCCTTCAGCCACAAAATACATTTTCTATTTAACTGATGTTAATTGCTGACCCATTTCACCTCTGTGTGCCGAGCAAATTTTTACAATTTTTTCTCATGTTAAACGCGATTTGAAGTCATGTATTTTTATACGACCCAGACAAATCATATATCCTTTTTACAGCAGACTCGGCAAATTCATAATATATCATTATATGTATATGTCATGTCCTGCCAGAATGCTCTATCAATTTTTTTTTTTTTTTTAAATTTGAATTTCCGGTAAAATTTCAATCCTCCAAAACGTGTAAAATAATTTTTTCACATTTTATTATCTATCTTGTGGTTATATATTCTATGGGGATACGCTTGTTAAAAAAAAAGATACGGTAGTGTTCCTGAGAAGAAAAACACGATTTTAGCTAGTGTAAAAAACTATTTTTTTCATTAGTGCAGCATCATTGTCACATTATAATTTAAAAGGGTAACAATAATGCTGCATTAATAAAATTTAAAAAGAAAATTTAGATTATTTAGTAGAGATTATTTATTCAGAGAGCACCGAAATGTCGCCGACATTTCCGTGCTCTCGTTCCCCGCAGTTCCCTGCACTTTGATTCCCCAAAGTTCCCCACCCTGCGGTGAATTCAGCATTTTTTATACTTTTGGGTCTGTATGCCAACCAGAATAAAATTAAAACGAAACAATCCAAATGAATTCGAAGTGCAAACTGTCAGCTTTAATTCAAGGGGTTGAACTTAAATATCAAGTAAAAATTTTAGGAACTGCAACCATTTTTATACACGCCCCCCCCCCATTTTCAGGGGCTCAGATGTAATTGGACAAATGAAAATAATCATAAATAAAATGTTCATTTTTAATATTTTGTTGAATCCTTTACTGGCAATGACTGCCTGAAGTCTGGAACCCATGGACATTACCAAAGACTTGGTTTCCTCCTTTCTGATGCTTTGCCAGGCTCTAATTGCAGCGGTCTTCAGTTGTTCTTTGTTTGTGGGTCTTTCCTCCTTTAGTTTTGCCTTCAGCAAATTAAATGCTGCTCAATTGGGTTGAGATCAGGGGATTGAAGCAAAAGAAGTGGAATATTCTGCAATGGCCAAATCAAAAACTCCTGGGTTGTGCCGTAGTATTTTGGGATAGCAATCTTATCTCGCCGGGAGAGTACATCAATAAAATTATTCAAATAGATTTAACTAAGCATTAATTTTATTCACTGGAATAAAAAACCATCCAGGTGACCCAAAGAGTGGACATATGTATTTACGCTCTTATATATCATCAGTACGTTCTGAATTGAATTCTATCACTCAGCCATTTATGTGTAGTGCTGCTTTAAAAATGTGCTTGGGTGCAATGAACTGTTGCTACCACTAGAGGGAGACAGAGACATTGTGGACTATGCTGGACAAAAAACTAACTCCATCTCCCAGAGACCTGGGCAAGGGGAAAAGGAAGGGGGTGCTGGCGAGTAAAGACATCAGCAGCCTTGTGCAAGGCATGGGAGAGTGAGCGGAGCAGGGAAAGTTGTAGGACGCACGTTGGAGCTGTCAGGGATTGCAACCAGGCCAGAGTGCAGACGCTGTCTTATTGGTGCTGGTGATCAGGACAGAAATCGTGCTGTGACCTACCAACCCAGCGCTGAGAGGTTTGGAGGACAAGCTGGTTCCGGCAGGACCCCGCGTTAGTAGGCCGTGCCGATCGATTGGGAGTGCAGGCGGTGGTTCGATTGTTCCAGTTGCGGAGATTTGGCAAGCAGGGAGCAGATTCGGTGGCACAGAGTCCCAGTACACAGCGGAGAAAGATCCTTTGGTCGAGGCATCGAATGCTGGACAGTTTCGTTCGACGGATGGGTGAGAGGCCTCCAGGCCACAGTTCCAAAACAGAAACGCACGCTTGCAATATTGTTTAAATTCACAGGGCCCCAATGGTGACTAGTCGAAGAGTGCTCTTTTTGTTCACTGGCCAGTCGAACACAGTACCCGGGTACCCTAAAATTTGTATATATATAGTTTGAGCTATTTTGCGGGACTTAGACTCCAGAACTGAGGGGGTTAACCGTTCTTTTTCCGCTGCATGTTTTTCCCTCGTGACGCATCCTGTAAATTCATTCAACGCGCCTTTATATTTTATGACACTTTATCTTTTAGTAAAGTATATAAAACTAGAAAATCAACAACAGTGCTGGTGTGTAATAATTCCTAGTGTGGGGAGACTATCCTGAGTTTTATTCAGCGGCTCCTCCAGGGGTGAGCGCTACACGTGGCGGCTCGTCCGGGATCTCAGTCTCTTAGATACCGCAATTAAAAGGTTAATATGGATCCAGACACTGCTGCCAAATGGTGCGAGGAGCACAGTAGCCAGATAGGGTTAAGTGTAGTTATGGACATTCCCGCAGACACTTGGGCCGAAAACCAGATTCGCCGGGCCGTGGCCGTGCTAACACCAGATCATCGGGGGTTAATTCTGTACATTAAACATAGAAACATAGAAAAATGTCGGCAGATAAGAACCTTTCGGCCCATCTAGTCTGCCCAATTACATGGATACTTTACCTGGATTTATCTTTTGTTTAGGATAGCCTTATGCCTATCCCATGTTTGCTTAAATTCAATTACTGTTTTGGCCTCTACCACTTCAACTGGAAGACTGTTCCATGTATCCACCACCCTCTCAGTAAAATAATGCTTTCTGATGTTACTTTTAAACCTTTGCCCCTCTAATCTAAGACTATGTCCTCTTGTTTTGCTACTTTGTTTCCTTTTAAATATACTCCCTTCCTCTACCTTGTGGATTCCCTTTACGTATTTAAATGTTTCTATCATATCTCCTCTGTCTCGTCTTTTTTCCAAGCTGTACATGTTAAGATCATTAAGCCTTTCCTGGTAACTTTTATAGAAAGTTTATTAAAGCAAACCCAGAGACTTCTCACACATATGTTCTTTTTGAGTGGAGAAAGGGTGTTCCAGCGTGTTTTCAGGGCGCGAGTGTAAAGCTGGCCGATGATGTGGAAGTTCGACTGGTCCAGCCAAGTGCGCCACGTGGTGATCCCGCGAATGTTCCCGCGGCTAGCCCGAAAACGTCAAGTCACAGGGTACCGGATACTACCCCTACCCCAGTGACAGGGTTCCCTCCTGTTACATTCTTCGCCACGATGGGAAAACTGGTGGAAACATTAGCCCAAAACTCCACTGCGTCTGCCAGTTATGGATATCGCAAGTTGCGGTTTTATTCTGGTAAGGTCCCTGTGCCAACTGGAGAAGAGGACTTTGAAACTTGGATAGATCAGGCAGTGCAAGCTGTGGAAGAATGTCTCTTCACGATGTCAGCAACATCCCAAACGGTTGATCGAGAGCTTAAGAGCTCCTGCTTCAGATGTCATCAGAAATCTAAAAAGAGACAAGCCAGGCTGCACTGCTGCTGAGTATCTAGAAGCTCTACTGGAAATTTTCGGAAGAGTGGAGGATTGTGCCGAGCTTATCCACAGGTTCTCTCACACCTATCAAAAGGAAGGAGAAGAATTGTCCACCTATGTTGGTGGCTGGATAAAATCATTCATCAGGTTATTCTAAAAGGAGGCATGGAGCCGAGTCATGCAAGCAAAGCTTTGATGGATCAAATTTCCAGAGCACTCCGACTGGATCCCATAATGTTGAAATTTCAGACTAGATACCAGAGCAAGACACTGACCTATTCCAAACTGGTCAAAGCTATTCGAGAAGAAGAGGCTTTAATTAAGGCTAAAAAGGTTGCTAATGCTTCACATGCAGTCTTCACCGCAGAGGTAGGAACTCTAGGTGTAGCGGACGTACAGACCGAAGTGATGGCTTTGAAAACTCAGGTGTCGCAAATGATGGAGTTGATGACATTGTTGTCAGCTAAGGACACCAGAACAGAGGGGGTTGCTGTAGCCTCCAACAGGGGGTCTCCAAAGTGAGCCGCAAGAAGAGAATATACCCACACTTGAGTAAAAGATGTTTTGGCTGCGGGGAAATCGGCCATTTCAGGGCTCAGTGCCCAAAAGGGAGGGCCGAAAAGAAACCGGTCGAAGAACTCCTGAAGGCTGTGGAGAAACTGTTGTCCACCTTGCAAGCGGGAAACTACAGAGGGCCCTGGTGAGGGAGCAAACTAGGCGTCCGACTGTCGAAAACCGCTCCAATTTTCAAGTCTGAAATGAAAGGCTGATACGGTCCAGATCTGTGCCAAATGCTGTGTCTGCCAGGACTGAAAGAGTTACTCCCTTAGTGTCCGGTCCTGTGTCACGGGAAAACAATGCACACCCAAGATCTCAACGGTTCAGGGTGAAGGTTAGAGTGCAACGAATTGGGCCTATACCTCCTGCTGCTACAAACAAGTTTCCTGACCAGCTGATAGACTCAGTTGCCCAGGTGATACTGATTTATCGAGACTTCTATGAGAAACACTTGAAGCACCTGCCCTTGAAAAAGCTAAAGGACCTTGAGATCTGGGGTATCGGAACTGAGAAGCTTCCCTATGACGGATATCTACAGGTGAAGTTAGAATTTGGATCCGAAGTCGGACAGTCTGGAGGCTGTGATGCATTGGCCATTGTGTGTCCTTGCCCTTCGGGGGCCAGCCAAAGTTCTATGATAGTGGGGACAAATACTGATCTGGTAAGACGTCTTCTGACTCCGGTAGTGATGGAAGAAGGTTCTACCAAAGAAGTACACCCGATGCTACGTCCGGTCTATCAACGAATGGTCGAAGAACAGAAAGCACCTGCCGAAGTGGGGCGTCTATGGAGATTGTAGAACCTTCTCTGTTCCTCCCAATCAGGAGAAGTGGCAAGCTTCCGGGCTTCAGTCAAGTTGAACGGATCACAACCGGGTCCTTATGTGGTACTGGAAACTGATTCCAGTCACGGGAGTGAGGCCGGAGTAGAAGTAATCCCTGAGATAATCTCTACAAGAGCTTTGAAACGGACACAAGGAAGAATTTCCGTCACTGTATGTAATGTATCTGATTCTCCAGTGGTCCTGAAAGCACGAATGCCCCTCGGACAAGTGGATTCTGTTACGCCTCTCTCCCCTACCGATTTAGGGGGGTAAACAAAGAGATTCCAGCTGACCGATTCTATCCTAAAGACGCTCCTATCTCTCTTGAATGGAAGAAACGACTGCAGTCCCACATTCTAAAGTGGAAGGACTTGTTCTCCAAGGATGAGTTCGACGTTGGATGTGCTAAGAGTACTGAACATCGCATTCGACTGCAGGATGAAAAGCCGTTTCGAGAAAGGTCAAGACGAGTTCTGCTGGGAGACTTGGATGATCTACGAGAACAGCTGGCTGAACTACAAAGGACTAAGGTGATACAAGAATCCAGGAGTCTTTATGCTTCTCCCATAGTGGTGGTCCACAAGAAGAACGGTTCTATTTGTTTATGTATAGACTATCGCACGTTAAATCAAAGGACCGTTCCCGATCAGTATGCTACTCCTCAAATAGAAGATGCCTTGCAGTGTTTGTCTGGAGCAAAATGGTTTAGTGTACTAGACCTGTGAAGTGGGTATCATCAGATACCAATGCATCCTGAAGACAAAGAGAAGACTGCATTCATCGGTCCACTGGGGTTCGAGTTCAATAGAATGCCTCAAGGCCTCACGGAAGCTCCCGCTACATTCCAACGGTTAATGGAGAAGACGGTTGGAGACATAACCCTGATAGAGGTGTTTGACCTGATCGTGTTCGGAAGGACTTTGGAAGAACATGAAAAATGGTTGGAGAAGGGTTGAAAACTGTCATTGGAGAAGTGTTAATTCTGTTTGCCTTCTGTCACGTATTTGGGGCATGTTGTCTCTGCGGAAGGCATCTCAACGGATCCTTGGAAGTTGGAAGCCGTAGCTTCCTGGCCTAGACCCCGAAATATTACCGAACTTAGATCCTTCCTGGGGTTGTGCTCATATTATCGAAGATTCGTGAACGGATTCGCCAAGATAGCTCAACCTTTGAACTCTTGCAGATAGAAGAAGTTGCAGAAGAGTCGACGGCCCCTAATTGAAATTCATCTGCTCCAGGGCCTTGGAAGGTGCGAGAATTGATTCAAGAAGAATGGACTAATCAGTGTGAAAGTGCCTTCCTGAAACTGAAAGCGAGTCTAACCCGAGCTCCTGTCCTGGCCTATGCTGATCCTCATAAGCCGTACGAATTGCATGTGGATGCCAGCAGAGAAGGTCTAGGGGGAGTCTTGTATCAAGAATACGATGGTCTGCTGAGGCCTGTAGCGTATGTGAGCCGAAGTCTTTCGCCTTCAGAGAAGAATTATCCTACTCACAAATTGGAAATCTTGGCCTTGAAGTGGGCGGTCGTGGACAAGCTGAAAGATTATCTCTATGGGGCCGAATTTGTGATAAAGACCGACAACAATCCTCTTACGTATGTCCTTACTACTGCGAAACTGGATGCAACAGGACATCGGTGGTTAGCCGCTTTGTCAGGGTTCCGGTTCAGCCTCAAGTATCGCCCTGGAGTAAATAATCGAGACGCAGATGCTTTGTCAAGAAGGCCTTATAATACAGAATTGACTCAGTTGACTCCTGATGGGGTGCAAGCCTTATGTCAAGGGGCCGAGCGCCGGGTCAAGGGAGCGATTGGAGCAGAAGCTATAGGAGTTATGGCTGCGGGCGTTCCAGAACTTTATTATAATCCTACACAACTGAGGAATGAAAGCTTACCTACTCTCTCGAAACAGGACCTGAGAGCAGATCAAAATGGAGCTCCCCTGATCGGATTGACTATGAAAGCAATGAACGCTGGTCAAAGGTCGATTGGTCTATAAAGAATGGGAGCGGCTGAAGATGTTGAAGAAACGCAACAATTGTTCCTCCCGGAGAAGCACAGAGAAAGTGTGTTGAGAGCATAGCACGATGACCATGGACATTTGGGTGCTTCCCTTCACATCAAAGCTCTTATAAAAACTAGTCTTCAACCGCCTCTCCCTCTTCCTGTCCTCCAATTCCCTACTTGACCCCCTGCAATCTGGCTTCCGTCCCCTACACTCAACTGAAACTGCCCTCACCAAAGTCACCAACGACCTCCTAACTGCAAAAAAACACGGCCACTATTCTATTCTCATCCTGCTTGACCTCTCGGCTGCTTTTGACACTGTTGACCACCCCCTCCTTCTACAGACCCTCAACTCTCTGGGTCTCGGTGACACTGCACTTGCTTGGGTTGACTCCTATTTATCCAACAGGTCCTTCTGTGTGTCCTTTGCTGGTAACTCCTCCTCCTCATTGCCTCTATCTGTTGGTGTACCTCAAGGCTCTGTCCTTGGTCCTCTGCTCTTTTTCATCTACACCTCCTCCCTGGGCAAAATCATCAACAGCTTTGGCTTTAATTACCACCTCTACGCTGATGACACTCAGATCTACCTCACTACCCCTGATCTCTCTCCCCCTGTCCTTTCCAAAGTCAGTGACTGCTTATCTGGCATCTCCTCCTGGATGGCCTCCCACCACCTAAAGATCAACATGTCAAAGACTGAACTCCTACTTATTCCTCCCTCCAATGCCTCCCCACCTCCTGACTTCTCTATCACGGTGGAGGGTATCACCATCTCCCCATCAAACCAAGTTCGCTGTCTTGGAGTTACACTTGACTCTGCTCTTTCCTTCATCCCCCACATCAAGTCTCTTTCCTCCTCCTGCCGATACCAACTGCGTAATATTTCCAGAATTCGGCCATTTCTTACCGCTGTCACCACAAAACAACTCATACACGCCCTGGTAATCTCCCGACTCGACTATTGCAATAATCTCTTATCTGGCCTCCCTCTGTCCCGCCTCTCCCCCCTACAATCCATCCTGAACACCTCCGCCAGGCTAATTCACCTCACCCGCCGCTCTGTCTCTGCCGCTCCCCTCTGCGAGTCCCTTCACTGGCTCCCCATCCACTGCAGAATTAAGTTCAAAATCCTTATCCTTACCTACAAAACCCTCACTAACTCAGCTCCCCACTACCTGTCCTCACTAATCACCAAATACACCCCAGCCCGCTCCCTAAGGTCAAACAGTGACCTGCACCTAGCTTCTCCCCGCATCACCTCTTCCCATGATAGACTGCAGGATTTCTCACGCGCAGCCCCCACTCTCTGGAACGCTCTCCCTCGTACTGTCAGACTTTCCCCTAACTTCTCTTCTTTCAAACGCTCCCTTAAAACGTTCCTATTTAGGGAAGCCTACCACCCAACTCACTGACGCAACCATCAATCACTCTCACCTTACAGTCCTCTCCTCCTGTTTCCAACCCCAACCCTCCCAGATTGTGAGTTCCTACGGGAATAGGGCCCTCATCTCCTCCTGTACTGTTTGTCAAATGTTGTTCAATGTATTGTAACCCTGTCTATACTGTGCTTATTGTACAGCGCTGCGGAATATGCTGGCGCTTTATAAATAAAGAATAATAATAATAAAGAGAGAACTTTTAAACTGGTGCGAGACAGATTCTATTGGCCTTGTATGAGATTTGAAGTTGAAAGTTACTGCCATTCGTGTTTGAGGTGTATTCAGAGGAAGACCCTACCAACCCGAACTGCTCCAATGAGCTACCTGCAAAGTCAAGGACCCATGGACTTGGTGTGCATTGATTTCCTGTGCTTAGAGCCTGATGCTAGTGGACAGGGAAATATTTTAGTAGTGACTGATCATTTCACCTGTTATGCCCAAGCTTTCTCTACAAAAGACCAAGGTGCTCCTACAGTTTTAATGGAGAAGTTTTTCGTTCATTACAGCCTACCACAGAGAATCCACTTAGATCAAGGCAGAGACCTTGAGAGCCGACTTGTCGGGCAATTGTTAGAAGTACT
Source organism: Leptobrachium leishanense (assembly GCA_009667805.1). Taxonomy (NCBI): domain Eukaryota; kingdom Metazoa; phylum Chordata; class Amphibia; order Anura; family Megophryidae; genus Leptobrachium; species Leptobrachium leishanense. Next base: position 19,202,218 of record CM019063.1, on the reverse strand, counting down.
AGGAATTCAGAAGACTCAGACTTCTCCATATCACCCCCAAGGTGATGCTCAACCAGAAAGGTTTAATCGCACTCTACTGAATATGTTGGGGGCACTGTCAGCCAAAGAGAAGCAGAGTTGGAGTCGTCACATAGCTAGGCTGGTGCATGCGTATAACAGTACTGAGAGTGATGCAACTGGGTACTCGCCTTATCGTCTCATGTTTGGAAGAGAAGCTCGACTGCCAGTTGATTTAGCTTTTGGCCTATCTCTTGACCAGACGTCTGTCACTTCCTACAAAAATTATGCGGGGATTTGGCAAGCAGGGAGCAGATTCGGGGGCACAGAGTCCCAGTACACAGCGGAGAAAGATCCTTTGGTCGAGGCATCGAGTGCTGGACAGTTTCGTTCGACGGATGGGTGAGAGGCCTCCAGGCCACAGTTCCAAAACAGAAACGCACACTTGCAATATTGTTTAAATTCACAGGGCCCCAACGGTGACTGGTCGAAGATTGCTCTTTTCGTTCACTGGCCAGTCGAACACAGTACCCGGGTACCCTAATCTTTGTATATATATATATATATATATATTTTGAGCTATTTTGCGGGACTTACACTCCAGAACCGAGAGGGGGTTAACCGTTCTTTTTCCTCTGCCTGTATTTCCCGCGTGACGCATCCTGTAAATTTATTAAACGCGCCTTTATATTTTATGACACTTTATCTTTTAGTAAAGTATATAAAACTAGAAAATCCACAACAGTGCTGGTGTGTAATAATTCCTAGTGCGGCGAGACTATCCCGAGGTTTATTCAGCGGCTCCTCCGGGGGTGAGCACTACATATGCAACAAAAGAATACATGTTTATTGCAAAAGTCAACGGTCTCAGTATAATTATATATATATATATATATAACTGGGAAATCGGTAGCGGGTGCAGTTGCTCTCTAGGGTGAGCAATCTTGAAAGCTTCAGAGACCAGACCCGTGACTTGCCTTCAAACGGTGGTACATTTATTGCTGCAACACACAGGCTATATACCGTGCTCAAAGGTAAACACTTCAAAAACAAAGAAAATTCCTAGCCGTGTCCCGACACTAACTAAACCTAAGATAGTCCTGACTACCAACCTGTACAAACCTATTGTTTGTCAGGCTTCAGCAATCCATCATGACCAACCTTGTGCTCCAGCAGATAGAGACTGTCTGCTCCTAAGGTTCCAGAGCGATGCCTGTTTGCCTCACCTGCACTAAATTGCTACTGAGGCCAAGTGCAAAACCAGGGGCTTACTAGAGGTTCTGGAAGGTGTAAAAGAAGAATCTGGGTGAGACATAAACCCCAGACAGGATCTTTCCTTGCTCTGTACATGATGACCTCTGTCTAATAAATATATATATAATTACAGTATCTCACAGAAGGGAGTACACCCCTTACAATTTTGTAAATATTTTATTATATCTTTTCATGTGACAACACTGAAGAAATGACACTTTGTTGCAATGTAAAGTAGTGAGTGTACAGCTTATTTATAAGCTTGTATAACAGGGTATATTTACTGTCCCTCAAAATAACTCAGCACACAGCCATTAATGTCTAAACCGCTGCCAACAAAAGTGTGGTATAACAGAGGATGAGGACAGAATGTAGGGTTAACAGGAAGTTTCCTAATGAGCTGGTTTTGGTTACAGCGGTTTCCATGTTGAGGGGGTCACATGGGTGTGCTGCCGTTGACAGCGTTCTGGGTGCCGGTGGCACGTGGTGCAGGGGAGCACAGAAATGGTGAGTAGAGATTTGTCTATAAAACATGTGATTTTATCCTGATGAAAGTTTGTGGATAACAAACTGAAACGTTGATCCAATAAATTTGAGATATATATTAGTTTTCTTAACCCCTTCACTACCAAGTGATTTTCCAAAAAAAATTGTCATAACCCAGTGTTTTTTTGTAAAATCACTTATTTATTTATATAGTAAGAAATATTTGGGCATATTCCTATTTGGCCAGTAGATGGTGCCATCTACTGCCAAATTGAGTTACAACTGTCAATTTTTTTTCTTCCCTGCATCAAAGCCCGATGTAAGAGCATCAGCCGATTTTGCAGTTTTAGCTCTTTGAGCATTATGCCCACAGGGCTAAAACTTAAGAGGTACCTAGAGATGTGCATGCCTTTTTTTTTTTGTTTCATTTTGAGGCTTTTTTTTCATGTCGGGTCATTTTGGACAGGTTTTTGTTTTGTTTCGGATCGATTCGTCATTTTGGATTTCGTTTTTATATTGATTATTTCAGAATGGGAAACAGATTACTACTAGGGATGAGCTGTTCGGTTTGATGTGTTCAGAGTTCAATTCGAACATCGCCCGTTCGCATGTTCGCGAACTACGAACATTTCCGAGTGTTCGCCGCATGTTCGCCCACAATGGACCACAATGCACTTTTCCATTGGCCTGATGCTTGTAATTGGCTCCAACCTGCACCTGACCACAGTTTAGGTGCAAGACAGGTGCAAGACTATGCCAATCACGGCTCAGAGTTCTGATTGGGCAAATTTTACCCAATCATGGGCTCACAGAGCTAAGTCCCGAAGCACACTATATAAGGCTTGAACCCAGCGCAGCCAGCACGTGTTTTTCTGCAGGAGTGAGAGGAGATTGTTCTGTTAGTGTGTCTTCTCACTGCCTGTGACAGCTATTGGGGGGGTCTCACTTGTTGCAGATATCTGGGAATTGATGGAAAGTGTGTCTTCTTACTCAGTGACAGCTTTTGGGGGGTCTCACTTGTTGCAGATATCTGGAATTGGTGGTGGAAAGTGTGTCTTCTCAGTCACTGACAGTCAGCTATCAGGGGGTGTCACATACTTCCATAAAAGGTTCCTGGGAATTGCAATCTGTGTCTTGTCACTGCCACCCATCAGGAGGTCTCACAGATTTATAGGAGGTTTATGGGAATTTTAATCTGTGTCTTGTCACTGGCTGCCAGCTATCAGGGTGTCTCACTGAGTTATACCAGAGTTCTGGAAATCTTTAATCTATATATCACTCACCATGAAAGAAAGACCAAAAAGGACAGGCAGACGCTCCCAGACACAGATAAGAGGGCAAGCAGCCTCTGTGTCGGGAGGTTGTGCCCCATGTCTTTTGTGGACGTGGTGCATCCTCTGCAGGAGCACGCTTGTCCTTTCTAACTGATGCTGGCCGTCTTAAGCAGCAGCAACATACAAAGGATTTGGTGGATTGGCTAACCAGGCCATCCTCATCCTCCGAGTCCTCTGCCAGCCAGGCTTGTAGTGCTTTACAGTCCACCTCAGCTGCCAAAGCATCTAATGTAGCCTCCATGTCCACAGCTACTCCTGCTGTAGCCTCACTATCACACACGGAGGAGTCAGCTGAATTGTTTGACCTTAATGACAGTGACATGCTGCTTGAGGATGCGCAGCAAGTACAGTGCTCTGATTAAATCTCTGAGGTTGAGGAAGGGAGTATAATCAACCTAGAGGAAGGGGGTGCCAGTGATGACACACAAATAACTGGCACTCATGTTGCCCCAGCAGCTGCAGCATACTGCCAAGTTGGCTCCAGTGACAAGGAGATAGGGGGTGATGACAATGATGATGAGGTCACTGACTCCACCTGGGTGCCTGATCGAACATAGGAGTCAAGTGAGGAGTAGGGATGAGCCAAACACTCCCCGAGTTCGGTTCGAAGCCGAACCTGAACTTTCCAAATGTTCGGATCCGAACCCGAACCCGAATTCAAACTCAAGAGGGCATATATGCTAGATATTTGCCATAAAAGGTGTATGGGTGTCCGGGTAGTGCCCTGGGGGACAGGAAACAAGGACAAAAAGTAAAAAAAAAAAAGTTTTTAAAGGGACAGTGAGTTTTCCATGAAATAAGGGTTAAAAATAAAAACGAAAAATTCCTTCAAATATCGTGCCTAGGAGGTCCCCATAACCTGCCCGTGAAGTGGTGGATTTCTAGGATGTATAGAAATATGTAAAAACCAAAAAATGACAATTCAAATGACGGTAAATGCTTTTCCTTTAATCTATCCATAAACAACTGCTTGGGGCGGCAATCTGTATGAAAAGAGGAGACATTTTCAGACACGCAGAAAAAGTTTGATGATTTTTTGGCGGTGAAAAGCAGGAGAATGACTGGAGAATGGAAAATTCTAGACCAAATAGCCGATTTGGAAAGTGAGATAAATGGGAGAATATTTCTGGTTTGGCTATTTTGACCTAGAATTTTCTCAGTCATTCTCCTGAGTTTCACCTTTCTCTGAAAAACCCTGTCAGGGTTATTCAGAGAGCGGTGAAGAGCAGGAGAATGACTGGAGAATGGAAAATTTTAGGTCAAAATAGCCAAAACAGAAAAATTCTCCCATTTAGGCTAGGGTCAGACTAGCGAATTTTTAACGTGCGTTTAGGCTAGCAGCAAATGACGGGCAATGACGGCCAATATACGAAGTACGGTCGCACGAAAGTCCGGCTGCCCAACGCATTTTTTCAAGAACGCGGAACCGCTAGTACGGACGTACAGAGTGCGCTGCGTCCACTAGCGGCGTGTGTGCGTGATTTGGAGACGTCAGACCCTGCTCATGTCCGGCCAACATAACGTCCAGACACCCAAAGTTTCCTGGTTTGGATCCGTAAAAAATCACGCAAAAAAAGGGCATCGTTTGACCGTTTTCGTGCATTCCGTGAAAAAATACGGCAATGCGTTCGGACGCACTTTCGGTCGCTGTGAAAAATGCGTTAGTCTGACCCATGCCTTATCTCACTTTCCAAATCGGCTATTTGGTCCAGATTGTTCTCTTCTCCTGCCATTCTCCTGGTTTTCACCTTTCTCTGAACAACCCTGAGAGAGAGGTGAAAGCCAGGAGAACTGGCAGGAGAAGAGAACAATCTAGACCAAATAGCCAATTTGGAAAGTGAGTTAAATGGGACAATTTTTCTGGTTTGGCTATTTTGACCTAGAATTTTCACTTCTCCAGTTATTCTCCTGCTTTTCACCGCTCTCTGAATAACCCTGTGAATGTTTAATCCCGAGGTGAAAAATAACATTGCTTTAGATGTTATTTTGAATTTTTTTCAAACACCAGTTAACCACTTGGCTGCTATGGATGCGCTCAGCGAGTCCAGCCAAGTGGTTCTCCTGTGCAATGGACGCGCTGAGTGTGTCCATGCACAGGAGGCAGCAATCCGCCGGATTCCGGTGGATTGCTGCGCCCCCCCGGTGCGGGCTGACATCTTGGATGTCAGCCCAGCACTCCGGGGCCCCGGCGGAGCAATTAAATGTCATTGCGGCGGCGCGATGACATCTAATTCAGGCGCCCCCCCGCATGTGCGGAGGAAGCGCCTGAAAGGGAGGGGGGGAGGTCCTTCGGACCTCTCTCCCTCCCGATCGCCGGGGGGCAGAGGGTTAATCCAGTCACCATTTGGAATGGCACAGCCTGCCCTTCCAAACGATGGCTGTGATTAACCCCTGGGGAGCCGGATCACGAATCGGCACTGAAAAGCGCTGGATCGTGATCCTCTCCTGGAGCTCCCCCTGGAACTCCAGGAACTCCCCCTGAGGACTGGCGTCATCGTGCATAGCACGATGACGCCAGTCCTGGAGTTAACCCCTAGCTGCCACCAATGGTGGAGATAGGGGGTTCCAATGAACCCCCTATCTCCCGATCCGTGGCAGCTATGGTGAATGTTTGATATCGTTGGATCGGCCAGAGCATGGCCTTTCCAAGGATACCAAACATGAGCATGAAAAATGTTTTAAAAATAAAAAAATAAAAATATTTTTAAAAAAATTCTAAAAAAAAATCAAGTTTTTTTTGTTTTTGTTTTGTTAATGCAGCAATATTGTTCCCATTTCAATTATAATGTGAACAATAATGCTGCACTAACGATTTTTGTATGCGGTGCGTTTGTTAAAAAAAGCGAAATTTTCCCCAAAAAAAAAATGTAACGAGACCCCATTTCAAATTTTTTTAACAAGCGCACCCCATACAAAATATAACTGCAAACGATCGCATGTTAAAATGTGAAAAAAACCACTTTACACATAATAAATTATTGAAAATTAAAATTGTATTGCATTTTATGTTATAATATACAGACATGACATAACGTATACATATAATATACATATAATAATGACATATTATGAATCTGCCAAGTCTGCCGGAAAGAACGATATATAATATGTCTGGGTCATATATCAAAATATGGCTACAAAATGCGGATGAGCGAAAGCGGTAAAAATGACCTCAGCACAAAGGTGTGAAAAGCCTCAGCAGCGAAAGGGTTAAATGCAGCATATTAGGATGTTTTAGGAGGGAAATTAATTCTCAAATCTCAATCAGAAGCAGACACCACCCCACCCCCTCAGTATAGTGTACAATGTATCAAATTGATTACCAGACTAAAAACACCTGGTGTTATGCCTGTTTGTGAACAGAGGTCATTTAGAGTTGATAATCTTTCCACGTACACATTAGTTTTTAATTCAATATCTAATAAACCATTGCTTATAATATTCTGCAGTAAAGAGTCTCTTTATTTCTAGATTTTTTTGTATTTTTTTAAGCATTTTCTATACTTTTTTCAAAATTTCTTTTTTTTTTCGAACTCGAACCGAACACGACCAAAAAGTTCGAAGTTCGCGAACTTTCAAACTGCCAAAGTTCGGGTCGAACTCCGAACCATCCGAACCTGAACAGCTCATCCCTAGTGAGGAGGAGGAGTGTTACATCCTCAGCCCCTGTTGTGCTCCCTGGGGGGTCTTAGCATGGTGTTGTGCCGCTGGCTGGTCGGTTGCCAGTACTTCCTGATGGCAGATTGGCATCTGAGGGGGCGGGGCCTGGTGTAGTCACAAGGAGTCGCCGGGTTTAAAACAGGGCGAGGAGTTGCCTCGTCGCCCTGACGTGGAGTTTGATTCCAGCAGCGCTAAGTTTATTCCTACATTGATATCCTGTTACCGACCCATTTCTGTATGCAATTCCTGCTCCTGTTAATTGACCCGGCTTGTACTTTGACCACTCTACCTGCACGTTTGTATATCGCTGTCTGTGAGCGTTGGCAATTTAACCCTATGCTTGCCGCTGGGTTTATTGCTCGCTGTCTGGGTTCTGTCCAATCTCGTATTGGGGTATTGCTTGTGACCTTCCGAGGTACCGTTACCCAACGTACAGCTCATGTTATTGTTCATGTGAAAACCGCGATTAAGAAAGATTGTTTATTTCTTTTGACTGCCCTGCACCTTGAATACTTCAGGGACTGTCGTCCCACGTATCATGTTTCTGAGCGTGTCCTAGGTAATCTGTTGATCTCGAAACCTTCAGAGCCTAGAGGCAATTCAGTTAGTCCTTGTGTCTCCTTGGCTATTAAGTTACAGTCTGTAGTTTATGAACCTTTTGTGTTATTCAAGCAGATACTTTTGCCCTCAATGATCTCAACTCTGAAACTCGTGTGGCAGCGTTACAGCTACCGTTACAAGGAGGAGGCACAACAAACACGAGGCACAATGTCCTCTATGACCAACCGTAGCCAGTCCAAGGCATCAGATGTCAGAGTTGCTCAGGTGCAGAGCGCTGTTGTCTCAAAGCACATGTACAGGAAGTCTGCTGTCTGGGAGTCCTTTAAGAAATGTACAGCAGACCGTACCGTTGCTATTTGTAATTAATGTCAGATGAGGCTCAAGCGTGGGAAAGACACCAGACACTTGGGTACCACGTGCTTGAGGCGATATATGACCACCTGCCACGCATCCCATTGGCGCAACACTTTGCGTAGGTCCTCCTCACCTGTCTCTGCCCCCACTATATGTCCTGCCATGTCATTGACTCCAACCTCCACTGACAGGGATGATGCTACAGTAATAGATGTACCAGGTCCTTCCTCACAGTCACAATGTGACAGCATCCCATCATTTGAAGATTTACGCAGTCAGATTACGTTGCCCCAGTTGCTGCAGCGTAAGAAAAAATATAGTCCCAACCATCCCCAAGAACAGCGTCTAAATGCCAGCTTAGCAAAATTACTCGCATTGCAGCTACTGCCTTTCCAGCTGGTGGACTCTGCTCCCTTCCGTGAATTTGCTGAATGTGCTGTACCACAGGGGCATGTTCCAAAACGCCATTACTTTTCACAAAAGGCCATTCCAGCACGTGGAAGACAATGTTATGGAGTCATTGGGAAAGGCAGTCAGCAGCAAGGCTCCTCCTCCATCTCCTCCCTTGCAGAACTTCAAAGAGAATTCCACCTTAGAAACATAGAAACATGGAAAAATGTCGGAAGATAAGAACCTTTCAGCCCAACTAGTCTGCCCAATTACATGGATACTTTACCTGGATTTAGCTTTTGTTTAGGATAGCCTTATGCCTATCTCATGCCTGCTTAAATTCAATTACTGTTTTTGCCTCTACCACTTCAACTGGAAGGCTGTTCAATGTATCCACCACCCTCTCAGTAAAATAATGCTTCCTGATGTTACTTTTAAACCTTTGCCCCTCTAATCTAAGACTATGTCCTCTTGTTTTGCTACTTTGTTTCCTCTTAAATATACTCCCTTCCTCTACCTTGTAGATTCCCTTTACGTATTTAAATGTTTCTATCATATCTCCTCTGTCTCGTCTTTTTTCCAAGCTGTACATGTTAAGATCATTAAGCCTTTCCTGGTAACTTTTCTCCTTCAAGTCGTACACCATTTTAGTAGCCCTTCTCTGAACTCTCTCTAAGATGTCTTTATCCTTCTGGAGATACGGTCTCCAGTACTGGACACAGTACTCCAAGTGAGGTTTCACCAGTGCTCTGTACAGTGGCATGAGCACTTCCCTTTTCCTACTGCTAATAACTCTCCCTACACAACCAAAATTCTGCTAGCATTTCCTGCTGCTCTACTACATTGACTACTTCCCATGAACCGTCTGATCTATGACATGTCCACCAGGTGGAACTCGACATTAGCAATGCTGCAGTGTCTGCACAAGCAGCAGAGGGCCATCAACGAGTACCTGTGTGAGTATGGCAGAAGGACAGATTCAGGTCAACTTGTTTCCCCCCCCCCCGCAGTGGCTGATGATCAAGGATGCATGCACTGTACTGTCACTATTTGAGGAGGCAACGAGGATGGTGAGCAGGGACAGTGCATGCATCAGTGACACAACTCCTTTAGTGTTCCTGCTGGAGCGCACTCTGCAGGGAATTATAGATGTGGCACTAGAGGCAGAGCAGCAGGAGGAAGAAGAGGAGGCCTTCCCTAGCTCTCAAGGCCCCAGTCTTTCCGCAGACAGCATTCCAGCGGGTCCTCCTCAGATCAGACAGGAGGAGGATGAGGAATATTTAAGTAGTGGGGCATTGAAGGTGGGGATTCCTCAAGGGAGGGTTTTGTGTGCCCAGAAACCCAAGGACTAGTACGTGACTGGGAGGAGGAAGTGCACAATGAGGTCATCCTCATTGACCAGGAAGACTCAGAAGCTAATGCCACCTCCAGCCTACGCTGCATTGGCTCCCTTATCCTGCAAAGCCTACTGAAGGACCCCAGGCCGTTCGCCAGCTGGGAGGGACTGCCCGGTTGTCAGGCAGACCCCCAGCCTGCGATCAGCATTGTGGGAAGGGAGGCGGGCCGTTTTTCGCGCCCAGAACAAGGAAACGCCGCGGGGCGTACTATGCCGTCCTGCGGCGTTAAAGCCCGCGCCATGCAGGACGGCATGGTACGCCCCGCGTCGTTAAGGGGTTAAACAGTTAAAAACACACACCACAGGTCACACGACACACCCCTGTGCCTAATCAATAAAGGCTCCACACCCCCTCTGTTCAATACTTCATAGTTGTCTGATTCTTCTTAGGAATAAGGCCTGCTAATACAAGCTCCAGAAAAACCTGTTTTCCACCCATCTATCCACCGTGTTCCCCTGCTCCAAGACCCTCTGTGTTTCCTACCTTCAAGACCCACTGTGCTCTCCCAGGAGCAGCCACCCATCCAACTTCATACCTGGACACATGGACTACTTTCCCAATCACCCTCCAGTAAGTCCCAAACAAGTAAGTCCCATTGTGTCCTACCCCACAGCCTCCGGTCTGTTCTCCAGCAGTACCTCTCCACCCAACCATCAGTGTGCATCCCCGATACTTGCATATTCGGCTCATCACCGGAGAGGCCAGTACCTATAAAAAGGTATTAAACCTGACAGTCGAGCCCAATGTGCAGTAAACACAAAAAGAGGTAAGGGAAAAGTAACAAGATTTATTTTAGTATAAACAACAAGGTAGCAAAAGACATGTCAGAAGGGTATAGAGAATAGAAATAGGGAAACCGGGCAATATGAATAGTTGATACGCAAGTATAAGAAACTAAGGCTGTAAGGATGGGCACAAGAGGCTGAAGGCAGAGAAAGGCACAAGATATAGAATATAATAACAGGACTGGTAACATTCTCTAGGATATGGTGGAGATTTGTAGTAGTGGAGGTGAAGTTCTTCAGCAGAAGGGGAGTCATTTGTTTGTAGAAGGTGAAGTCCTTGATAGAAGGGAGTATTTGGTAGAAGGTAAGTCTTTAGTAGTTTGTACAGACCTGGGTAAGCGAGATGCCGGCCTATCAGGATATAAGGCCTGGCAAAGGCATAGGGGTGAAGACTTGGTTGCAGACTGGAGTCTCGAGGAGCTTCTGGGTGCACACCTTAACTGAAGACTATTCTTGCAATGATGAAGCAAGGATAGATGGGAGTGTTCTCCTTATAAAGGAACTCAGACTTGGCTTCATACAGGTGCAGCTGGGTTCTCATTAAGGGGCTAATACTAGCAGGAGAAGGGGACCCCCAGAGGCCGGAAATGGGATCTGTAGATATGTAATTATACATATGTTAGGGTTAACTGTTCTTTAGGTAGTCTTACCGGCTCGGGCACGGGTTCTATGGTGCCGTTTATGTGGACTACAGGTTGGCACATGACACTTACAGTCCATCTGCATTCAGCAATGAATTGGATGCATTGTGTTAGAACTACAGTCAGGTCCAGAAATATTGGGACATCGACACAATTCTAACATCTTTGGCTCTATACACCACCACAATGGAGTTGGAATGAAACAAACACAATGTGCTTTAACTGCAGACTGTCAGCTTTAATTTGAGGGTATGTACAATCCAACTCAGGTGAACGGTGTAGGACTTACAGCAGTTTGCAGATGTGCCTCCCACTTGTTAGGGGACCAAAGGTAATGGGACAATTGGCTTCTCAGCTGTTCCATGGCCAGGTGTGTGATATTCCCTCATTACCCCAATTTCAAAGTGCAGATAAAAGGCCCAGAATTCATTTCAAGTGTGCTATTTGCATTTGGAATCTGTTGCTGTCAACTCTCACGCTATCAGTGATGCAAGCCATCATTAGGCTGAAGAAACAAAACAAACCCATCAGAGATAGCAAGAACATTAGTCGTGGCCAAAACAACTGTTTGGAACATTCTCAAAAAGAAGGAACGCACCGATGAGCTCAGCAACCCCAAAAGACCCGGGAGACCACGGAAAACAACTGTGGTGGATGACCGAAGAATTCTTTCCCTGGTGAAGAAAACACCCTTCACAACAATTGGCCAGATCAAGAACACTCTCCAGGACGTAGGTGTATGTGTGTTAAAAGTCAACAATCAAGAGAAGACTTCAACAGAGTGAATACAGAAGGTTCACCACCAGATGTAAACCATTGGTGAGCCTCAAAAACAGGAAGGCCATATTAGAGTTTGCCAAACAACACCTAACAAAGCCTTCACAGTTCTGGAACAAGATCCAATGGACAGATGAGACCAAGATCAACTTGTACCAGAATGATGGGAAGAGAAGAGTATGGAGAAGGAAACGAACGGCTCATGATCCTAAGTAGGGATGAGCTGTTTGGTTCGGTCAGTTCGGAGTTCGACTCGAACATTGACAGTTCGAAAGTTTGCGAACTTCGAACTTTTTGGCGTGTTCGGTTCGAAAAAAAAAAAAAAAATTGAAAAAAGTATAAAAAATGCTTAAAAAATGCTTAAAAAATACTAAAAAATCTAGAAATAAAGAGACTCTTTACTGCAGAATATTATAAGCAATGGTTTATTAGATATTGAATTAAAAAATGTCTACGTGCAAAGATTCTCACCTCTAAATGACCTGTGCTCTCAAACGCCGTAAACAACAGGTGTTAATTAGTGTTTGGAAATAACATGTGCTTTTAATTAGTCTGGTCTAATGAATATGATACATTGTCTGTTGACTGAGGGTGTCTGGAGGTGTCTCCTGAACATGTATCAAACAACACCTGTGCTTCACGTGTTCATTTCTCTACTAAATGTTCCTCTGATATGCTGTTTTGTTTAACCCCTTAACCCTGCATTTCACTGCTGTGTGCTCAGCTCATTTTTACCGCTTTCGCTCATCATGTTTAAACACGATTTGAAGCCACATTTTATTAAATGACCCGACATATTAGATATCGTTCTTTCCGGCAGACTCCGCAGATTCATAATATATAATTTTTATATGTATACGTCATGTCCTGCCTTTATATTATGACAAAAAATGCAATAGAAATTGAATTTTTAATCATCTGCAGTGTTTAAAGTGTTTTTTTTTTCACATTTTAGCACATGAGCGTTTGCGGTTATGTTTTCTATGGGGTGCGCTTGTACAAAAATTAGAAATGGGGACTTGTTACATTTTGTGATGGAATTACGTGATTTTTAGCAAACGCACCCCATAGAAAAAAATCATTAGTGCAGCATCATTGTTCAAATTATAATTGAAATGTGAACAATATTGCTGCATTAATAAAAATAACACACAAAAAAAATACTTGTTGTTATTTATTTTTATTTTACTTTATACCTGGTCATGTTGGCTATCATTCGAAAGGCCATGCTCAGGCCTTTAGATCGACACCCTCCATGACCCCCTAGCTGCCACGGTTCTGGAGATATCAGGGTTCGAATGAACCCACTATCTCCACCAGGGGATTCCGGGCAGCTAGGAGTTCCCCCGGCTATCTGACGTCATCACGCTATGCGTGAGGATGTCAGGCAGTGAGGGGGGACCTGGGGGTGGAGCCGCCATACAAGATGGCGGCCCCCACTGGAGCTAGGCCACACTTCGACGCCACAAGGCATCTCTATACACAGCCCCATCAGCATCTCTATACACAGCCTCACAGTATCTCTATACACAACCTCACAGCATCTCTATACACAGCCCCATCAGCATCTCTATACACAGCATCACAGCATCTCCATACACAACCTCACAGCATCTCTATACACAACCCCATCAGCATCTCTATACACAGCCTCACAGCATCTCTATACATAAACAGCATCTCTATACACAGCAGTTCTATACATAACCTCACAGCATCTCTATACACAACCCCATCAGCATCTCTATACACAGCCTCACAGCATCTCTATGCACAACCCCATCAGCATCTCTATACACAGCATCTCTATACACAACCCAATCAGCATCTCTATACACAGCCTCACAGCATTTCTATACACAGCCTCACAGCATCTCTATACACAACCCCATAAGCATCTCTATACACAAACAGCATCTCTATACACAACCCCATCAGCATCTTTATACACAGCCTCACAGCATCTCTATACACAGCCTCACAGCATCTCTATACACAACCTCACAGCATCTCTATACACAACCCCATCAGCATCTCTATACACAGCATCTCTATACACAACCTCACAGGATCTCTATACACAACCCCATCAGCATCTCTATACACAACCTCACAGCATCTCTATACACAACCCCATCAGCATCTCTATACACAGCATCTCTATACACAGCCTCACAGCATCTCTATACATAACCTCACAGCATCTCTATACATAACCTTACAGCATCTCTGTGAACCCTCAAATGAACCCCCTATCTCCACCAGGGGATTCCGGGCAGCTAGGGGTTCCCCGGCTATCTGACGTCATCACGCTATGCGTGAGGACGTCAGGCAGTGAGGGGGGACCCGGGGGTGGAGCCGCGATCCAAGAGGGCGGCCCCCACCGGAGCTAGGCCGCACTTTGGCGCCGAAGTGTGACCCGGTGCCTGAGGGGTTAAAGCCAGGCACCGCTTAAAAGGTGCCTGGCTTTTTTTGTGACACCTCCCGATCGGGAGGGAGAGGGAGAGGGATCCGAACAGATCCCCCCTCCCTTCCAGGCAATCTCCCAGCATTGCCGGGGTCACCTGGAAATGACGTCATCGCGCATGGCGCGATGACGTCATTTACGTCGGGAGGAGCTTGACTTCAGCGTCTGAGGACGCTGAAGTCAGAATGCAGTGGGACCCCGGACAGAGAGGTGAGTATCTCCGCCGGGGATCCTGTAAAGCTGATGACGTGTGGGACACGTCCTCCTCAGCATACAGCGGGAGTAACTGAGGACGTGTCCCACACGTCGTCAGCAGTGAAGGGGTTAAAAACGTATTTTTTTAACTTTTTGTCCTTGTTTCCTGTCCCCCAGGGCACTACCCGGACCCGGACATTGTTTTTAAATGTTTCTATACATCCTAGAAATCCGCCACTTCACGGGCACATTATGGGGACCTCCTAGGCACGATATTTGAAGGAATTTTTCTATTTTATTTTTAACCCTTATTTCATGGAAAACTCACTGTCCCTTTTAAAAACGTTTTTTTTTTTTACTTTTTGTCCTTGTTTCCTGTCCCCCAGGGCACTACCTGGACCCCCATACACCTTTTATGGCAAATATCTAGCATATATGCTCTCTTGGAGGGCACTCTAAAAATCGAATTTTGAGTCCCATTGACTTGTATTGAGTTTGAATTCGAACTTTTGAAACGTTCGAATGCGAACCGAACTGGAGGGTGTTCGGCTCATCCCTAATCCTAAGCATACCACCTCATCAGTGAAGCATGGTGGTGGTAGTGTCATGGCGTGAGCATGTATGGCTGCCAATGGAACTGGTTCTCTTGTATTTATTGATGATGTGACTGCTGACAAAAGCAGCAGGATGAATTCTGAAGTGTTTCGGGCAATATTATCTGCTCACATTCAGCCAAATGCTGCAGAACTCATTGGACGGCGCTTCACAGTGCAGATGGACAATGACTCAAAGCATACTGCAAAAGCAACCACAGAGTTTTTGAAGGGACAGAAGTGGAATGTTATGCAATGGCCAAGTCAATCACCTGACCTGAATCCCATTGAGCATGCATTTCACTTGCTGAAGACAAAACTGAAGGGAAAATGACCCAAGAACCAGCAGGAACTGAAGACAGTTGCAGTAGAGGCCTGGCAGAGCATCACCAGGGATGAAACCCAGTATCTGGTGATGTCTATGCCTTCCAGACTTCAGGCTGTGATTGACTGCAAAGGATTTGCAACCAAGTATTAAGAAGGGAAAGTTTGATTTATGATTATTATTCTGTCCCATTACTTTTGGTCCCTTAACAAGTGGGAGGCACATCTGCAAACTGCTGTAAGTCCTATACCGTTCACCTGAGTTGGATGTACATACCCTCAAATTAAATCTGACAGTCTGCAGTTAAAGCACATTGGGTTTGTTTCATTCTAACTCCATTGTGGTGGTGTATAGAGCCAAAGATGTTAGAATTGTGTCGATGTCCCAATATTTCTGGACCTGACTGTATGTACAGTTCCGAGTCCTGAAAGTGAAATATAGTATAATAATCTGTTTCTCTTTCAGGACTGCCGATATTTCGTTTTGAGAAATGCTCTTGAAATACGAAAATGGTGAATTTCGTCCGAATTTGGATTCGGGACAAAACGAACTGTACATCCCTAGAGGCACCTTCTCCAGCCCAGAAGCAAACAAAATTAATTTGCAGCAAACTAATTTCAGTTGCTTTGGGGCTGCAGATCAAGGTATCTCGATATCGGGGCACCAGATGGTGCCTCTGAAGCCTGAGATATCGAGATCTCGGAAATGAAGCGGTTAATCAAGGATGTTATCATTGATTCTAGGAATTGGTTTTTAATGCCTACTATTGTTGCTGTGTAATGAGCCTTTATAGTGGCATATTGGCATTGTCTAGATCCCTTTTGTGATATTACCACTCCTTTACATCTATTGGTATTTTGGATCATCTACAGAAGTTGGTTTGGCAACAGGCTAGGGGTTACTTTGAAGGTCGTGACAGCCTGTTGTGATGCTGCAAGGACAGGCAGCTGTGGACTAGGGATGAGCTGTTCGGTTCGATGTGTTCGGAGTTCGATTCGAACATCGCCAGTTCGTATGTTCGCGAACTTCGAACATTTCCGAGTGTTCGCAGCATGTTCGCCCACAATGGACCACAATGCACTTTTCCACTGGCCTGAAGCTTGTAATTGGCTACAGCCTGCACCTGACCACAGTTTAGGTGCAAGACAGGTGCAAGACTATGCCAATCACGTCTCAGAGTCCTGATTGGGCAAATTTTGACCAATCATGGGCTCACAGAGCTAAGTCCCGCAGCACACTATATAAGGCTTCACACAGCCTTCAGCACGTGTTTTTTGAGAGGAGATTGTTGTGTTAGTGTGTGTTCTCACTGCCAGTCTGCCAGCAGCTGTTAGGGGGGGGTCTCATTTCTACAAAATATCTTGGAATTGTTGTAATCTTTGTGTTCTCACTGCCACCAGCAATTGTGGGGGTCTCATTTCTACAAAATATCTGGGAATTGTTCTAATCTTTGTGTTCTCAAACCCTGCACTCTTCCACAATACCACAAAAGGGTTACGGTGTGAAGGCACTTGCTGCCACCAAAGGCACAATAGTTGGCTGCACTGCCACTGACGCCTATATTACCAGATTTATATCATTTTAATATTGGACCGCAGGGTCCAACCCTGCACTCTTCCACAATACCACAGAGGGGTTACGGTGTGACGGCACTGCAGCCGACACTAAAGGCCCAATTTTAAAGCACCTATTGTTACTTTCATCGAAAGCCTGCATAAGTTTCACCATAGTTTAGCCCAAAAATCACTAAACTTGTTCTGCGTGTCCTAAAATGTCGCCTTTTTTAATACAGACTGCCGCCCCAAGCAGTTGTTTATGAATAGATTAAAGGAAAACCATTTACCGTCATTTGAAACGTCATGTTTTTGTTTTTAAATGTTTCTATACATCCTACAAATCCGCCACTTCACGGGCAGGTTATGGGGACCTCCTAGGCACGATATTTGAAGGAATTTTTTGTTTGTATTTTTAACCCTTATTTCATGGAAAACTCACTGTTCCTTTAAAAACTTTTTTTTTTTTACTTTTTTCCTTGTTTCCTGTCCCCCAGCGCACAACCCGGACCCCCATACACCTTTTATGGCAAATATCTTGCATATATGCCCTTTTGCAGGGCACTCTAAAAATCGAACTTTTGAGTCCCATTGACTTGCATTGAGTTCGGTAGGTGTTCGAACTCAAACTTTTGAAATTGTTCAAGTTCGAATGCGAACCGAGCACGGGGGTGTTCGGCTCATCCCTACTCTGGAAAAGGACACTGCAAATGGTCATCAACATTTGCTGCTTCATTTACCTCCCTTTTGACCTCTGGACTGATGTCATTGTTGGAATCTTCTACAGAGAATGGTACCCTGTGTAGTAAACCCCTTTCTCTCTACAACAAAAAATAAATAAATGTGTAAGACAGCCAGGGGGCGCCCTGTGTTCATTGACTGCTGTGCTTCCAATGTCTTTTGCTTGCATGGAGATGCTTTCTGGCAGCATGAGATCACTGCATTAGGCTTTCAGGTGGCATCTGATCATGTGATTTTTGTGGGTGGCATAAACAACAGAGGATCCAGTGGCAAAGCGTGGGTTGTCCACGCCCGGGGCAAGGCAAGATTTGTGCCCGACCAGGCCACCACTTGTGGACGGACGCGTTGGCATGCCCTGATTCCCTTTGACCAGTAAAGTGTATGTATTTGAGGTGGTGTGCACTGACAGCAGGGTTATTCCCATATTTCTATGCATTTGTGCGTGCCCCCAGGCTTTGATCTGGGCAGTCTGCTTAAACATCACAGAAATAAAACTCGCAGTAATGTGCGGTGTGTATCACAGAGCTCCACAACAATAAAACACAGTAATATGCAGTGTGTCTGAGCATATCACAGAGCTTCATAGCAATAAAATGCACGGTAACATGCAGTGTATATGAGCGTATCACAAAGCTGCACAGAAATAAAATACATAGCAATGTGCGGTGCATATGAGCGTATCACTGAGCTGCATATCAATAAAACAGCAATATTATTTATTTATTTATAAAGGATTTTACCAGGAAGGATACATTGAGATTTCTCTCGTTTTCAAGTATGTCCTAGGTTCGAGAACATTGAGTGGTTACAGAAATACAAAATAGTAAAAGGCAAGATATTAACACAATATGCTGTGTGTATGAGCGTATCACAGAGCTGGATGGGAGTAAAACTAATAAAATAATAAGTTAATGTAAAATATATTTAAAATTAAAATATTCATTCAAGTAATAACACAACAAATTGAAATTGAATAAATTATTAAGTCTATTAAAATATAGTACATTATATTTAAATATTAAAATAAATTTAGAATTATATTAAATTCTAGATTATTAACCCTTTCGCTGCTGAGGCTTTTCCCGCCCCTGTGCTGAGGTCATTTTTACCGGTTTTGCTCATCATGTTTAAACGTGTTTTGAAGGCTTATTTTAGTATATTACCCAGACATATTATATATCGTTCTTTCCGTCAGACTCGGTAGATTCATAATATGTCATTATTATATGTATACGTTATGTCATGTCTGTATATTATAACAAAAAATGCAATAAAATATGTATTTTCAATAATTTACAATGTGTAAAGTGTTTTTTTTCACATTTTAACATGCGAGCAATTGCGGTTATATTTTGTATGGGGTGCGCTTGTTAAAAAAATTAGAGATGGGGTCTCGTTACATTTTTTTGGGGAAAATTACACTATTTTTAACAAACACACCGCATACAAAAATCGTTAGTGCAGCATCATTGTTCACATTATAATTGAAATGGGAACAATATTGCTGCATTAACAAACCAAAAAAAAGAAAAAAAAGTGTTTTTTTTTTTTATAATTTTTTTTAAATTTTTTTTTATTTTTATTTTTAATTTTTTTTTTTTTTAACCCCTAGCTGCCACGGATCGGGAGATAGGGAGTTCATTGGAACTCCCTATCTCCACCATTGGTGGCAGTTAGGGGTTAAGTCCAGGACTGGCGTCATCGTGCTACGCACGATGACGTCAGTCCTCAGGGGGAGTTCCCGGAGGCTTGGCCGACATCCAAGATGTCGGCCAGCTCCGGGAAAGGATCGCGAACCGGCGCTTTTCAGTGCCGATTCGCGATCCAGCTCCCCAGGGGTTAATGCCAGGCACCATTTGGAAGGGCAGGCTGTGCCCTTCCAAATGGTGCCTGGGTTAACCCCCGCAACGCCGCCGATCGGGAGGGAGAGAGTCCGAAGGACCTCCCCCGCTCCCTTTCAGGCGCCTCCTCCGCACATGCGGGGGGGCGCCTGAATTAGGTGTCATCGCGCTGCCGCGATGACACCTAATTCCAGCGGCTGCGGTTCCGGATGCGCGGCTGACATCGAGGATGTCAGCCCGCACCGGAGGGGCCAGCGATCGGCCGGAACCCGGCCGAACGCTGACCCCAATGGGAGGACGCGCTCAGCGCGTCCTCCGCATACCAGCGGTAATGCGGAGGACGCGCTGAGCGCGTCCTCCGCATTGAAGTGGTTAAAATAAATTAATTATATTTTAATATTAAAATAATTATACAAAATTTAAAAAATTTTAAATTTCTAATTATTACTAGTAATAAGTAGGGATGAGCGTTCTGTTCGGAGTTCGAATCGAACATCGGCTGTTCGAAAGTTTGCGAACTTTGAACTTTTTGGGACGTTCGCCAACAGTTCGGAAAAAATAAATAAATTTGAAAAACGTATAAAAAATGCTTAAAAAATACTAAAAAAATCTAGAAATAAAGAGACTCTTTACTGCAGACTATTATAAGCAACGGTTTATTTGATATTGAATTAAAACTGGAATATGTTTAACATTGAAGCCTATGGGATTAAACATTCTTGTTACTAAAACATCAGGCAGACACGGCCATCTAATCAGGCACTGTAGAGGGCAGCCTGCGGGGGCCTCCCAAGGATCCCCTTGAGGAGCATGCGGCCGCCGGATGACAGAGCAGCGACTGTGCGGGCTAGCCGCCCGGGTGCATGTGTCAGAGACAGGCGGCGCAGGGAGGGAGCCACTCCACCTGCGGCCACGGCAGAACCCCCCCCACAACCAGGATCCAAGGCCCCCCCACTGACCACCAGGCTAAGGTAAGGCGACACATTTCTAAAAAAAATAAAATCCGAGGACATTTTTAAATGTCCCCGGGAACATAAAATTAAACTTTTTTTTTTCTTTCTCTACCCTGCTGAATGTATTTAATTATATATATATTAGATACATTCAGCCAGGTAGAGGGGGTGGCATGTGGGCTGTGCGGGGTCTCAGGCAGTGGTTTGTTTTTTTGTGTGTATATTTTTAGCAAATTTATAGGGGAAGGTAAAGGCAGGTATGATTATTTATATATATATGTGTATATATATATATATATATATATATCCAGACTTGTATTACACACACATTTTGGCAACTAATTCCCCCCCCCCATTTGGCTGATCCCTCCAGAAGAACTGTTGAACCCGAAAGAGCAGAGAATAAAATATATATTCTCTGCTCTGTCGGGTTCAACATTTCTTCTGGAGGGATCAGCCAAATGGGGGGGGGGGGCACATTTAGTTGAGATTGTCCACATGCCACCCCCCCATGTGCGTATGTGTATATATGGTCTGAGGGTGGGTGTATATATATATCTGCGTGTTGATATATACGTATATATAGGTCTGCGTGTTGATATATACATATATGTATGTGTGTGGTATCAATGCATCCCTACTCTATACACAGCGCTCCGTGTCCCTATAATATATATGATCAGGGGTTACCTTTTTTTAATATTGTTATACTATTCCTATTAAATTAACAGTAATTTTTTATGTATTTTATTCAGTAGAAACTTTCTTTTGCCTATATAACATGTGCTTTGTGAAAATAAAACGGTTTTGTGTGTACATTTTAATTTAGTTAGTGGATTCCTGTCCAGTGCGGTGAGAAGCAAACGTAATGCAGTGTAGACAAACTGCGAGGTGGAGCGGAGTGAAGTCAAGCCTGCAAAATGTTTGCTTCTCTTCGCTTCGCTATGCTGTGCGTCGCTACACGCTCAGTGTGTCTCAGTCTTTAGTCCCGCATCGCTAGCTTAGCGAATCAGTTTGTATACTTGTTACTGACCCTGCTTGTTCAGAGGACCCGATCTGTTGCCGACTTTGCCTGCCATTTGACTATTCTCTCTGTGTATTCCCTGCCTGTTCTGTTTGCTTCCTGTTGCTACTGGTTTGTGCCGATTCTCACCATATACAGTAGCGCAGTACAAGTGCCTAAACATTGCTGACCCGGTTTTGTTATAGCTGCTGCTGTAACTGAATAGATCGGGGATCTCTTCTGCATTACCAAAACCTCCACCACTGCACTCTTCCACAGTACCTCAGAGGGGTTACGGTGTGAATGCACTTGCTGCCACCAAAGGCACAATATTTGGATGCACTGCCACTGACGCCTATACCAGATTCATATCCTTTTAATATTGGACCGCAGGGTCTACCGCTGCACTGTTCCACAATACCACAGAGGGGTTACGGTGTGAAGGCACTTGCTGCCACCAAAAGCACAATATTTGGGTGCACTGCCACTGACGCCTATACCAGATTCATATCATTTTAATATTTGACCGCAGGGTCCAACCCTGCACTCTTCCACAACACCACAGAGGGGTTACGGTGTGTCGGCACTGTTGCCGACACTAAAAGCCCAATTTTAAAGCACCTATTGTTACTTTCATCCAAAGCCTGCATAAGTTTCACCATAATTTAGCCAAAAAAATCACTAAACTTGTTCTGCGTGTCCTAAAACGTCTCCTCTTTTCATACAGGCTGCCGCCCCAAGCAGTTGTTTATGAATAGATTAAAGGAAAACCATTTACCGTCATTTGAAACGTAAATTTTTTGTTTTTAAATGTTTCAATACGTCCTACAAATCCGCCACTTCACGGGCAGGTTATGGGGACCTCCTAGGCACAATATTTGAAGGAATTTTTTGTTTTTATTTTTAACCCTTATTTCATGGAAAACTCACTGTCCCTTTAAAAACTTTTTTTCCTTGTTGAACACGGGGGTGTTCGGCTCATCAGTAGTAATAAGTCCCTGTGCATACCATGAGCGCCACGCGGGGACAGGGTGACAGAGAGCAGGAGGAAGAGCTGGGTAAGTAATCCGCGTGTTTTCATGCTGCACAGTGCTGTCTTCGGTCACTCCAATGCTTGGTACCTTAATTGTTTGATTGGGTCCCCCACTGCCAGACCCTGAGCCTATTGCCAGCTCCTTCATCTCCACTGTCTGGAGCCATGAGCCAGTCCCTGTGTCTACTGACCCCCAATCATCCCATGTTTCAATAAATCATGCCTGATTCCTCTGAGGCAGTTCATGCTTCCCCCCCACACACACATTTTACGCACTGTCTTGGCTGGCATGATGGGGCTCATGCTGTGCCTGCAGCCTGTGACTGTCTCCTCCTTAACACTCTGTGTGCAGACTAGAGGCTGCGCAGTCACACCAGGAAGAGGATGGTAGTGGTGGAGGAGCCATACACGTGAGCTGCCTGCACTCACAGCTTGTGTGACCTCATGACCAGGAGGCTGCAGGCAGCAGCTCCTCGCTCGAGTCCTGCGGGAACGCAGGTTCCCGCTGTGGCCCGAGCCAGACAAAGTGGGCGCATATGTTGCATTTGTGGAATCAAGAGACGGAGCTTGTTCTAATACAACACATTTATTTTTGATTTTTCATTCTGAAACAGAGAAATAACTCAGGTTTTTACTCTGGACTTGCTGATTCTCTTCCTCTGCATTCAATGGCTGTCTCAGAACTAATAAACCACTAACTATACTTAATATTCTAATCTAAAATAATAATACATTTCTGTCTTTAATAAATAAATGG
This sequence comes from Leptobrachium leishanense, assembly GCA_009667805.1. Lineage (NCBI taxonomy): Eukaryota > Metazoa > Chordata > Amphibia > Anura > Megophryidae > Leptobrachium > Leptobrachium leishanense. The sequence continues at coordinate 19,179,121 of CM019063.1, read as the reverse complement.
GTACAAACACATCTGGAACTAAACAAATCTATCCAGCATATTAATATAACCTCTGGATAACAGCCTCCGTCACTTTAAATCCCTGTGGGAGTTTGTCCAGGACATTTATTATCTACAGTAAACATATTTTAAACAGATTCTGGCTACTGGATTCTTTGACATAAAGCCTCTATAGCTCTACCAGCCTCAGCCTGCTTCATACTTCAGCAGTGTTAGTGACATGTGGCTGCAGTGGATCCATTATACAACCTGTTTATCCAGGTGGATCCCACTGAATATAAACAACACACTCTCATATCATTTCCCATTAACTGACATCTTGGATGCTTTTCTGCCTACCTGAAACAGAGAAATAACTCAGGTTTTTTACTCTGGACTTGCTGATTCTCTTCCTCTGCATTCAATGGCTGTCTCAGAACTAATAAACCACTGAGACATGCACATGGCACAATCAGTCCCTGTGGCTGAGAAACACAGAGATCGCCACCTGCTGGTAGGAGGATAAGGCAGCAGCAACAGAGCTATTGACAATAAGTTATGAGCTTGTCAATAATGACAAACTAAAAAAATGCTTATTACTTCATTCTGCATACTGTATTCTGTTTTGGGGTGCAATGTGTTTAATACACATTTAATACACAGAGTGCCACACTCTCCCCCACAAAATGTAATGTGAACAGACATTTCCTTTTTTCCTAAGAACTGGCTGTCTAGAAGTTGCGATTCTTAACAAAACACCAATATATATATATATATACAAATATATTCGCAGGAATACATCCTAAACCTGGTAGTTACACTCTTTACTGTCTACCGAGGGTCATGGATAAGGCTCATGGTGCACTTTAATAAGCAGTCTGTGCGTCCATTATATTCCATGGTCTCCAAAAGCTTGAACTACAATGTGTTGTGTGAATGTCCTTCACCGGTACTTTTCTTTGTATCACAGAAGGTTGTCCCAAGGTTTCATAAGTCAACATTCTTGGCTGGCGTCTCTCTCTCTGTGGATATGATCTAGGTGTTTGTACAAGGTTTTCTTGTTCTTCATCAGAAGACTGTTCTGCTTCAAATGTTGGCTGGTGAACTTGATCTTCATATTCACTGTGTCTGTCATCGTGTAAATCTTCATTAAATGGTATTGATACCTCTTCATCGGCTGGCAGTAGGGATTCATCAGACGTTTGGATGACTTGGGGTTGGAAAACTCTAGCTTCTGGGTTGAGGGATGAGTCTTCATCTCCAGAATTCTTGTGTACACAAGGCTCGAATCTGTATACCAGTTGGTAGTCTTCCTCTGAATCACTATCCAGATTATATTGAGGCTGTGTCTTTTGCTTTCCTTCACTTTTCTTCAAGGAATCATTTTACTTTGGCTTGTCTGTGGCCTTCTCAGGTTTTTCCAGTGGTAAGTAACAACATGGCATTAACAAATTTCTGTGAATTACTCTAGTTCTACCTTTGCCATTTTCTGGTCTGATTTCATAGACAGGGCTCTCTTTGGTTTTTCTTTGTACTACTATGTGAACTTTCTCTTCCCAGTAGGATCGAATTTTCCCAGGTCCTCCTCTTTCAGTTAAGTTGCGAACAAGCACTCGACCACCAGGTTGTAAATCATTTCCATGGATTCTTCTATCATAGTATTCTTTTCCTCTTGTTGCTTCTTTGTTGGCTGCTTTGGATGCAATGCGGTAGGCTTCACTCATTCTCTTTTGCCAGTCTGTTACGTAGTCTTGGTACGTTTCTTGCTTTTCTTCAACCGTGCGATTGAACAAAAGGTCAATAGGAAGTCTTGGGGATCTTCCGAACAGTAGGTAATACGGTGAGTATCCAGTAGCCTCACTGCGTGTGCAATTATAAGCATGTACGACTTTTCCCAATGAGTTCTTCCAGTCTGTCTTCTCTTTTTCTGTCAGAGTTCTCAACATGGATAGCAGTATCCTGTTGAACCTTTCAACTTGGCCATTTCCTTGAGGGTGATATGGTGTTGTATGAGAGCACGGACTCCAGAGAGTTCTTTCAGCCTTGTCAACATCTGATTCTCAAACTCTTTTCCCATTTCATGGTGGATCTTGCTCGGGAACCCAAACTTGAGTGCAAAATCATTAAAGATCTTCTCTGCTACAGTCTTGGCGGCTTTGTTCTTTGTGTCATAGGCCTGTGCAAACCGGGTGTAGTGATCCATGAATACTAGGATGTATTCATATCCTTGTTTACATGTCTCCAAGTGAAGGAAGTCTATGGATACCATTTCAAATGGATAGGTTGTGATGATGGAAGTCAACGGTGCTCTAGTAGACTTATTGGGCTTCTCCTTCTTAAGACATTCACAGACTCTGGTCACGAAGTGTTCCACATCCTTCTGCATGTGTTGCCAGTAGAATCTGTCTCTAATCAAAGTGAGTGTCCTTTCAACACCAAGGTGTCCCATTTCTTGGTGTAATTCTTTGAATATGAGTGGGTGGTACTCTTTGGGCAGGATAAGTTGATCTCGTTCTGACGTTTTTCTACGTAACACTCCATCTTTGTTCACATACAGTTTTGTCCATTGTTTCAGTAATGACTGGACATCTGGGTGTTCTGTCTTTTGGACTTCGTTTCCTGGACGCTGATTTTTTGACTTGTATCTTAGAACTCTTCCAATGATGGGGTCTTTTTCTTGGGACTTTCGAATCTGCTCCGTAGTCAAAGGACTAGTAGCTGTACTAGGGGTTGCATCTTTACCAATTCCAGTGCACTTGTGAAAACTGTTCCTATCCCCTGGGACGGTTCTTCCAACTCTACAGATATTCCCAGTATTGAAGAGCTGAAGATATCCTGTTTGATTTCTTCAGTACATTGATTCATGTAGTCGTTTATCTCTAGCGGCATTCGGGATAGACCATCTGCATCCGCATTTGACTTGCCTGGACGGTATCGAATAGTGAAGTTAAAATCTGCAAGTTCTGCTACCCAACGGTGACCTGTGGCATTCAATTTGGCTGTAGTGAGGATATAGGTGAGAGGGTTGTTGTCCGTATACACCACGAATGAGGCTGTGTGGTACAGATAGTCCCTGAATCTTTCACAAATGGCCCATTTCAACGCCAGGAATTCTAATTTCCCAGAATGCATGTGGTAATTCTTCTCCGGTGGTGTCAGCGTTCTGGAGCCATATGCAATCACTACCATTTTTCCTCCTTGCCTTTGATATAACACTGCTCCAAGACCTTCCTGCGATGCGTCACAATGTAACACGAAAGGCTGTGTGAAATCTGCATATCCCAGGACAGGTGGTTTCAACAAATAGTCAATGAGCTGGTTTAGAATTTCCTGATGGCTGTTCATCCAGCTAATAGGTCTGCGGGACGGTAGATGTCCTTGCTGCTTGGTTGTTCGTCCTTTCTTCCTTGCTTGGGGGTTCCCTCCTGTACCGACACTGTATTTTCCCCTTTTTGCTCTGATGGGGTCAGAGATAGCAACTCATATAAGGGCTTGGCAATTCTGGAGAAGTTTGGAATGTAGGACCGGTAGTACGAGAGAAATCCCAACATCTTTCTCAAATCTCCTATTGTTTCAGGCTTTTTTTCTTTTAATTTCTGTACTGGTGCAATCTCAGCTGGATCCATCGTGTAACCTTCTCCCGAGACCATCTTTCCCAGAAATCTCACATTTCTCTTGAATAGTTCGCACTTCCGAGGAGTTAGCTTGATATCATGTTGCTGGTACATTCGTAATACAGTCTGAATATGCTTCAAGTGATCTTCGAACGTACTGCTATGAACGAGATTGTCATCCAAGTAAGGTTGGCAGATAACATCTCTCAGACCTGAAAGACATTCTTCCATACTCCATTGGAACTCGGCAGGAGCTGAGCTGAGTCCAAATGGGATACGGACCCACTGATAAAGTCCCCATGGAGTAATGAAGGCGGTTAATGGGCGACTTTCAGGGTCTAGGAATCCTTGATGATAGGCCTTCCCTTGGTCAAGAACAGAGAACCATGAGCTGCCACTCAAGGAGTCCAACATGTCCTGTATTCTTGGGATTGGATGGCGATCAGGCACTGACTTTCTGTTCAATTCCCTGTAGTCACAGCAGAGTCTCAGACTTCCATTCTTCTTCCTGACACATACCACAGGTGAAGAATATGGTGATCTTGACTGAGTTTAGCAGGTCTTGGATATACTCCTTCACTTCTTGATGGAGGGGTTTTGGAACAGACATGTAGGTCTTCTGGACAGGTGTGTTATCTTTCAGAGTGATTTGCATGTTGAGAGATGGGATGCAACCAATATCATCATCATCGAAGGCAAAAGCATTACATTCTTCCCTCAACACTTGTCTCACTGCTTGTTGCTGAATCTCACTTAAGTGGTCCACATTTACCAGAGGATCCCACTTCTGGTTAGTTCTACTACTGCTGTTAGCCCACATCTTTACTTCAGACTCTGGTGGCTCCAGCACATTGCTAGAGTGGTGGCTTGTTTGTTCACGTTGTAACTCTCGGTCACTGACTGGTCGCACTGCTGCTGGATACACTGTTTTAACAGTTTGGAGGTGACCCAGGAGACATCGTTGGTCTAATGTGATATCATGCCTGGTGGTATTGGCAATAGGGATGGGTACATAGATTGGACTTCCCTTGCAAACAGCTACTACCACTTCACTGATGGCCAAACCTTCTGGTAATGAACACAGTTTGGATGGAACAAAGAGCATCTCTTGGCCTTTGGTTATAACTCCCACATGGGCGCGAGCATGAATAGAGGTAATCTGTTCTGCGGGTAGGACTATTTTCTTCTGCCCTGTTCTCACAATGCCTTTATCATAATGTGCCGCTGGAGTCTGCATGAGTTTCAGCATGGTTTCAGCTGTCTTTGCTGTTACTGAAAATGCAATGCTCATCATCTGTATAACCCTGGCTGATGTTCCTGTTGCCATCTTTTCTTGACTAACTAATTCTTCAATTACATTGAACCCAATAATTGGATCTTCAGCCACTTTAGGGTCACTTGTGACTAAAATTGGGACTGTCAGTGTGTCTGCTGATGCTGGCTCATAGTCTAATTGAAATATCACCTCAATCCATCCAAGAAATGGTATTTCTGTCTGGTTAGCTGCTAGTCCAGTCAGAGTTCCAGGTCCAAGCAGTTCTGCAATGGGTCAGATGGTGGTGTGTGGGAGATATTGTTTTCTCCAAACGTCATTCACAATGCTGGCTTGTGCCCCAGTGTCCCACAAGTCTTCAATGGTGACATCATCAAGTCGGCAGTGGACAAGGCACTGTCTTCCAATCAGATCTAGCAGCTTAGCTTGCTGTTGTGGTGGTAAATAGTTTACTGTGCTTATAGTAGAGGTTCTCAGAACTTCATTACTGGGCTCCGTTCCCTGCTGTCTGGAAGTGTTAGTAGGCTGATGGTGTCTTCGCTGTTTCGGATTTGTGACTGGGGTGTGCTGGGGTCGGTGGGAAATGCGGTAAGGAGCTACTGGGGGTCCCGTCTCACAGTGGCGTAGCGTGGGGGGGCTGGGGGGCCGTGGCCCCGGGCGCAGTTTTGTTAGGGGCGCATATTTTCAAAAGAAATTTGCGCCCCTAAAACTTGAGGCCCAGACTGACCCGCCGGGCCCTCGGGCGCCACCCAAGGGCCCGCGGATTGAGGGGACCAGATGCCGGGCAGCAGGATTGCCTGCCCGGTCCTGAACAGTGAGTCCGTCCGTGTTGAAGGGGAGGCAGCTGCGTGCAGGCGGTCACGTGGTCCGGCTAATCAGGTGGTACTGAGTCTCTGTACCACCTGACTGGCTGGACCGCGTGACATGCGCACGCACACAGCCGCCTCCCCTTCAACACGGACGGACACACACGCTGTTCAGGAACGGGCAGGCACTCCTGCTGCCCGGCATCTGGGCCCCCTCAACCCCTGCTGGATCCGGAGCTGCGGCATATCCATGTGTGAGCTGGGGCAATATCCATGTGTGAGCAGGGGCAATATCCATGTGTGAGCTGGGGCAATATCCATGTGAGAGCTGAGGCAATATCCATGTGAGAGCTGGGGCAATATCCATGTTAGCTGGGGCAATATTCATGTGAGAGCTGGGGCAATATCGATAACGTGTCCACAGGTTGGGGGGGGCGCACAATTCTTGGCTGGCCCCGGGCGCTGACAACCCACGCTACGCCACTGCCGTCTCATTAGCCTGTTCAAGGTTTTCCAGCGACTGTGTCCTTACTTGGCATTCCCGTGACAAGTGTCCTGTTTGACCACAGCGGAACCAGTGAGTACATGTGGCTTCCGCATTGACCTCCCGGCATTCCCTACAACCTCTCTGTCTTGCTTGTGTCTGGATCATTGGAAACTCTCTTGGTCGTAGTTGGCTGCTGGTCTCCGTGGCTGTGAGTAGGGATGAGCTGTTCGGGTTCGGACGGTTCGGGGTTTGACCCGAACTTAGTATACAGACAATTGGAGTGTGACAGCAGGCAATATAAACAAAAAAATACAACCTCTAGATATCCCAGACGTCTCTCCCTTAGGCGTCTTGACAGTATGAAAAGGATAAATATGGAAAAACGGGAATCTGTAGAGGTAAAAAACAGCGACTCATAGCGCATACAGGTATATACAAAGAGTATTGCAAGAGGTGCCCCTGCTAGGATAGCACTCACAAGATATATAATCTTTAAAACTTATCGACTCATAGGAGATTTCACACCACATCTGTCGCTCATAGAATGTTCAGCCTGGAAATCCTTGCCGCCGCAGGAACCACCAATCACCATCCAGAGTCAAGACAGAAAAATTTATTGGGGTGTACAAAATAAAATAATACAAGGATCCAACGCGTTTCGTGCGATAAACGCACTTCTTCAGGGATAAAACATTAAAAAACAACAATATATTACAAGTTTTCGAAAGTCTCCTTTTAAACTCTTTCCTCAGGGCGCCGATTGAAAGACTTCCGGTCCCTCCCTTTGACGTGCGCTCCACCTTTGGAACGCACTGGAAGTGACATAACACCTCTTTTCCGGAAGTGATGGAAAAAACGTTTTTTCCTAAAGAAACCCACCACTGTGGTTCAAAAGATAGATACCTTTATACATTCTGGGTTAAAAAAGAGATCAGACTTTTTTCCAATATGGGAGAAGCAGTGTTCCCTGCAACGTGCGCGCGTGCGCGCGCGCGCAGGGAACGCGGTGCCAGCGCGCACAACTTGTGGTTATGCGCGCATGGCAACCGGCGGGGTTTGAGGGGACCCAGAGCCGGGCAGCGCGTGAGTGCCTGCCCGGTTCTGAAGAGTCCGTCCTAAGCGGCTGCGTGCGTGCGCGCGCAGCCGGTCACGTGGTCCGGCTAATCAGGCCACCTGACTGGCCGGACCGCGTGACCTGCGCACGCACGCCACGCAGCCATCCCCTTTAACAGGACGGACTCTTCAGGACCGGGCAGGCATTCCCGCGCTGCCCGCATCTGGGTCCCCTTAAACCCCGCTGGGGCAACTAACCAGGTATGAGCTGGGGCCAAATCCACGAGCTGGGGGGTTAAATCCACGAGCTGGGGGCCAAATCCATGAGCTGGGGGCCAAATCCATGAGCTGGGGGCCAAATCCATGAGCTGGGGGCCAAATCCATGAGCTGGGGGGTTAAATCCACGAGCTGGGCATATCCACGAGCTGGGGGGCAAATCCAAGAGCTGGGGGCAAATCCACGAGCTGGGGGCCAAATCCATGAGCTGGGGGGTTAAATCCACGAGCTGGGCATATCCACGAGCTGGGGGGCAAATCCATGATCTGGGGGCCAAATCCATGATCTGGGGGCCAAATCCACGAGCTGGGGGCCAAATCCACGAGCTGGGGCCAAATCCATGAGCTGGGGGCCAAATCCACGAGCTGGGGGCCAAATCCACGAGCTGGGGGCCAAATCCATGAGCTGGGGGGCAAATCCACGAGCTGGGGGCAAATCCACGAGCTGGGGGGTTAAATCCACGAGCTGGGCATATCCACGAGCTGGGGGGCAAATCCAGAGCTGGGGGGCAAATCCACGAGCTGGGGGGCAAATCCACGAGCTGGGGGCAAATCCATGAGTTGGGGGGCAAATCCATGAGTTGGGGGGCAAATCCATGAGCTGGGGGGTTAAATCCACGAGCTGGGCATATCCACGAGCTGGGGGGCAAATCCATGATCTGGGGGCCAAATCCATGATCTGGGGGCCAAATCCACGAGCTGGGGGCCAAATCCATGAGCTGGGGGCCAAATCCACGAGCTGGGGGCCAAATCCACGAGCTGGGGGCCAAATCCATGAGCTGGGGGGCAAATCCACGAGCTGGGGGCAAATCCACGAGCTGGGGGGTTAAATCCACGAGCTGGGCATATCCACGAGCTGGGGGGCAAATCCAAGAGCTGGGGGGCAAATCCACGAGCTGGGGGGCAAATCCACGAGTTGGGGGGCAAATCCATGAGTTGGGGGGCAAATCCATGAGCTGGGGGGCAAATCCATGAGTTGGGGGGCAAATCCATGAGTTGGGGGGCAAATCCATGAGTTGGGGGCAAATCCATGAGCTGGGCAAATCCATGAGTTGGGGCAAATCCATGTGAGAGCTGGGGCAAATCCATGAGCTGGGGGCAAATCCATTTGTGAGCTGGGGCAAATCCAATGGATTCCCTCTAACGTGCGCGCCCGCGCACGGAATGCAATGACAGCGCGCACAACGTGTATTTATGCGCGCACAAATTAGTGCAGGGGTGGCCAACCCGCGAGGCTCTATACCAGGGGTGGCCGACCCGCGTAGAAAGGGGGCGCCGGAACATCCTGCTCAGGCTGTAAGTTAGAGCGCTCTGTCCGGCGCCTGTAACTTACAGGCTGTAGGCGCTGCGCGACGGCGAAGTTCTGGGGGGAGCTCTTCGTCGCGCAGCTGAACACGTACCTGCGTTCCGGCGCGATGATGACGTCACGCCGGAACGCACGTACAGGGGGCAGAGCATAAATACTCTGCGCGCGCCCGTTCTTCCGCGCTGTCAGCATCTCACCGCGGCTGTGCTTCTCTAACGCTGCAGGGAAATCTCTGGCTTAGCTGTCTAAAAAAGCAGGGAAAAATCTCAGTGGTTTAGCTGTCTAAAAAAGCAGGGAAATCTGGTTTAGCTGTCTAAAAAAGCAGGGAAAAATCTCAGTGGTTTAGCTGTCTAAAAAAGCAGGGAAATCTGGTTTAGCTGTCTAAAAAAGCAGGGAAATCTGGTTTAGCTGTCTAAAAAAGCAGGGAAAAATCTCAGTGGTTTAGCTGTCTAAAAAAGCAGGGAAATCTGGTTTAGCTGTCTAAAAAAGCAGGGAAATCTGGTTTAGCTGTCTAAAAAAGCAGGGAAATCTGGCTTAGCTGTCTAAAAAAGCAGGGAAAAATCTCAGTGGTTTAGCTGTCTAAAAAAGCAGGGAAATCTGGTTTAGCTGTCTAAAAAAGCAGGGAAAAATCTCAGTGGTTTAGCTGTCTAAAAAAGCAGGGAAATCTGGTTTAGCTGTCTAAAAAAGCAGGGAAAATCTCAGTGGTTTAGCTGTCTAAAAAAGCAGGGAAATCTGGTTTAGCTGTCTAAAAAAGCAGGGAAATCTGGTTTAGCTGTCTAAAAAAGCAGGGAAATCTGGCTTAGCTGTCTAAAAAAGCAGGGAAAAATCTCGGTGGTTTAGCTGTCTAAAAAAGCAGGGAAATCTGGTTTAGCTGTCTAAAAAAGCAGGGAAAAATCTCAGTGGTTTAGCTGTCTAAAAAAGCAGGGAAATCTGGTTTAGCTGTCTAAAAAAGCAGGGAAAAATCTCAGTGGTTTAGCTGTCTAAAAAAGCAGGGAAATCTGGTTTAGCTGTCTAAAAAGCAGGGAAATCTGGTTTAGCTGTCTAAAAAAGCAGGGAAAAATCTCAGTGGTTTAGCTGTCTAAAAAAGCAGGGAAATCTGGTTTAGCTGTCTAAAAAAGCAGGGAAAAATCTCAGTGGTTTAGCTGTCTAAAAAAGCAGGGAAATCTGGTTTAGCTGTCTAAAAAAGCAGGGAAATCTGGTTTAGCTGTCTAAAAAAGCAGGGAAATCTGGCTTAGCTGTCAAAAAAGCAGGGAAAAATCTCGGTGGTTTAGCTGTCTAAAAAAGCAGGAAAAATCTGGTTAGCTGTCTAAAAAAGCAGGGAAAATCTCAGTGGTTTAGCTGTCTAAAAAAGCAGGGAAATCTGGTTTAGCTGTCTAAAAAAGCAGGGAAAAATCTCAGTGGTTTAGCTGTCTAAAAAAGCAGGGAAATCTGGTTTAGCTGTCTAAAAAAGCAGGGAAATCTGGTTTAGCTGTCTAAAAAAGCAGGGAAATCTGGTTTAGCTGTCTAAAAAAGCAGGGAAAAATCTCAGTGGTTTAGCTGTCTAAAAAAGCAGGGAAATCTGGTTTAGCTGTCTAAAAAAGCAGGGAAATCTGGTTTAGCTGTCTAAAAAAGCAGGGAAATCTGGCTTAGCTGTCTAAAAAAGCAGGAAAAATCTCAGTGGTTTAGCTGTCTAAAAAAGCAGGGAAATCTGGTTTAGCTGTCTAAAAAAGCAGGGAAAAATCCCAGTGGTTTAACTGTCTAAAAAAGCAGGGAAAAATCCCAGTGGTTTAACTGTCTAAAAAAGCAGGGAAATCTCTGGTTTAGCTGTCTAAAAAAGCAGGGAAATCTGGTTTAGCTGTCTAAAAAAGCAGGGAAATCTGGTTTAGCTGTCTAAAAAAGCAGGGAAATCTGGTTTAGCTGTCTAAAAAAGCAGGGAAAAATCCCAGTGGTTTAACTGTCTAAAAAAGCAGGGAAATCTCTGGTTTAGCTGTCTAAAAAAGCAGGGAAATCTGGTTTAGCTGTCTAAAAAAGCAGGGAAAAATCCCAGTGGTGACAGACGTGAACAAATCTAGGTAAATATAGGTTATCAGACTCTTATAAATGATAGGACTGATATTTGTAGAAGTCTCATGTACCTTAATTGATGGAAGTTTTTCCTTTTCTTTTCTCACATGAGTTAGAAAATATAAATATACATTCATTCAGATATAAGTTTTATCAAATCATCTGGTTGCTTCGTTTTAGCTTTGAACAGTTTTCACTTACACGTACGATCAATTGCGCTACTTTTAAAAAACCAACTATTGGTTACCATAGTCAATAAGCGCTCATGACGAAAATATTGTTGCTCATGAAAAATCTGGTGCGCTCACGGCCCCCAAAAATTAGAGGGAACATTGGGGAGAAGGGGCATAATATCGATGTCTTTATCAATCTGGTATTGAAAGACATGGAAGACTTAGAATCCGGCCCTATTAAGCATAACTTGAATTATAAAGAAAGGCAAGCTTGTAAGACTCTTCAAGAAAATTATGATCTTGTTATAAAACAAGCCGATAAAGGAGGAGGGACAGTTATAATGTCAAGAATATACTATATGGAAGAAGCATTTAGACTCCTGGGCGATAAAGATACTTATCGTATATTAGCTAGGAATCCCACCTCCACTTTTTTAGAGGAATTAAGGGTAATGCTTAATGAAGGAAAGGAAGGGGGTATTTTGAGAGAGGAAGAACGTGAGTACCTTTTAAATGTCCATTGTAGGATAGCGATCTTTTACTTTTTGCCCAAAGTGCACAAAAACATCACTGCCCCCCCCCCCGGGAGACCTATAATTAGCGGCATTGATTCCTTGACTTGTAATTTGTCAGAATATATTGATAAATTTCTACATTTGAAAGATACGGGTCATGTGTTAGAAGAGTTGGAGAAGATTAAATGGGAAAAAGATCTTATTATGGCTACGGTTGATGTTACATCATTATATACATCAATTCTGCACGAAAAAGGGGTGAAGGAGGTCACTGAGTGCCTGTTAGAAGATGGAGGTTTACCCTCCTTACAAATTTTCCTTCTTGTCCAAGGCTATGTTATTCGTACTTCAACACAATTATTTTTGTTGATGATGATAAATATTATTTACAGACTTGTGGCAATGCCATGGGGACGAGGTTTGCCCCGGGCTATGCCAACCTATACATGCACAGGTGGGAGCAGAGTCATGTGTGGTCTGGCATGGCCGGGGCGGCCTCGTCCTCTGGCGGCGTTACATTGATGACATTTTAATTTTGTGTAAAGGGAATGAGGACTCCTTAAGAGAGTTTATTGACTCATTGAACACTAATAACTTTAATTTAAGTTTCACTTTTAATATTAGTAATTTGAGTATAGATTTTCTTGATCTTACAATTTATATTAAAGATGAAAAAATAGAGACAAAAACTTTTTTTAAAAAGACAGATACAAATACAGTAATAAGTAGAGATAGCTTGCATGCAGCTAAGTGGTTAGAAAACGTACCAAAGAGCCAGCTGATTAGACTTAGAAGAAATTGTTCTGAACAAGAAGTTTTTTACAAACAAAGTAATAAGGTTCTTGAACGATATCATCAGAAAGGATATGAAAAAAAGAAATTAGAACGAGATAGGTTAAAAGTGGAACAAAAAGATAGAAGAAGTTGGTTAACATCGAAAAAATAAAACCATAAAGAAGTTGGATTTAGAGAAGAAGCAAGGTTTAAATATGCGTTTACTACCCAATATAACCCCCATGCTAATAAGATCAAACAAATTCTTAATAGACATTGGCATATTCTGAAAGCAGATCCCATTCTGACTCAGGATATTCCAAGGTCACCTATGGTTATCTTCAGAAAAGCATATAATTTGAAGAGCCATTTAGCCCCAAGTTTCCTTCCTAAAAAGAAGGAGATTAATAAGGGATTTCTTCAAATGGATAAACCGATAGGTTTTCATAAATGTGGTAGGTGCAGAGCATGCCAGTATCAAGATAAAAAAACAATTAATTTTAGGAGTAATTTATTGCAAAAAGAATTCTCTGTTAAATCTTTTATTAACTGTAATAGCACAGGAGCGGTTTATCTATTGGAATGTCCATGTGGGGCACAATATGTGGGTAAAACCAAAAGAGAAATTAAGGTACGAATATTGGAACATCTAGGCAATATTAGAAGAAAGGTTTTGAACCATAGCGTGCCAGTACACTGCAATAATTGCCCGAAATTTACAGTAGATAAACTTAAATGGTTGGGTATTGATTTAATTAAGAACGATCAGAGAGGTTACATAGTTACATAGTTATATAGGCTGAAAAAAGACATGCGTCCATCGGGTTCAGCCTCTCCCACATAACCTACTGCTGTTGATCCAAAAGAAGGCAAAAAACCCAGTCTGAATGCTTGCCAATATGCAACATACTGGGGAAAAATTCCTTCTTGACCCCAGAATGGCAGTCAGATTTCTCCTTGGATCAAGAGCTTTTTACCCACATATTAATATTTATAACCCTTAATATTCTGTGTCTGCAGGAAGTCATCCAGTCGTTTTTTAAAAGTCGTTACAGACTCTGACCCAACCACCTCAACAGGCAGAGAATTCCACAGCTTTTTATTGTTCTCACCGTAAAATACCCCTTCCTATGCTCTTTAAGCTAAATTTTCTTTCTTCCAGTCTAAATGGATGACCCCTTGTCCTATGTATAGTCCTGTTAATGAATAGGTTATCAGACAATGGTTGATAATGGCCCCGTATATATTTATATAAGGTTATCAGATCCCCTCTAAGGCGCCTTTTCTCTAAACTAAACAGTTTAAGCTTGTTAGTCTTTCCTCATAACTTAACCCTTCCATCCCCCTTATTAATTTAGTTGCCCGTCTCTGCACTTTTTCTAGCGATATTAATATCTTTTTTTAAGACAGGTGCCCAAAATTGCACGGCATATTCAAGGTGCGGCCTGACCATTGATTTATACAGAGGCAAAATTATGTTTTCATCCCGTGAGTGAACTCCCCTTTTAATGCATGCCAATACTTTGCTGGCCTTGGCGGCTGCTGTTTGACATTGCACATTGTTACTTAGTTTGAAATCTATGATTATTCCAAATCCTTCTCCTGCTTGGATTTCCCTAACTCCGTACCATTTAGGGTATAAATTGCTTGTGTGTTCTTCACTCCAAAGTGGCATAACTTTGCATTTATCTAGATTAAATTTCATCTGCCATTTAAGTGCCCAGTCCCCCAATCTATCTAAATCCCTCTGCAGCGAAGTAACATCCTGCTCACATTGTATTACTTTTCCTAGCTTTGTGTCATCTGCAAACACTGATACATGACTTTCAATGCCTATCTCAAGGTCATTTATAAATAAATTGACTAGTATTGGTCCTATAACAGACCCCTGAGGGACACCACTTACCACTGGTGTCCATCTTGAAAATGTACCATTTATGACCACTCTCTGTACCCTATCTTTTAGCCAGTTTTCTATCCAAGAACAAGTATTTTCATCTAGACCATTTTTTCTTAATTTAAATAGTAACCTTTTGTGTGGAACTGTGTCGAAAGCTTTGGCAAAATCTAAGTAAATCACATCCACTGCGACCCCCTGATCTATACTTCTACTTACTTCCTCATAGAACGTAATTAGGTTAGTCTGACATGATCTGTGTTTCATGAAACCATGCTGATTTTTGCCAATTACATTATACCTCCCAATAAATTCCTGAATATTATCCCTTAGTAACCCCTCAAATACTTTCCCAGCCACAGATGTTAAGCTCACAGGTCTATAATTCCCAGGCACAAATTTTAAACCTTTCTTAAATATAGGGACCACGTCAGCTTTTCTCCAATCCTCTGGTACTATTCCTGAAAGAAAAGAATCTTGAAAGATTAAGAACAGAGGTTTACATATTTCAACACATAGCTCTCTTAGTACTCGCGGGTGAATTCCATCTGGCCCTGGGGCTTTATTAACATTCACATTGTTTAATTTGTGTAAAACCTTGTCCTGAGTCAACCAGTCACTTTGTATTAGTAAGTTTTTATTAATGAGTTTCATGTCTCCTGTTATAGGTTTCTCTTTGACAAATACTGAAGAAAAATAATCACTCCAGATTTCTAGCGAGAAAAGAAATGGAGTGGATATACAATTTAGGCACGTGGAGACGGGGTGGTCTAAACGTGGACCTTGATATTAAGAATTGTCTTTAAAATTAATTTAAAATATGATGTTCTATTAAAATGTTCTTCTCTAATCCATTAGATGCAATGTGAAATATACCTCTATGAATTATACAGGTTCTATTTAAGCTATATTTAGGATTGTTTTAATTTGGTATTGCTCTATCACAATATTTGATCGTATTGTTTTGTTCTGTTTTATTTTACTTTATTTATTCATTCTCTTTTCTCCTTTTTTGATTTATTCATAAATATTATCGCCTAATTCTTCGGATGTGACCTGGAACGTACCCCTATGAACTATTCGAATTATATTAAGGACCGCCGGAACTCGTGGATATTAGATCGGATCCACTGAGAGGGGATATTTTCGTTTTCGAGTCGTTTCGAGTCGTTTTCGAGTCGCACTGAAGGAATAAGGAGCGGCGATCCATCACTTCCGGAAAAGAGGCGTTATGTCACTTCCGGTGCGTTCCAAAGGTGGAGCGCACGTCAAAGGGAGGGACCGGAAGTCTTTCAATCGGCGCCCTGAGGAAAGAGTTTAAAAGGAGACTTTCGAAAACTTGTAATATATTGTTGTTTTTTAATGTTTTATCCCTGAAGAAGTGCATTTATCGCACGAAACGCGTTGGATCCTTGTATTATTTTATTTTGTACACCCCAATAAATTTTTCTGTCTTGACTCTGGATGGTGATTGGTGGTTCCTGCGGCGGCAAGGATTTCCAGGCTGAACATTCTATGAGCGACAGATGTGGTGTGAAATCTCCTATGAGACGATAAGTTTTAAAGATTATATATCTTGTGAGTGCTATCCTAGCAGGGGCACCTCTTGCAATACTCTTTGTATATACCTGTATGCGCTATGAGTCGCTGTTTTTTACCTCTACAGATTCCAGTTTTTCCATATTTATCCTTGTCGACCCGAACTTAGCCTGTTCGAGTGGATCGCGAACACCGAACATTTCCGGGTGTTCGCCGCATGTTCGACCACAATGCATTTTCCCACTGGCCTGAAGCTTGTAATTGGCTACAGCCTTGCACCTGACCACAGGTCTGGTGCAAGACTGGTTCAACACTATGCCAATCACCGCTCAGAGTCCTGATTGGGCAAATTTTGGCCAATCATGGGCTCACAGAGCTAAGTCCCGCAGCACACTATATAACGTTTCCACACAGCGCTTCTGCACGCATTTCAGAGGAGATTTCAAAGGAGATAGTTATCTTGTTACTGCCGGTCTGCCACGCTACTGGGGGGGTCTGGGGGGTCTCATTTCTACCAAATACCAGGGAATTTAGGTGATGTGTGTCTTGTCACTGTGCCAGCAAGTTTTTTTGGGGTTTACAACTTTCTTTAAAACATTTGTGAATTGAGGTGATCTTCTGGGTCTTGTGACTGTGCCAGCAAATCTTTTTGGGGCTCATTTCTACCAAATATCAGGGAATTTATGTGTGTCTTGTCACTGTGCCAGCAAGTTTTTTTGGGGTTTACAACTTTCTTTAAAACATTTGTGAATTGAGGTGATCTTCTGGGTCTTGTGACTGTGCCAGCAAATCTTTTTGGGGCTCATTTCTACCAAATATCAGGGAATTTATGTGTGTCTTGTCACTGTGCCAGCAAGTTTTTTTGGGGTTTACAACTTTCTTTAAAACATTTGTGAATTAAGGTGATCTGTGTCTCGTCACACATCCAGTACCACGCAGTATTTTGGGGCTCACTCATTTCTTTAAAACACTTGTGAATTAAGGTGATCTGTGTCTCGTAACACAACCAGTACCACGCTGTATTTTGGGGCTCACTCATTTCTTTAAAACACTTGTGAATTAAGGTGATCTGTGTCTCGTCACACAGCCAGCAAGTTTTTTTGGGGCTCACAAATTTCTTTAAAACATTTGTGAATTAAGGTGATCTGTGTCTCGTCACACAACCAGTACCACGCTGTATTTTGGGGCTCACTAATTTATTTAAAACATTTGTGAATTGAGGTGATCTTCTGTGTCTCGTCACACAGCCAGCAAGTTTTTTTGGGGCTCACTAATTTCTTTAAAACATTTGTGAATTAAGGTGATCTGTGTCTCGTCACACAACCAGTACCACGCTGTATTTTGGGGCTCACTAATTTCTTTAAAATACTTGTGAATTAAGGTGATCTGTGTCTCGTTACACAACCAGTACCACGCAGTATTTTTGGGGCTCACTAATTTCTTTAAAACATTTGTGAATTAAGGTGATCTGTGTCTCGTCACACATCCAGTACCACGCAGTATTTTGGGGCTCACTCATTTCATTAAAACACTTGTGAATTAAGGTGATCTGTGTCTCGTCACACAACCAGTACCACGCTATATTTTGGGGCTCACTAATTTCTTTAAAACATTTGTGAATTGAGGTGATCTGTGTCTTGTCACTGGCTGCCAGCTATCAGTGTGTCTCACTGAGTTATACCAGAGTTCTTTAAATCTTTATACCAGAGTTGAATCAGAGTTCTGTATATATTAATCTATAAATCACTCACCATGTCTGAAAGAACAAAAAGGACATGCAGACGCTCCCAGACACAGATAAGAGGGCAAGCAGCCCCTGTGTCGGGAGGCTGTGTCTCTAGTCGTGGTGGACGTGGTGCATCCTCTGTAGGGGCACGCTTGTCCTTTGTAACTGGTGCTGGCCGTCTTCTTAAGCAGCAGCAACATACAGAGGACTTGGTGGACTGGCTAACCAGGCCATCCTCATCCTCCAAGTCCTTTGCCAGCCAGGCTTCTAGTGCTTTACAGTCCACCTCACCTGCCAAAGCATCTAATGCAGCCTCCATGTCCACAGCTACTCCTGCCGTAGCCTCGCTATCACACATGGAGGAATCAGCTGAATTGTTTGACTACAATGAGAGTGACATGCTGCTTGAGAATGCGCAGCAAGTACAGTGCTCTGATTCAATCTCTGAGGTTGAGCAAGGGAGTATAATCAACCTAGAGGAAGGGGGTGCCAGTGATGACACACAAAACACTGGCACTCATGTTGCCCCAGCAGCTGCAGCATACTGCCAAGTTGGCTCCAGTGACGAGGAGATAGGGGGTGAAGATGACATTGATGATGATGAGGTCACTGACTCCACCTGGGTGCCAGATCGAACTGAGGAATCAAGTGAGGAGGGGGAGGAGGAGGAGGCACAGCAAACACAAGGCACAACATCCTCTGTGACCAACCGTAGCACTAGCCAGTCCAAGGCATCACATATCAGAGCTGCTCCGGTGCAGAGCGCTGTTGTCTCAAAGAACACATGCAGGAACTCTGCTGTCTGGGAGTTCTTTAAGAAATGTGCAGCAGACCCCACCGTTGCTATTTGTAATCTATGTCAGATGAGGCTGAAGCGTGGGATAAACACCGGACACTTGGGTACCACATGCTTGAGGCGACATATGAACAAGTGCCACACATCCCGTTGGCGCAAAACTTTGCGTAGGTCCTCCTCCTCCTCATCTGTCTCTACCCACACTGTATGTCCTGCCATGTCATTGCCTACAACCTCCACCGACAGGGATGATGCTACAGTAATGGAAGTACCAGCAGGTCCTTCCTCACAATGTGACATCATCCCAGTAGCTGAAGATTTACGCAGTCAGATTACGTTGCCGCAGCTGCTGCAGCGAAAGAAAAAATATAGTCCCAACCATCCCAAAGCACAGCGTCTAAATGCCAGCTTAGCAAAATTACTCGCATTGCAGCTGCTGCCTTTCCAGCTGGTGGACTCTGTTCCCTTCCGTGAATTTGCTGAATGTGCTGTACCACAGTGGCAGGTTCCAAAATGCCATTACTTTTCACGCAAGACCATTCCAGCACTATACCACGTGGAAGACAATGTTATCCAGTCATTGGGAAAGGCAGTTAGCAGCAAGGTGCATGTCACTTTAGACACATGGTCCAGCAAGCATGGACAGGGTCGTTACATTTCCTTCACGGCACACTGGGTAACTCTGATCGCAGCTGGGAGGGATCCAAGATGGGCTCTGTGCTGGAGCTTGTTCATCCACCACGCCTCCAGAAAGCTGCTTGTATGAGGTCTGTCTGCTCCACCACCACCACCTCTTCCTCCTCCTCCTTCTCTGTCTCTGGCGAAGTGGCAGTTAAACCGACGCCTGACAGGGTCTACGCAATGGCTCAAGCAAAAAGATGCCATACTGTGCTTGAGCTGGTTTGTTTAGGGGACAGGAGCCACACCGGGTCAGAAATTTTGTCAGCTCTGCAGGGGCAGGTGCAGAGATGGTTAACACCACACCAGCTTGAGCTGGGAATGATCGTCTGCGATAATGGCAGCAACCTTCTCTCCGCCCTACGCAAGGGTAAATTGACGCATGTACCATGCCTAGCACACGTCCTAAATCTGGTGGTACAGCGTTTCCTAACCAAGTACCCAGGGCTTCCAGAGCTTCTCATCTAGGCCAGAAAAGTCTGCAGCCACTTCAGATGGTCATTCCCAGCAAGCGTTCGCCTGGCAGAAATTCAAAGAGAATTCCACCTTCCCACAAACTGTCTGATCTGTGACATGCCCACCAGGTGGAACTCGACATTAGCAATGCTGCAGCGTCTGCACAAGCAGCAGAGGGCCATCAACGAGTACCTGTGTGAGTATGGCACAAGGACAGGTTCAGGTCAACTTGTTTTTTTTCCCCCCCGCAGTGGCTGATGATCAAGGATGCATGCACTGTACTGTCACCATTTGAGGAGGCAACGAGGATGGTGAGCAGGGACAGTGCATGCATCAGTGACACATTTCCTTTAGCGTTCCTGCTGGAGCACACTCTGTGGGGAATTATAGATGTGGCTCTAGAGGCAGAGCAGCGGGAGGAAGAGGAGGCCTTCCCTAGCTCTCAAGGCCCCAGTCTTTCCGCAGACAGCATTCCAGTGGGTCCTACTCAGATCAGACAGGAGGAGGAGGAGGAATATTTAAGTAGTGGGGGCATTGAAGGTGGGAATTCCTCAAGGGAGGGTTTTGTGTGCCCAGAAACAGAAGGGCTAGTGCGTAGCTGGGAGGGAAGTGCACGATACGGTCATCCTCATTGACCAGGAAGACTCGGAAGCTAATGCCACCTCCAACCTACGCTGCATGGGCTCCCTAATGATGCAAAGCCTGCTAAAGGACCCCAGGATTCGTGCTATCAAGGAGAGGGATCATTACTGGTTGGCAACCCTTCTTGATCCACGATACAAGGGGAAAGTTGCAGAGCTCATCCTGCCTGCACCGAGGGAGCACAGGATGAAAAAACTTGGACGCTCTAAAGCGACACTTGTGTAACACCTTTCCAGGCACTGGTAGATTACCAAGTGCTGACACACGTGCTTCTGAGGCTGCGGGTGATCAGAGGAATAGTGGTGAAGGCCAGGGCCACTTGACTGATGCTTTTTTAAATTTTTTTAGTCCTCGACGCCCAGGGACGTCAAATGTAGGCACCCATTGCCAGCGTCTTCACCATATGGTGCAGGACTACCTAGGGGCAAGGGCAGACCTGGATACCTTTCCAGCAGATGATCCACTGGCTTACTGGGTGTTGAGATTGGATCCCTGGCCAGAATTTAGCCAATATGCTATGCAGCTACTAGGTTGCCCTTCATCTAGCGTGCTTTCCGAAAGGACGTTCAGTGCCGCTGGAGGTTTTGTCACAGACAAAAGAGTGCGTCTGTCCACCGACTCTGTAGACCGGCTGACATTTATAAAAATGAATCAGTCCTGGATCAGCAGCTATCAATCCCCTGATGCTGAAGCAATGGAATAGATCGGGGATGTCCTCTTCTGCATTCACAAAACCTCCAGCACTGAACTCTTCCACAATACCACAAAAGGGTTACGGTGTGAAGGCACTTGCTGCCATGAAAGGCACAATATTTGGCTGCACTGACGCCTGTGCCACATTTATATCATTTTATTTTTTTGAACCGCAGGGTCCAACCCTGCACTCTTCCACAATACCACAGAGGGGTTACTGTATGATGATACTTGCTGGCCTGGCATTAAAGGCAGAATATCTGGGTGCACTGACGCCCATTACCAGATCAAAAACATTTCAATATAGGACCACATGGTCCACCCCTGCACTCTTCCACAATACCACAGAGGGGTTAGGCTAGGGTCAGATGAGCGCATTTTGTACGGACTGTGCGTCCGTGCAGTACGGACGTACTTACTGACTGACAACAAGGTAGTGGCCACACAGTCGGTTTTTTCACTGACGTATTTTTTGACTGATGTAGCAGAGAAAATAAATTACAATGAAAGAACATTCTGTCCGTCAAAAATGCTGGACATATAAATGCAGTCCGTCTGACCTTGTTGCATCACTTACACACAAAGCTATGCGGACGTTGTGGACGTGGCACACTCTGCACGTCCGTTCTAGCAGTATTACGTTCTTGCCTAACCTGCGTCCGTTTGCAGCGTCCGTCAGCCCCCGCACTTCTGTGCGGACGTACTTCGTGTACATCTTTTTGCTTGAGCCATTGCGTACACCCTGTCAGGCGTCGGTTTAACTGCCACTTCGCCAGAGACAGAGAAGGAGGAAGAGGTGGTGGTGGTGGAGCAGACCCTGTCCATGCTTGCTGGACCACGTGTCTAAAGTCACATGCACCTTGCTGCTGACTGCCTTTCCCAATGACTGGATAACATTGTCTTCCACGTGCTGGTATAGTGCTGGAATGGCCTTGCGTGAAAAGTAATGGCGTTTTGGAATCTGCCACTGTGGTTCGGCACATTCAGCAAATTCACGGAAGGGAGCAGAGTCCACCAGCTGGAAAGGCAGCAGCTGCAATGCGAGTAATTTTGCTAAGCTGGCATTTAGACGCTGTGCTTGGGGATGGTTGGGACTATATTTTTTCTTTCGCTGCAGCAGCTGCGGCAACGTAATCTGACTGCGTAAATCTTCAGCTACTGGGATGATGTCACATTGTGAGGAAGGACCTGGTACATCCATTACTGTAGCATCATCCCTGTCGGTGGAGGCTGTAGGCAATGACATGGCAGGACATACAGTGGGGGTAGAGACAGATGAGGAGGAGGAGGACCTACGCAATGTTTTGTGCCAACAGGATGTGTGGCACTTGTTCATATGTCGCCTCAAGCATGTGGTACCCAAGTGTCCGGTATCTTTCCCACGTTTAAGCCTCATCTGACATAGATTACAAGTAGCAACGCTGCGCTCTACTGCACATTTCTTAAAGAACTCCCAGACAACAGACTTCCTGCATGTGTTCTTTGAGACAACAGCGCTCTGCACCGGAGCAGCTCTGACATGTGATGCCTTGGACTGGCTAGTGCTAAGGTTGGTCACAGAGGATGTTGTGCCTCGTGTTTGCTGTGCCTCCTCCTCCCCCTCCTCACTTGATTCCTCTGTTCGATCTGGCACCCAGGTGGAGTCAGTGACCTCATCATCATTGTCATCTTCACCCCCTATCTCCTCGTCACTGGAGCCAACTTGGCAGTATGCTGCAGCTGCTGGGGCAATATGATTGCCAGTTATTTGTGTGTCATCACTGGCACCCCCTTCCTCTAGGTTGATTATACTCCCTTGCTCAACCTCAGAGATTGAATCAGAGCACTGTACTTGCTGCGCATCCTCAAGCAGCATGTCACTCTCATTGTAGTCAAACAATTCAGCTGACTCCTCCGTGTGTGATAGCAAGGATACGGCAGGAGTAGCTGTGGACATGGAGGCTGCATTAGATGCTTTGGCAGCTGAGGTGGACTGTAAAGCACTAGAAGCCTGGCTGGCAGAGGACGAGGATGGCCTGGTTAGCCAATCCACCAAATCCTCTGTATGTTGCTGCTGCTTAAGACGGCCAGCACCAGTTAGAAACGACAAGCGTGCCCCTGCAGAGGATGCACCAAGTCCACCATGACCAGAGGCACAGCCTCCCGACACAGGGGCTGCTTGCCCTCTTATCTGTGTCTGGGAGCGTCTGCCTGTCCTTTTTGTTCTTTCAGACATGGTGAGTGATATATAGATTAATATATACAGAACTCTGATTCAACTCTGGTATAAAGATTTAAAGAACTCTGGTATAACTCAGTGAGACACACTGATAGCTGGCAGCCAGTGACGAGACACAGATCACCTCAATTCACAAATGTTTTGTAGAAATTAGTGAGCCCCAAAATACTTGCTGGCAGTGACAAGAGACAGATCACCTCAATTCACAAATGTTTTAAAGAAATTAGTGAGTCCCAAAATACAGTGTGGTACTGGATGTGTGACGAGACACAGATCACCTCAATTCCCAAATGTTTTGTAGAAATTAGTGAGCCCCAAAATAATGCGTGGTACTGGTTGTGTGACAAGAGACAGATCACCTCAATTCACAAATGTTTTGTAGAAATTAGTGAGCCCCGAAATACAGCGTGGTACAGGATGTGTGACGAGACACAGATCACCTCAATTCACAAATGTTTTGTAGAAATTTGTGACCCCCAAAATACTTGCTGGCAGTGACAAGAGACAGATCACCTCAATTCACAAATGTTTTAAAGAAATTAGTGAGCCCCAAAATTATGCGTGGTACTGGTTGTGTGACAAGAGACAGATCACCTCAATTCACAAATGTTTTGTAGAAATTAGTGAGCCCCAAAATACTGAGTGGTACTGGATGTGTGACGAGACACAGATCACCTCAATTCCCAAATGTTTTTTAGAAATTTGTGACCCCCAAAATACTTGCTGGCAGTGACAAGACACAGATCACCTCAATTCCCAAATGTTTTGTATAAATTTGTGACCCCCAAAATACTGCGTGGTACTGGCTGTGTGACAAGACACAGAACACCTCAATTCACAAATGTTTTAAAGAAATTAGTGAGCCCCAAAAAGATTTGCTGGCACAGTAACAAGACCCAGAAGATCACCTCAATTCACAAATGTTTTAAAGAAAGTTGTAAACCCCAAAAAAACTTGCTGGCACAGTGACAAGACACACATCACATAAATTCCCTGATATTTGGTAGAAATGAGACCCAAAAAGACTTGCTGGCACAGTGACAAGACCCAGAAGATCACCTCAATTCACAAATCTTTTAAAGAAAGTTGTAAACCCCAAAAAAAACTTGCTGGCACAGTGACAAGACACACATCACCTAAATTCACTGATATTTGGTAGAAATGAGACCCAAATAGACTTGCTGGCACAGTGACAAGACCCAGAAGATCACCTCAATTCACAAATGTTTTAAAGAAAGTTGTAAACCCCAAAAAAACTTGCTGGCACAGTGACAAGACACACATCACCTAAATTCCCTGATATTTGGTAGAAATGAGACCCCCCCCAGACCCTTCCAGTAGTGTGGCAGACCGGCAGTAACAAGACACAACTATCTCCTTTGAAATCTCCTCTGAAATGCGTGCAGAATCGGCGCGTGGAAACGTTATATAGTGTGCTGCGGGACTTAGCTCTGTGAGCCCATGATTGGGCAAAATTTGCCCAATCAGGACTCTGAGCGGTGATTGGCATAGTGTTGAACCAGTCTTGCACCAGACCTGTGGTCAGGTGCAAGGCTGTAGCCAATTACGAGCTTCAGGCCAGTGGGAAAACGCATTGTGGTCGAACATGCGGCGAACACCCGGAAATGTTCGGTGTTCGCAATCTCATCGAACAGGCCAAGTTCGGGTTGAACTCCGAACCGTCCGAACCCGAACCGCTCATCCCTAATTTCAATCACATCCGCGTTGAGGTCTTCAATTAGCTTATAGGGATCTAGGCTAGACTCCTTAAGATTTGCTGGTGTTTCCTTTAAGTCTCCAGCGGTTTCACCCCTTTCTCCTGCACACATCTTTTTTAACTCTTTTGGTGCTATAGTCAAGGTAGGGATAGACCGATATCACTTTTTAGGTGCCGATACCGATAATCGGCTACCTTTCAGGCCGATAACCGATATCGAGTGCCGATATTCTGTACATTAAAAATTTTCGAAGGGGGGGGGATCCCAATTTCTACATAAATCTGGTGTCAAAATTGGAAACATAACATCTGAGAGAAATAAAGTGCTTGAAGAAAAGTGTGATGGGTTAAGAAATCGCAACCACCCCATTTTTCTTTCTTTCAGAAGCTCCAGCTTTAATTTTCTTTTTTGGTACAACAAAGCAACCTGCAATGCAAATAGATTTCCAGTGAGGAACATGGAAAGCTTTACATTACAGTTTGTGGGCAGATAAAGGGACTATTTGAGGCATTTATTTATTTTGTTTCCCCGCTCCTTGGTGTACTGCGCTGCGGAACCTGCTGGTGCTATAGAAGTGATGATCTGTAAAATGCTGGTCCCAGCCGCTCGGCTCACAGGAGTTTACAATCTAGAGGAGCAGAGGGTTCGGCTCACAGGAGTTTACAATATAGAGGAGCAGAGGGACCAGCTCGCAGGACCTTACAATTCATTTAAGGGGTTTATTCACTAAACCGTTCTTCCTGTTGGCTGTCCTTGCTGCTATGCGGTTCATAAATTTCAGGTTTATTCTATGCAATGCATGCCTGGCCTGGCTCCTAGGTATTGCCTCGACTCTGTCAGGCTCAGCTATGGTGGCTGCAGAGGTGTTTGCAGCAGGAGTCAGATGTTTGCAGGATTTGTGCACGGGGCATATTGGGCACGGGGCACAGTAAACAGAATCTCTAGAATCCACTGCTGGGAAGGGGGGGGGGGGTTCAGAGACCCAGGAAGATGCAAATCAGTACCCCCTCCTTTGTAAAAAGTGCAGCACTACTTTATAGCAAACTTTTATGCAAGGGGCCGTGACACACAAGCTGGCAGTCGGGTAGCCCAGGACCACTAAAACCCTAACTGTGGCTTCTATCATTACTAAAAACAAAATCTGCAAACTCAGTTCCTTGTCCCCAGGTGGCTCCTTAGAAAGCTGATTGTAAACTCCTGGGGTCAGAAATCGAATTTTCCCTAATGTAAACTCAAATCCCTGCACCTGCCAAGACAAAACTAAATGGCTGGGAGATAAAGGGTGCCGTGAACTATTTGAGACATTTATTTATTTATTTAATCTCGGTGTCAGGGCAGTAGAGTTGAGCAAGATTTATGCTCCTATGCAGCCAGTCTGAAGTGGGATGGGGGAGCTTTACAGACTGGCAGGTAGCACAGCTTGAAGGAGCAGACAGGGAGAGTGAGAGCAGGGGAGGAGCACAACAGAGTGGAATGGACCCTCCGTAAATCAGTCTGACCATCCTGTTTGTTTGTTTTTATTACAATTAGATGTGCTTCCTCCCCCTCTGTTTCTTAATGTGTTTGAGCCATTGGAAGGGGGAGACCTCGAGGTGACCTCATCATTGCCGGCCAGAGTGCGGAAGTGCCGGGATCTGACGCATGCTCAGAGAGATCGCAGCTTCTCAGAGTTATCGGCACATCGGCAGTGAAACCGCCCGATGCCGATAACCTGGAAATCACTGAATATCGGCCCCAAATATCAGTGGTACCGATAATCGGTCGACCCCTAAGTCAAGGGTTCTCTTTCATGGGAGTATACTTCCGTGTTGAGTTCATTTAGTTGTGGACCTTTTCCATAAGCAGTTTTCTTTAACTTCTGGTGTTTTTCCACGTCCAAATTAGCTGCTTCATTCACTCTTTCAATCAGTACTTCATCTGTGACAGCGATATCATTAAGGTAGGGTTTTACCTCAAACGTTACGGCATCACTCCGGAGTCCAGTTTCAATAGAATGAAGAAACTTCCGTTGAATAAGGGCTGGACTGTACTAGTCTTTAGGTTCTTGGTCACGGGTAAAATCATGGGTAAAATCCCTGACTTTCTAATGTCATCCTGAGCCCCAAACGGAGAATCTAGGTGTAGATCGCGGCCATGGTTTAGGCTATGCTGTAAAAAGCGCAAATGGCTTAAAACGAAACCCAGCGCATGCGTATTAATTCACAAGAGTGATCCAGCTATCTTCTGTAGATGGAGCACTGCGCAAGCGCATCTAAATTGGATGCATAGAAAGACCTCCAACCACTAATCCCCACATATGCGTCCAATTTAGATGTGCTTGCGCAGTGCTCCATCTACAGAAGATAGCTGGATCACTCTTGTGAATTAATGCGCATGCGCTGGGTTTTTCACTCTTAATCTCCAACATATCTCTGAGATGAAGTCCAGGGCTGACTGCCTGTATCACTGCCTCAATAATTTCCACTTCAGAATATCCCTTCCGGATTCCTGCTTCAATCTGGTGGGCCAGTCTTGTGTAGGACAGTTTATCTTTCTGTCCCGCTTCTCCAATCTGTCCACAGATTCTGAATTCCCACCGGAGGGTTACTTCTGGCACAGTGGCTGGCAACGATACTGTCACTTTCCCCACTTTTCTCACACTTTTGCTGCTCACGCTAATCCTATTCTCTAGGGTTCTCATCTCCTCTTCTAACGCTTTGCGAGCTCCATCTTGAGATTGTTGCAGTTGGAGATATTTATCTCTTAGGTCTCTCATCTGATTGAGCTACTTTACTGTTGGTTCTGCGTCTGTCACACCCTGCTTACCTTCTGTAATAAACGACAGAAGGTCTTTCAAGTACTGGCAAACTTCATCTTCCTCTTGACTGTCTTCAATCTCCTCCAAGACTCTCTCTGCCATTCGGATAAGGGTTCGTCTCAACTTGGTGAGGAAACCTGCCCCGCTTTCTTCTGGGCACTTTAAAAAGTGGCAAACTTCGACAAGACGTGGTTTCTCTAGCTGCAGTAGCGATGCGCTCACTTCATCTTGCAATTGCTCCAGTTTCTAACTTTTTTTTTTTTTAAAAAAAAACTTTATAGTGAATTCTAGATTCGTCTCTGGTAAAAGGAGTAGTCTTTTCTTGCTTGAAATTACTCCTCCTGGCTGGCTCGTCAAAATATGTTGCATTTGTGGAATCAAGAGACGGAGCTTGTTCTAAGGCTAGGGTCAGACGAGCGTGATTTCTACGGACTGTACGTCCATGCACACAGACGTACATCAGTACGGAAGACGCAGTAGTGGCCACACAGTCCGTTTATTCACTGACGTATATATTTTGACGGATGTAGGAGGGAAAATAAATTAAAAAGCAAAACCATTTTGTCCGTGAAAAATGCTGGACGTATAAATGAAGTCCGTCTGACCACGTTCCATCACTCACACACAAAGCTATGCGGACGTTGCGGACGCAGCGCACTTTGTGCGGCCGTTCTAGCGGTTGTACGTTCTTGCCTGCCTTGCGTCCGTGGGTCGCGGCCGTTGTGCGTCCGCAGTTCAGTGCGGACGTACTTCATGTGTCAGGCTCTGATGGGCTTTCTGTCATGCTATCACGGACGTACTTTTAGGCGCAATCACGGACGTGAACACTACGCTCGTCTGACAGCAGCCTTATACGACACATTTATTTTTGATTTTTCATTCTGAAACAAAGAAATAACTCAGGTTTTTACTCTGGACTTGCTGATTCTCTTCCTCTGCATTCAATGGCTGTCTCAGAACTAATAAACCACTAACTATACATAATATTCTAATCTAAAATAATAATACATTTCTGTCTTTAATAAATGAATGGGTACAAACACATCTGGAACTCAACAAATCTATCCAGCATATTAATATAACCTCTGGATAACAGCCTCCGTCACTTTAAATCCCTGTGGGAGTTTGTCCAGGACATTTATTATCTACAGTAAACATATTTTAAACAGATTCTGGCTACTGGATTCTTTGACATAAAGCCTCTATAGCTCTACCAGCCTCAGCCTGCTTCATACTTCAGCAGTGTTATTGACATGTGGCTGCAGTGGATCCATTATACAACCTGTTTATCCAGGTGGATCCCACTCGATATATAAACAACACACTTTCATATCATTTCCCATTAACTGACATCTTGGATGCTTTTCTGCCTACCTGAAACAGAGAAATAACTCAGGTTTTTTACTCTGGACTTGCTGATTCTCTTCCTCTGCATTCAATGGCTGTCTCAGAACTAATAAACCACTGAGACATGCACATGGCACAATCAGTCCCTGTGGCTGAGAAACACAGAGATCGCCACCTGCTGGTAGGAGGATAAGGCAGCAGCAACAGAGCTATTGACAATATAGTTATGGGCTTGTCAATAATGACAAACTAAAAAAATGCTTATTACTTCATTCTGCATACTGTATTCTCTTTTGGGGTGCAATGTGTTTAATACACATTTAATACACAGAGTGCCACACACAGCATGCTGCCTCGCGCTGCCGCTGGCCTTCTGAAGGCTGTGATGCGGCCTACAGCGAGATCTCACGCAATCTCGCAAGAGCGCATCAAAAAGCCTTCAGAAGCCGACGGGCCTCGTGGAGGAGAATACTGGCACGTGCGTGTCCCCGTCTGAGGTCTGTGAGTGAGTGATACTGGGGGTCCTGCTGTGCCTGTGGATATAAATCTGGGGGTCCTGCAGTGCCTGTGGATATAATTCTGGGGGTCCTACTGTGCCTGTGGGTATAATTCTGGGGGTCCGCCTGTGGATATAATTCTGGGGGTTCTGCTGTGCCTGTGGATATAATTCTGGGGGTCCTGCTGTGCCTGTGGATATAATTCTGGGGGTCCTGTGCCCGTGGATATAATTCTGGGGGTCCTATATTTTGTCCCAGTCCGGGCCTGCTTATAACTAGAGTGGATGTTTATATAATGGGGGGGGGGGGATAATTTCTACCCCGGGCACCCATAACTCTGGTTACGCCACTGGGTCTGATGTCTGGGTATTAATGTTATTTTTGTAACTTTATTCTAAATAAAACCTTTAACAGTGTAATTTCATAAGATAATTTAAGGGGGGGGTGTTTAGGGGCAGAGTTAAGGGCTGGGTAGGGGTTAGGTGGAGCAACTGGTGGTGAGTAACTCTTATGGCCTGGTTAGTAGCTTTTGACTTGAAATTTTGAACCCTGCTTTAAGGGATTACATATAAGGAAAACAGTGGCAGACAAACACAACCTATAAAAAAAAAACATACATCCATAGCATAGGAATCACACACACACGACTTCCAAACGGTAAAGAGGTCACAAATGTCATACGCACATATTCAAAAGGATATTCTCCTCAGCATATCAATCATTCTCCCATAGGAACTAGAAAATGAAACACATTTTCAATATAGTGCAGTAGGTTTATACACCATATAATTAAATATTGATTCAAGTACCAACTCACACAACTTTGAGCCTCAAACCGGCTCTAGAGTGGTTATTTAGAGTACCAAATAACCCCTCTAGAGCTGTAGAGTGCTCTCATTCAGGGCACTTCGGCGAGTTCAATTCA
Organism: Leptobrachium leishanense; assembly: GCA_009667805.1. NCBI lineage: Eukaryota > Metazoa > Chordata > Amphibia > Anura > Megophryidae > Leptobrachium > Leptobrachium leishanense. Next base: position 19,148,893 of record CM019063.1, on the reverse strand, counting down.
CTGGTGCTGCGATGAATTCAGCATTCACCACAGGGTCCCCAAAGTGCATTGACACGCCGAATGCATCCTCAACCCGCTGAACGCATCCTCAACCCGCCGAATGCATCTGACGATCCGCCAGACTGCCGATCTCCTCGAAAAAAAGCTGACCAGTCTCCAAACGGGTAAAAATAAACAAATCAACTTTTAAAAGGCGTTTTTAAAAAAACTATTGCACGAAAAGGTCTGGAAATAATATATAACGTCCTATGAATAACAATAAAAAGGTCTGTTACAGAATAAAGAAGAAAACACCATGTAAAAATAAATAATCAGAATCAAAAATGTCACAGAAAAAATCCTGAAAAATGCCAAAAAATTCTAAATAATAAATAAAAAGACTTTTTGCTTCAAATGAAAAAAATAAACAGTTGAATAAATATTCAATAAAAATGTGGAGTTTTTTTTTACATTGCAAGCTATGGGATTGGCCTGCTTAAACCTGTCAAATGAAACCACTGCAAATCTCGGTATTTCGACAACTTTTCGGGGCTATTCGGTGTTCTCTAAATAAGTTAACCATTACTTCTGTATGGGGAATTTCCCTGCCGCCGAAGATCACTGTATTTCGCTGGCAATTCGCTAATATTTGGCGAATCACCAACATTTTGAATAGCTGAAGGGCCAGGAAATTGCACCGTACGGGGGAAATTCACTGTCTGGTGCAGTTCGGTAGCCAACTCTGTGCTCTTTGAATAACCCCTTATGTATATGAGCCAATGGGTGTTTTCTTCTATCACATCAGGTGCCCATCTACTTATTTGGATTCCCTAATCATTTTTTAAAAAAAAACCAAAACTATAAAAACAAGCCAGAGGATAAACGCTAGCGTAATTCTTTTGGTGGAGCCCTCCTTGGCTCTTAGGATCTTGTAGATCGTTAAAAAGGAACAAAATCCACTAAACCACCTGTCATACAATTTTATTAGAAGCATGGAATGGCCATGCTCTTGGCATCATTGGAAAGGCCCAGTATCAGCTATGGTTCAGGAGATAAGTGGGGTCCTTTAAACCCCCTAATCTCCTGTATTTTTATTTCCCTGCCCAGCTGGGGGGGAGGTCCCTTTATAATGTCATCGTGGGCATGTGCGATGATGTCAGTATGCGGGAGGAGGTTCCAAGCTGTGGTCTGATGTCCAGGAAGTCAGGCCAGCCCCAAATTACCTCCAGACCTGCAGAGGTGTCTCTCAAGGCTGTCGGGAAACCCTGACATGTGGTGTACGTCTTACACATGCTGCAGGGAAACACCATGACGTCCCCCACATGTCTTCTGCAGCCAAGGGGTTAAAGATGAATGGAGCAGTGCTGCTAGGCACTACTCAGGAATTTACTCACCAATCTCCTCAGCAGGTAGCTAATGGTTTACTTGGGAGAACGTGTGTCAGGGATCATATCGAGGCCTGCAGATGGCCAGACGTGGCCGTCCCTTTGGTGCACCAGCCAGAACTTGATCCCATGGCATCTGGCATTGTCAGGGTCGAGGTTATCAGGTTCAGGATCGCGGTACCAAAGGATTTTCCAATAGACGTGGTCAGGGACTAAATCGTGGGCAGGGATAGGCGTCGAAACAGGAATGGTCGTATAACTAGACAGGAACTGGTGCACAGAATTATAGATGAATAGCTTCTCAATAGTAAACACTACTAGGAGTGATACAATGCTGAAGCAATTACTGAATGCTCTGGGAAACCTTATATAGGTGGTAGGGTAGTCTAGCCCCTCCCAGGAGTACCCCGCCAGCCAATCGGCTCACTATGTGATGATGGCCAGTCAGTGTCATGCCTGCTGGTGCTCCTGCAGTGCGGCCTTCCCAACAGAGAAGGTGCCAGTCTCTGAATCAGGCCACTTTGAATGCCACACCTGGTCGGGGATCTAGGCCTTTAAATATCAGTCACTGACTGTGCTCTGAGCCCTGACGTGGTTTATTCTAGCCCTCAGCGCGTGTCTTTATCTTCTGCATATTGGTTTTCTGGTTTGACTTCTGGCTTGTATATTTCACTGTGTTTTCTGTGTTTATCCCTTGGCTTATGTTTATCTTGTGTACCGACCTCTGGCTTGTTATTACTACGATATCTCTCCTGTCCCTGATCTGTACTTCTATGTATTTTAGATCAGTACCTGGCCATTCTAAGGACCAGCTTCTCAGATTAGGGTTTTTTCTTGCCTTTCTGGGTTTTGTCTGCATGCTGTGTGACTCTATATCCTTACAGTCAGGACCCGGGGATCGTCTGAAGCAGTTCCCCATCAGGTCTGCCTTGGGCCTGGGCAACCAATCCGGGCCCCCGCATCCGCCCCAGTGAAAATAGGCACCGGGGACCACCTGCCCAATGTGGATAGTGCCGACCCCACCAGCGCAGGAAAAGAGAAGCCCACGAAAGATCGCGCGGGACTCCATGATGTCCCAGCCCCCAAACCACCTGCTAGGGCTGCCAGCGAGATGGTCCGTCGGAGCCGACCCCCACCTGATGTGAGCATTCTGGTCGGCGGCGTGGCCTGAAGTAGCGGCCCCTGGATGCAACAAGGGCCCGGCCGACCTGGATGTGCACGATGGAAAGCCCGGGGGTACGCACATAGGATGCGGGTCCCAAAATCGTTCCTCAGGACCATACCCCTTCCACTGAACAAGGTACTGAAGAGCTCCCCAATGAGATCTAGAACCCAGGATACTGTCATCCTCATATTCTAATTCATTATCAATGAGTACAGGAGGGTTAGGAGGTGTAGCCCTGTTGGCAAAAGTGTCAAGGGGAACAGGTTTGAAGAGGGAAACATGAAATACAGGGTGGATGCGATATGTGGGAGAAGGATCAAAACTGAAGGTAACCGGGTTTACCTGACAGGTGATCGAGAAAGGACCAATAAAGCGGGGTCCCAATTTCTTTGAGGGGCAGTGGAGACAAAGTTGCTTTGTGGACAATAGGACCCGGTCTCCTATCTGGAAAGCTGGGGGAATGGAACGGTGATGGTGCAATCGACTTGTATCTCTCTTGAGCAGTACGGATAGTGACATGCACTAAGCGACAGGCCTCCTGTAGGAGGGCCAATCATGAGTTGGTGTCGGGGACTGAGGAACGGGGAGCCAGGCCAGGAATCATGGTAAGGTGATATCCCTGGTTAAGAAAAAAGGGGGTAGAACCTGTTGACTCGTGATCATTTGAGTTGTAGGCAAATTTACAAAGAGGCAATAAATCAGTCCAGTCATCCTGCCGGTAGGTGGAAAAGCAACGCAAATATTTGTCTGGTTGACCCGTTCTGTTTGTCCATTCGTCTGGGGATGGAAAGCAGTGGAGAGAGACCTGGATGAAGAGTTGAGAGCAGAATGCTTTCCAAAAACGAGAGGTAAATTGGGTCCCCCTGTCGGAGACAATGGAATCAGGGATACCGCAAAGCTTGAACACATTGTAGAGGAACAGGGAGGCAGTTTAAGCGACCGTAGTCAACTTCCAGTAGGGGGCAAAGTACGCCATCTTCGTTAAACAGTAAACTACAACCATAATGACTGTGTTCCTGAAAGGGGGCTAAGTCAACAATGAATTTTGTGGAAACTTGTGACCAAGGATGAGTCGGGACTGGTAACGGATGTAGCAACCCAGCCATCTTAGTAGTAGGTGTCTTGGATCGCAGACAGGTAGAACTGCCAATATACCTAGCCACATCTGAGGACACGGTGGGCCACCAAAAGTGTCGTTTGAGTAAGTCCAGTGTTTTTTTACACCCTGGATGTCCAGCCATTAAGGAATTGTGGCACATTTGTAGGGCGTCTTCCCTGGCCTCCTCTGGAGCATAAATACGATGATCACGGGTGTGGAATCCTTCTGCAGAAACTGGTAAGGAGGTTTTAGCCGTTAAACGCTTGATTTTATCATGGAGACATGACGTAACGCCCAAGAAGTGTTGTGCGGCAACAACATAGGGGGGGAGAAATGGCTGGCGAAGGTGGGCATTCCTGGATTCGCGAGAGGGCATCTGGGTTGCCATTCCTTGAGCCAGGACGGTAGGTGACGGGAAAATTAGATCTTGTGAAGAAGAGAGCCCAGCGAGCTTGTCTGGGTATGAGACGTTTAGCAGATCTTAAATATTCTAAATTCTTATGGTCCGTATACACGGTGACAGGGTGCAGTGCGCCCTCGAGCAGGTGGCGCCACTCCTCAAAAGCTTGCTTGATGGCCAGGAGTACTCAATCCCTATGTCATAATTGTGTTCGGCTGGACTGAGTTTTTGGAATAGTAGGCCACTGGGTGTAGTTGTCCCAGGGGGGATCTCTGGGAGAGGATGTAAGGGCAGGGGCTGTGACCCCTGTATAATGTTGTGCGTATGGAACCCAATAGCAAGCCGTCGAAGAAGGAGACCAGGAGGTATATATAAGCAATTGAATATTTACTGAGATGAAATGAAATATAAGTCCATAACAAAAGGCTATTAGTCAAAAGATATTCTTGGTTAGTACAAAGTCCAGAACGGAGGATTGCAAGCAAGGGTCTTCGGGTTTAGAAGTGATACAAAGTCCAGTAGGGATGTGCGTTTCGGGTTTCGGAATTTCGGAAATTACACGAAATTTCCCGATTCGGGTCTTCGGATGCGGCCGAAATTCCGAAATTTTTTAGATCCGAAAAAGTCTAATCCGAAATTTTTTCCGAGCCGAATCGAAAATTTTTCGGAATTTTCGAATGGACTTGAAATGTGTCAAATCGAAATTTATGTTCCCTCTATTCATGATTTCGGTTCCATTCGGGATTTCGGTTCCATTTCGGTAATTCTGGACATACTATTATCGGTTATATCGCTGATTCTGTAAATTTTGTATTTGATGTAAATGCGTATTAATTTTTTTCGTTTCCAATGATCCGATAAGAAATTTCATAATTCTATCGGATCTGATTAGTCCGCGGGTCGCGCATGCGCGCGGATGTCGTAACTTTATTGAGCCGTTTTTTGACAACTTTTTTTTTGGACAAAATATTGTTATTATTATTCACCATGGCTGCAAGAGACGACGAGTGCCATTCTGACACCTCCGCATCATCTCTCCATGATGAACCACCACCCAGAAAGAAACGGGCCAGCAATATGGCGTTTGAGGAGATGCTCGAGCTGGTCCGGATCTTTGATCTGAAGGATTATGATTGCTGTAATGGACCTTACCGCAGGAAGAAGAACGCTCGAAAAGATCGTATCCTAGACAAGCTACGCACCACCATTTTGGAGTTGTTCAGGAAGGACAGGACGAAGGACCAGCTCCGGAAACGCTGGTCTGATCTGAAGGTACGCGAGGAGGAGCAGCTGAGACACATCCGGCGCGTCATAGTGAAACGTAAGTGTCATGTTATATTGTAAAGCGCTGCACAGACTGTTGGTGCTATATAAATCCTGTATAATAATAATAATGTGCTTGCATGTGCTAATGTGCACAGAAATACGTTGATTTATCTAGTCCTTTTTCATGCAATGTGATTGTGTATAGCTTTGCGTTTTCACGACTCGTCATACATGCATTTTTGCCATAGCTCTTCCTTTTTGTGATTTTACGTATTCGTGAAAATTGTGACATTTGATGTATGTAGATGAAGTTACAATGCTGGATTTCTTTTGGCACTGTGTGTATAGTCTGTAGTGTGCTGGGGGGGAGGTTGTTGTGATTCAGTGATGCATACGAGATGACCCGCAGCTTGCCCAATATTGGTTCCCACCTGCGCATCAATAAAAATCTCTGCGTCTCTGCTAAGTGATAGGATGGGACATGTAGTTCTTCTGAAAGTGCATCCAAACAGTAGCCACCTTCAATACATCCTCAGCAGCTGCTGAATTGTTGCAGCGCAGCGATTCAGTTTGCTGCAGCAGTGTCATTGAATGCTTTAGATGCAAATTTCAAAACAAAATGGTGGATTTCTGTTGTTGTTTCTGCAATATCCAGTTTTATTCACAGAAACTGAAAGTGAAACTGAGGCTGAGGCCTTCTATAAAATAACTAAAAGCAGTCGCACAATGCGCTTTGTACGCACACAACACAAATAATAGTTTTTATTGAATAAACGTAATGATTACTTCTGAAAAAAATATATAATTGAATGGTAATATATGTCTGTGCAGAGGTAATAAATAAATATTTTGTGACTTTAGAACTATGAGATGGGAGTAGTGGTGTGTCAAGCTGGTAGTGGGGTAGTGGAGGGGTGTCGCAATACTTTCGGCAATATAGTGTATAGATATACAATTTTTTCCAGTCTGCATTATTTACGTGTTATTTTTTGGATTTGGCAGAAGACAGGAAGAAGAAGGCAGCAGCATCTGCCCCGGCGGGCACCAGTGCCCCAGTGGAGGAGGAGGAGGAGCCACGGGCGTCCACCAGCGCTGGTATATACTGTTTTATTTTGCAACGACTTTTGGTCAAAAACAGAAACATTTTTGTTTACTGTATTTTAATTTAATTTTTTTATGTATAGCACAAGAGGAGCAGGAGGAGGAGAGGAGGACCAGGAGGAGGGCGAAGGAGAGAGGGAGCCGGAGCAGCAGGAGGCCGCCAGTCCAGGTTTTTTTTTTTACTGTCGTATTTTGCATCGACTTTTGTTCAAAAATAAATCAGTTTTGTTGTTTACTGTATTTTTTATTTCTTTAATTTCTTATATATAGCACTGGATATGCAGACGGTGGTGGTGGGGGAGGAGTCGGAGGAGGAGTCGGAGGAGTCGGCGCCTCAGGAGGCCGCCAGCACTGGTATATACTACTGTTATATTTTTTCAAGACTTTCAGTCAAAAATAGAAACCTGCTTTACTTACTGTATTTTCCTTCTTTCATTTATTGGATATATAGAAGGAGAAGCCAGACGCCGACGGGAGGCGATCGGTGAGCTTCGCCTGGCAGCTACCTCCATCGACGCCATACAGGAACTGCTCCAGGAACTGCGGGAGCACATAAACAATGCCGCAGACCTCCTGGAGCAGCAGTGAGACCAGTGGCAGCCTCCTCCCGAATGTCACCAGAATGTGCCTCAGCTGCTCCTGCTCGCGTGCCTTGAGGTCGGACCAGCGTTTTCGGAGATGGTCCTTCGTCCGGTCCTTCCCGAACAGCTCCAGGATGGTGGTGCGTAGCTTTTCAAGGATACGATCCTTGCGGGTGTTATTCTTCCTGCCGTAAGGGCCCTTACAGCAATCATAATCTTTGCAATCCAAGATGCGGACCAGCTCCAACATCTCCTCAAATGCCAGTAACTGTTGGGCAGTTTGCCATCCTTGGCATGTTCCCTTCCCTATTCATATTATATATTCCCGTTCATATGTTGTAAATAAATTTTCTATTTTTTCACTATTTTCCTGTTTGTGTGCGTTGCTTTTCCTTACTTAATAAGTTAATATGTATTGCTTGGTTTCCACACTGTTAAAATTATATGTACATAAATGTATTGACATTTCTATGGACCCTTTGTCATAAATTTGTCAACATATTTGTGGCCATGAATGTGACTGCACATTCTACACTTCCTGCCTGGCCAAAAAATGTCACACACTAACACAACCTTGTTGTACTGCCTTGAGATTTGATTACCGACGTGGCCTGGTTTTGTTAAGCTTAGGCGATGTCACAACAACACGGATTTTTGACCACAGTCACATTCATTGTATAACCAAGAATTTATCAAAAAATATTGATGGCAGCACTGCGTGAAGTCTTCTCCGACACAACCCAAAGATCCTCAGTGCGGCTCAGGTCTAGTTTATTTGTCCCTGTTTGCAGCTTCACACAACACCTCCTCCCACCTATGAGCTCTCTCTCTCCCACCGCTGCCCGCTAAGACGCTGCCCGCCAACATGGTCACGTCTTTGCAGGAAGACAACAGCGTGGGGGAACAGCAGCTGCTGACAGTCCCAAGACCTCGTCACAATGACGTCAGTTCTGGAGTTAACCCCTAACTGTGACCAATGGTGGAGATAGGGGGTTCATTGGAACCTCTATCTCCCGATCCGCGGCAGCTATCGGTTGGTTAATGTTTGGTATCTTTGGATCGACCAGAGCATGGCCTTTCCAACAATACCAAACATGACAATGTTAAAAATTTTAAAAAATTAAAATATAAAAAAAAAATACAGGTTTTTTGTTTTGTTTTGTTAATGCAGCAATATTGTTGCCATTTCAATTATAATGTGAACTATGATGCTGCACTAAGGATTTTTGTATGGGGTGCGTTTGTTAAAAATAGTGTAATTGTCACCCAAAAAATTATAACAAGTCCCCTTTTCAATTTTTTTTAACAAACGCAACTCCTAAAATATAACCGCAAACACTCGCATGTTAAAATGTGAAAAAAAACACTTTACACCTTGTAAAACAAACATTGAAAATTCAAATTTTATTGAATTTTTTGTTATAATATACAGACAGGACATGACGCATACATATGATAATGATATATTATGAATCATCTGCCGAGTCTGCCGGAAAGAACGATATATAACATGTCTGGGTCATATTATAAAAGAAGGCTTCAAAACGCGTTTAAACAAGAGGAGCGAAACTGTTAAAAATTAGCTCAGCAGCAGACCGCAGTGAGGAACACAGGCGTGAAGGGAAGCCGTGAAATGCCTCAGCAGCGAAAGGGTTAATTTATATTTTTGTCTGTTTTAAATCATTTTATTTTATTATTTTTTTTCATTTCAGATCATTTTGATCAACTATTTTTCCGTTTTAAAACATTTTTGTTCTGGTTTTTATTTTTAAAGTCAGACCATTCGGGTCAGTTTACCGTTTTTTAAATCGATTTGTTCTTTTTTTTTGTTCCTTTTCATACCATTTTTTTAATGTGATTAAATAAATAAAGTTGTGAAATGTATATTCATAAGAAAAAAAGGATCTTTATTTAATAAAAAAAAAAACACGATAGAATCGCCAGAATTATCGTATCGACTGAATGAATTATTGGATCCGAAAAACAAACCAAAAATTTATTATAAAAAAATATATAAAGTATAAAAAAGTAAACCATAGTAGTTTACGTCAAAACGAATAGAGTTAGACACTTTGAAACGAGGAGAACAGACATTCCGAAAAAAAAGAAAATTTCCGAAATCACGAAAAGTCGATACAAAAAACGAGCAAAGTGACCCGAAAATACGAAAAATGGTCGATATTCCAAAAAAATTTACACAATCGAATGTTTTAAATTTTAAACATCAGAACAAATCTAACCGAATCGAACCTAAAAAAAATCGGTGCACAAGCCTATTAATATCTGACATCCCGATGTGAAACATCGGGACTTTTGCATTAGATTTCGACCATTTTTATTTTTTTAACTTCTGGATAGTCGAAAATCGAAATCTATCCAAAAAGTCCCAATGTTTCACATCATTCTGAACTTTGTTTGGATAGAGTAAGTCCGTGGGCGTGCGGCCGTTAAATGTATATACCAGTGGCGTCGCTACGTGGGGGCGGGGGGTGCAGCCCGCACCAGGTGACACCCGCCTTTAGGGTGACACCGTCACCCTAAGGGCGGGTGTCTCACCCTCCGCCGCGTTTTTCGCTCCCTGCGAGCGTCCGAAGCATGCAGCTTCGGCCCTCGCCTGGAGGAAACACGTCACCAGCCAATCGCAGCTGGTCATGTGGCTCCCCCTGGCGAGCGACCAAGCTGCGCGCCGCCGGACGCTCTGACGGAGCGAAAAAGGCGGCGGAGGTGAGCTGGGGCCATTATCATGAGGTGCTGGGGCATTCCATGTGCTGGGGCAAATCCATGAGGAGCTGGGGCATATCCATGAGGAGCTGGGGCATATCCATGAGGAGCTGGGGCATTCCATGTGCTGGGGCATATCCAGGAGGAGCTGGGGCATATCCACGAGGAGCTGGGGCAAATCCATGTGTGAGCTGGGGCATATCCACGAGGAGCTGGGGCATATCCACGAGGAGCTGGGGCATATCCACGATGAGCTGGGGCATGTCCACGAGGAGCTGGGGCATGTCCACGAGGAGCTGGGGCATATCCACGAGGAGCTGGGGCATGTCCACGAGGAGCTGGGGCATATCCACGAGGAGCTGGGGCATGTCCACGAGGAGCTGGGGCATGTCCACGAGGAGCTGGGGCATGTCCACGAGGAGCTGGGGCATATCCACGAGGAGCTGGGGCATATCCATGAGGTGCTGGGGCAATATCCATGAGGAGCTGGGGCATATCCATGAGGATGTCGGATGTCGGCTAAGCTTCCGGGAACTCCCCCTGAGGACTGGCGTCATCGTGCATAGCACGATGACGCCAGTCCTGGAGTTAACCCCTAGCTGCCACCAATGGTGGAGATAGGGGGTTCCAATGAACCCCCTATCTCCCGATCCGTGGCAGCTAGGGGTTAAAGTTTGGTATTGTTGGATCGGCTAGAGCATCGCCGTTCCAACGATACCAAACACGAATGTGAAAAACGTTTGTAAAAAAATAAAAATAAAAAAAATTTAAAAAAATTTATAAAAAAAAATAAACAATTTTTTTTCTTTTTTTTGGTTTGTTAATGCAGCAATATTGTTCCCATTTCAATTATAATGTGAACAATGATGCTGCACTAACGATTTTTGTATGCGGTGCGTTTGTTAAAAATTTTGTAATTTTCCCCAAAAAAAAATGTAACGAGACCCCATCTCTAATTTTTTTAACAAGTGCACCCCATACAAAATACAACCGCAATTGCTCGCATGTTAAAATGTGAAAAAAAAACACTTTACACGTTGTAAATTATTGAAAAATCATATTTTATTGCATTTTTTGTTATAATATACAGACATGACATAACGTATACATATAATAATGACATATTATGAATCTGCCGAGTCTGATGGAAAGAACGATATATCATATGTCTGGGTCATATACTAAAATCAGCCTTCAAAACACGTTTAAACATGATGAGCAAAACCGGTAAAAATGAGCTCAGCACAGGGGCGGGAAAAGCCTCAGCAGCGAAAGGGTTAATTAAAAAAACACGATAGAATCGCCAGAATTATCGTATCGACAGAATGAATTATCGGATCCGAAAAACAAACCAAAAATTTATTATAAAAAATATATAAAGTAGTATTAAAAAAGTAAACCATAGTAGTTTTCATCAAAACGAATAGAGTTAGACAGCTTTGAAACGAGAACAGACGTTCCGAAAAAACGAAAAGTTCAGAAAAACGAAAAATGGGCGATATGCCGAAAACCATGTACAATTCCGAAAAACGAAAATTTCCGAAATAACGAAAAGTCGATACAGAAACCTAGTAAAGTGACCCGAAATTACGAAAAATGGTCGATATTCCGAAAAATAAATGTACCCGAAAAACGAATCAAACCGAACCGAATCGAAACAGAAAGTGGTCGAAACGAGCCGAATCGAAAAGTTTAAAAATTTGAAAAATCGAATCGAATCGAACCGAAAAAAAAATCGGTGCACATCCCTAAAGTCCAGAACATTGCGTAGTAGAAGAGGGTAACGTGGGCTGTGGCCTTTGAAACAAGCCTGGGTTATGGATCTAGAGCTGACACCGTGGTCGTGGGAACAAGCCTGGATATAGGATCTGGAGCTGGTATCGTGGTGTGGAGTAAGCCTGGATGCAGGATGTGGAGCCGGTACCGTGGTCGTGGAGAAAGCCTGGATGCAGGACGTGGAGCTGGTACCGTGGTCGTGGAGTAAGCCTGGATGCAGGATGTGGAGCTGGTTCCCGTGGTTGTGAAGTAATCCGGGGTAGAGGATTTGGAACTCAGGATTCAGTTGGAACAGGAACGAAGAGGGAGCACTGGATAGCTGAAGCGGTGAACCACAGTATAACCTGGTTAATGAACTGAGAAAGGCGGCAGGTTTAAATAGGGTTCAGAGGATCATAAGAACACCGTTCACCTGGGACTCGTAGGTGGAGCTGGGATACCTGAGTACTTGATAGGTTAATTGGGGGCATACAAGGATCTCCAGTGCAGGTGTCATGCAGTACCCGTAAGCTACCAGCAGAGGGTGCCAGAGTACCAAGCTCCTCGTGTCTTTTGGAGCTAGGCGATCGCACGTGCGCTCTTTGTTCCTCGGCATTCGACTCCTGTCGGCGGCGTGGGGCGGACCTCGAGCTCTTTCCTGCTTGCAGGCAGAAAGTGTGGAGCGACGCACCACGAGGGACTTTGGGTGAGTATTGCAGGCGTCCCAACATGGCGGCCGGGGCCGAGAGCAGGGCATGACAGAGGATGACTCCAGTGGCTGATTCTGAGGCATCAACCTCAAGAAAGAAAGGCAATTGCAGGTTGGGAAGGGTTAAGACAGGAGCAGTGGTGAAGAGGTAACGAAGGCTATTGAATGCCATTGGGCATCTTCAGTCCATTGAAACTTGATATGGGGACTTGTGAGTTTAGTCAATGGTTGTATAATCTTAGAGAATACACTTAATAAGGCTGTATATAAAATATCCCTTACGTGTACAAAATGGGATGGGAGAAAATAAGAAAGAGATGTTAATATTGCTGTAATTCATGTCAGTTGAGCTGTAAGCATTCCTGAAGTAATTTACACAGGCTGCTAGGGCCTGTTACTCAAATAATTTTATTAATACAGTATTTATGAAGGTTGTATGTTATATTTATGTTTGTTAGAATAAAGTTAATTAAGGGTTGGATTATAAAGCACTTGTGCGGACCCTTGCTATGTATGAGCTTTACCTCTCACCTTGGCTTATTGGCCATGCATGTGTTGGCTGATGGCCATTTTAAACAGATTCCTTCCTCCGCAGAGGACCCTCCACCTATGTTTTTGGACTGCTTTAACTCGCAGATCCAGCATTTTATACTGTTATTGCCCAGCGGCACTAACCTGATGAGGCTTCTCACCCCTTTAGAAAAGATCTGCTCCATGTGTGTTACCCTGTCTCGTAGTCTCTTCACCTTGTATCATCTCCAATCATCCAACCCTGACCTACATTAATTTGTGGGGCGCTGGGACAGGCAGCTTGGGGAAGCGATTGCGGAATGTCATTGGTCCAAAACCTTCACCTTGATTCATTGTGGCCTCTCTCTTTCCAAATTGAAAGAAACCTCATTTAAGATTGTAGCCATGTGACATACTACTCCGACGTGACTGGCTCGCTTCTGCCTCACCCTCTCCTTGTTGTCATGTTTCCACATCACAGTCAGGTCCCCTGGTGATGAGAGCGACGCTCAGCAGCTCTTGTGGGTTTTTGAGCTAGCCTCTGCAGACCATCTCCCCTTTGGTGATAGTCTGTAGTCACATGACCAGCCCTGCCCAATTATATATGGCCAGCAGTGGATCAGATCCATGCTTCAGGATAGTTCTTCCTTACTGCATGCTGCATCTGTGATTTTAGTTCTGCTATTCTGTGTATGATTATTGGCGTGTTTTCTGGATACTCTCTTGAGTGCTCCTTGGAACCTGTATTTGATATTCTGTGTATGACTTTGGCTTGTATGGCCTGGTCTTCTGGCTCCTGATCCCCGGTTTCTGGCTGACATCATCTCTGGTGTTTAAGTCCTGGCTATTCCCTGACGTTTCTAGTATATTCCTGTTCAGGTTCTGTATGTCAGTACCAAGGGTGCTCCTTGGCATCTGCCTGGGATGTTCGTGACACTTGTCTGGCTGGCGCTGCCTCCAAGCACAAGGAACATATCTCCATCTCTGGTGGGGTTGCCCCTTTAATAACACCTTTCTGGAAGTCCGCCCAGGCTCTGATCGGGCACACCACGGAGATCGCCTTGGATCTTGACCCCAAGATCTTCCTCCTCAGCCAATTGACATTGCCTGTTAAAACGTTGAAGTCTGTACTCCTCCCGATCCTAATGGCCACCCGGGCTTTGATACCGATCCACTGGAGACTGCCTACTGTACCTTCTCCTCGAGACTTGGTTGCGAAGGTCGAATCCATAAGATCCGACGAAACTTCATCCCTGCCCCCGGCACATTGGGCAGAACTTTACAATGTAACCTACAGGTCTATTGGAGAATGACTGGAGAAGTGAAAATTCTAGGTCAAAATAGCCAAACCAGAAAAATTATCCCATATATTTCATTTTCCAAATCGGCTATTTGGTCTAGATTGTTCTCTTTTCTTGCCAATTCTCCTGGTTTTCACCTTTCTTTGAATAGACCTGATAGTTCCATTGGAATGTTTTTCTGTCCTCTTCAACTTTCTTGAGTTGGCTGGAGTCCGTAAAGCACGCAACGGGACCAGCCTTTCCACCTCCATGACTGGAGCTCGCCTACGTGCCTTTTAAGTATCCTGATCCTTTGCCTCCTCTCTGTTCTATGGTCGTGATTTATGGGAGTGTGTGATTTATTTATAAAGTATTTTACCAGGAAGGATACATTGAGATTTCTCTCGTTTTCAAGTATGTCCTGGGTTCAAGAACATTGAAATGTTAGAGTTGTTACAGAAATACAAAGTAATACAATGCAAGATATTAAAAAAAACCACAAATATACAGATTAACAGAAAATAAATATGTAAGTAAAATAGTCATTATGTTACATGTTTACAGGTGCATTCCACATTGAGGTATGTTAATATGGAGCTCTTGAGTGACTTTAAACTGGGGGAAGATTTGATGGCGTCTGGGAGGTTATTCCATAACTGTGGTGCTCTGTAGGAAAATGAGGACCGAGCCACTGTCTTTTTGTATTGTGGTATTGCAAGTAAGGTGCTGGTCCTGGATCGGAGGTTATAGGATGAGGGAGCTGCTGGGGGAAGCGGTCTATTCAGATAGGGTGGCAGCTTCCCAGAAAAGCTCTTAAACACCAGGTTGGAAAGGTGAAGGGTGCGTTTAGACACCAGCGATGGCCAATTTAGCTCTTTTAACATGTTACAATGGTGGGTCATGTAGTTACATTGTAGTGCAAAGCGGCAGAATGAATTATACAATGTAGTAAGTTTCTGAAGGTGTGTTTGCGGGGCAGCTGCATACACTACATCTCCATAATCAATAGCCGGCATAAGCATTTGTTGTACAATCTGCTTTCTTACTACGGGGCCCAGGCAGGATTTGTTTCTGTACAGGGCACCTAGTTTAGGGTAAAGTTTAGATGAGAGTTTTTTTATGTGGGGGCCAAAGGATAGATTTGGGTCTAACACATACCGAGATATTTGAGAGAAGTGACTGTGGTCAGTGTGCCATTTGATTTTGTCCCAACACATAGATGGGGATTTTGCAATTTGTGTAGTTTAGGTGCTGTTCCAAAGAGCATCGTTACAGTTTTGACAGTATTTTAAAAAAGTTTGTGGTGTTTGATCCACTTTTCTACCTCTGTGAATTGTTCTTGCAGCACGGCTTCCAGCTGCGGGAGATTTGATTTGCTGGTATAGATTACAGTGTCGTCTGCGTACATATGTACAGTTGAGGCTTTGCAGACGTTGGACAGATCATTTATGAATATTGTAAATAGCAGGGGGCCGAGTATTGAGCCTTGGGGTACACCGCAAGTGACTGGGAGGGGAGGGAGGCGCTGCCAGAAATGGACACATACTGCGATCGGATACATATGATTGAAACCAGGTTAGCGTGTGATCACCAATACCAGAGTTTTTAAGTTTTTTTTACCAAGATGCCATGGTCTACTGTGTCAAAGGCCTTGGCAAAATCAAGGAAGATGGCTCCGTTAGGCTTCCTTGTTCCATGCCCGCTTGGATATCATTGCAGACTTTTAAAAGGGCGGTTGTAGTTGAGTGATTTGGACGAAAGCCGGATTGATCCGTGGTTAAGTAGTTCCAATATTGGTACTAATCACGTAATTGTGTGTAGACGCATTTTTCCAAAATTTTTGACATTACCAGGAGCAATGATATCGGATGGTAGTTGGATACCAAAGTACTGTCACCACTTTTATGGATAGGTACCATTCTCGCTGATGCCCTTTTGGTAGATGGCTACCCCCTCCCTTTTCCCACCTGACTCTGCCTCTAGCGGCCACATCTCTCGCTCTCTACACCTGCCTGTTGTACATACCCCTTCCCCTTATTCCCCCCGACCCCCCTCCATTTTACTCCTCCCCTACACCCCCTGTTTTTTTCTTCTCTCCTCCCTGAGTTTACCCCTGTCCACTTCTCTTTCTGACATATTATTTCTCTCCCTCTTCCTTTCTCACCAGCCACGTGCTGATCTCTACCACTGTCACTGGGAAATTAGGCTCCATTTTTACGCCTGGTTTACTAATGTTTTGAACCTCTCCAGGATGTGACATCATTGCTGATACCCTGTTCGCGTTGAATACGCTACCTGAATATTATTTGCTGGTTGCGTTCTACATTTTCACTGTGTTCAGGTTTCTTATATTCTTTCTGATATTGTATACATATTACTTACTAATGACATACGTGTATTTCATCGCTGCCTCAATACTTTATGCTGGGTTCACACCTCAGTGTTTTTCAAACATGCGCAATACGTGCCTTTTTACCCGCGCATCGCTATGTCTATGGCCGCGGACGCGCTGCTATACGCCCTGTAACAGGGCATCATGTAGAGAGCAAGGAAAGGTCCTGTCCGGGGTCCAGATTCCTCTCTTTCTTACACCTTCCGGAATCTCTAGTAAGCACCTGGTTTTGCACTTGGCCTCAGTGGCAATTTAGTGCAGGTGAGGCAAACAGACATCGCTCTGGAACCTGGGGACCAGACAGTCTCTATCTGCTGGAGCACAAGGTTGGCTTGCTGAAGCCTGACAAACACTAGGGGCCCTATTACAATCTGGGCGTTAAAACGCGGGCGCAAGGGAGGAAAAACTGCGCCTGCAGTTTTCCCCCTTGCTCCCGCATTTTAACGCCAGATTACAATGCAGGCGCAAAAAAATGCTGCCTGCATTGTAGCGCCTGTTAAAAATCAGGATGCTCGCGGCAGCGCTGAGCGCAGCCGTGAGCATCCACTTGCTGGAGTCCATAGGAGACCCGCGAGATCCAGCCGGTCGGCGTAGGGATACGCAGGGAGAGACAGGGGGGGCTTTTTCCCCCTGTCTTTCCCTGCTCCCGCCGGCCAGAGGAGGCGACCGGAGCCGCGGTCCTCGCTGCGGGACAGAGGGGGAGTATAGGATTTGTTTTTACTTTTTTAAGCTGGTGTTAACGGATTCCGCTGGTGCAGAATCCGTTAACACCATGTCCTGGCTCTGGTTAACTTTTCGTTGACCAGAGTCAGGCGTTAATCAGCGCTGGGACATTGTAATACCAGCGCTGATTAACACTTTGCGCTCCCTATACTTAACATGGGGAGCGCAAAGTGCAGTGACCTTGCGCTGAGAAGCGCAAGGTACCAAACGCAAACGTTTTTTTTAACTGGTTTGCGTTTGGATTGTAATTTGCCCTAAACACCGCAGCCAACGGTAGTGCTCACGCAAGTGAGCACTACCATTAGCGTGCAGAGTGTAATAGGGCCCTAGGTTTGTAAAGGATGATAGTCAGGACTATTGTATGTTTAGTTAGTGCCCGGATACCGCTAGGAATTTTCTTTGTTTTTTTTACGTGTTTATTTTGGAGCACTGTACAGCGTGGTGTATAACCTGTGTATTGCTGCAATAAATATACCACCGTTTGAAGACAAGTCACTGGTCTCGTCTCTGAACCTTTCAAGAGTGCTCACCCCAGAGAGCAATTGCACCCGCTACCTGTTTCCCAGCTCACAGCCCCAAAGAAGCTCCCGTACTTCTTTGGGAGTCGGACGTTTTACAGTGCTTTCCTGCGCGCTGTAAAACGTCCAGGTGTGAACCAGCCCCATAGGAAATCATAGGATTTCCGGGGTTGAGCGTTTTACAGCGCGCAGGAAAGTGCTGTAAAACGCTGAGGTGTGAACAGGGCCGCAAAATTACAGAATACAAAATTACAGGATCAGCGATATAACCGAAAAATACGATGTCTGAAATCACTGAAATGGAACCGAAATCAGGAATGGAGCCGAAATCACGAATGGAACGAGAATGAATTTCGATTTTACACATTTCTAGTCTATTCGAAAATTCCGAAAAGTTTTCGTTTCGGCTCAGAAATTTGTTCGGATCTGCCGTTTTCGGATCCGAACATTTTCGGAAAATCGTCCGAATCCGAATGCACGAATTGGGAAATTTCGTGAAAATTCCGAAATTCCGAAACCCGAAACACACATCCCTACAGGAAAGGTGTATTGGTAGCAGCATTTTCTGACAGTTATTTATATTTAAAAGTACTGCATATGTAGCTAATTTTTAGATACATGATTGTCAGAAAAAAACGCATTACATGTCTGATTATATGACATTTCCTTCTGTACAAAAAGGACCTACTACAACATGCTTACTTATATAAAGATGTAACGTTTGTGGGAGTTATGTACATAAGAAGCAAAGAATACTAATGAAAAATGAATATGTACAGGTTTTGGATAAATTAGCCCAAATAGCATGTTATTAACCCATTCACTACCGAGATCGAGATATCTCGGGCTTCAAAGGCACCATACAGTTCCCTGATATCGAGATCTGGTGATCTACAGCCCAAAAGCAAATTAAATTTGTTTGTTTTTGGGCTGCAGAAGGTACCCCCAAAGTTTAAGCCCTGTGGGCATAATGCCCAAAGAGCCCAAACTGTGTAAAATCGTCTGATGCCCTTAAATCGGGCTTTCAGCAGCCGATGCAAGGAAAAAAAGAAAATAAATAGACCTTTTTTTTTTATATTCAAAATGTTTTTATTTTGACAAGCCAGCAGTGTTACAACAGAAGCAAAGACAGTACATCCACAAAAAACCTCACAGGGTCAATAGTCTCAGTGGACTGAGACCGCAGAATTACATCAGTAATGTGAGCAGGACAAGCTATAGAAAAAGAAGGTAGGGAAGAAGGGACAGCACAATACTTCGACCACAGACCTGCAGATGGTGAGCAGAAAACTAAATAGATAAAAAATAAAATTGAAAAAAATAAAAAATTGTGTGGGGGGGGGGGGGACAGCATTGACCTTTTCCGTGACGTTCCTGGCTCACTCCCGGAGGAGGCCATGGAAGGACAATGTCACGAGGCCCAGGAGCCCAAGGGCCAGAGATGGCAGACAGAGCCATGGTGAGTGCCACAGTGGCGCACCCCGGAGCAACCCGAGTAATGCCATACACAAAAAAAATGAGGGAGGGAGGGAGGGGGAAGGTAAGGGTACACCATCAGCGGCCGGGTTACTATCAACAAAGGACTAGCGCCCATAGGGGGGGGGGTAAAGAGGAAAACAAATGCCCGTGGGGGTAAAGGAGGAGGGCAAAACCAACAAGAAATCCCTCCAGTTTTCGATGGGGTGGGTGTCATCAGAAAAAGAGATGGACATAAACAGAGTCTACAACAGGCAGAGCTTCTCCGCATATGTCCACTTATCAAAGAGTCCAGTCAAAATAAATGAGTAAAAGGAGGGGTATTGCAGCAACAAACAAAGAACAGAAAATCAAAAGTCCGCTGAGTTGTAGGAAGCGTCTACAATGAATGTCTCAAACAAAAATAAGGAGTAGGCTTGGGAATGCTGCAGAGGCCAGCAATGGAATATAAAACAAAAAATAAAAGGAAAATAAATGAGGGAGTCTCATGGGGGGGATAACAGCCTCACCCTGCGTCTCGAAACAAGGCAAACCGCTCCATCTCCGGGTCAGCTCGGTGCTCAGGCAGGGACGCACGGCCTAGAACCCACAGAAGCCGCCGCTCCAGCACTACCCCGAGGCAATCGGCGCAGGAGGGCACCACCGCTGCTCCAGTCGCTCATCCACTGCTACACTCGGCACCCGGGTCACATCCAGCCGCTGGGGGAGCCCCCCCAGCTGCACCTGGGGGGTTATCTTCGGAGGCCGCAATTCAGCAGCTGCATCCAGAAACTCGGGACCCTCCAACTCAGCCGTAGGGCAGGAACTCACAGCAGCGGCCCCCTCGACAGGTGAGTGCCCTCCTGGGTCCACTGCAGCACATGCTCCCGCCCGGTAGGATCGAATAGGGCCATCAGACCTCCACAGCTCCCGCAGTTCCACCATAAGCAGCCGCAAATCCCCTTTGGTCAAGGGTAGGTCACCTCGGGCCAGAAACAAGGACTGGCCTCCATACTCCTCCAGGTCGGCTTCCATATCTCTGAGAGCAGAGACACACAAGTCTAGGCCCTGTCAGCTCCGGATCTCCTCAGCCAGGCCGTTGCCGTCGCACTGCCAAGGGACAGGGGCCCACCTTCGTCTCGATTCAAGCTCAGCTGTTCCCTGCTGGCCACAGTGACCTGCAGAGAGGGGTAGGAACGCAGCCCAGCTAAGCTCCAAGGAGATCGGACCTCAAGCGGGAGGTAAAATGGCGGAAGGCAAGATGGCCGCCACTGACCCACCACAGCAGAACAGCACCGGCTCCCAGGGCTGCAGGCCTTCGCACAGTCGGGAAACTCAGACAGGCAGGATGAGGGAGACAGCCCACAGCGATAGAGCCGAGGTGAGGGACTAAAATCTCATCGAAAATGGGTAAAACCCAAAAAGTCTGCCATAGCAAGACAGAGCTCCTGCAGCCTGCGTCCTCTCACCTCGGCATCCAGCCACGCCCCCCATAAATAGACCTTTAACTCAATTTGGCAGTAGATGGCGCCAAAGGTTATTTACAGTAAGAAATACAATGCTCAAATATTTCAATGCTCAATTTAATTTGAAAAGGATATGAAAAGCCATTTTGTGCGTCAAGGTGCTGGACGTCACAAATGCGCTGCGTCTGACAACTCATCACTCACACAGAACGCTACGCGGACGTGGCGCACTCTGCGCATCCGTCTAGCGGTTTAACGTTCTTGCCTAACGTGAGTTCGTTTGCCACGTGCGTTGTGCGTGCGCAGTTCAGTGTCAGTTCGGTGCACACGTACTTCGTATGTGGATCTCTATTGATCATGATTCAATGCTAGGACGGACGTTAAACTGTGCGGCAACACAGACATGATAACTACGTTCTTCTCACGCCGGCCTTAGACTAAGACCTTATTTTATTTTTACATAGTCATGTTCGGCATCATTGAAAAGGTGAGTGATGGTAGTGCCAATGTGCATTTTGTATGTGAAGAATTTCTCCGAAAATACAGTAACGAGTTATTATCATTTCTATTTTTTGAACAAGTGTACCTCCATTAAATATATAGAAATATAACAAGGTTGGCTGCACACGAATAAAAACAACAACATTTATTTAAATCATGTTAAAAAAAAGAAGACCGACGTTTCGGCTCACTCTGGAGCCATTTTCAAGGTTGAATTTTTTTTTATTTTTGATAAAGGATTTTACCAGGAAGGATACATTGAGATTTCTCTTGTTTTCAAGTATGTCCTGGTTGGCGAGTATGTGCCGTTGGGTGTCTTGCCCAAGGACACTTATTGGAGAGGTGCTCGTCAGGATCGAACCCATGTCTCCACAGGCTCTCTCCACGATGTTACCTCTACTCCACCCAGCCGGTAAATTAAATATATAGCCGTAAAGGCTCGGATGATGAAATATGAAAAAAATACTTTACACGCTGTAGATGATTGAAATTTTAATGGGAACTCTTTTTTTTGTTTTTTACATTTTTTGTTATAGCATTCTGACAGAACATGACGTACACATATAATAATGATATATTATATTAACGTTCCTTCTAGTCTGACGCCTGTGTGGCCACCTTGCTGAGCGTAGTTAGTGTGCTTTGTTGCCCCGTCTGCATCCGTCATAGCTTTTTGACGGGGAGGCTGAAATCACATTCAGTGGTAGCGTGCGCAATTCGTGCGCACGCACGCTACACCATTTGGCCTTTCCCATCCAGCCTACACAAAGCTGCGATGGATGCACCCAGTTCGCTCCTGTGACCGCAGCCTAAACAGGGTCACTCAGGGTCAGCCGAAGGACAATTTGTTCTCAGTTTCCTTCTATTTGTGGCACAATTAGACAGTGTAACACTCCTTCCTCTACATGGGACACCAGGTAAGACCATTTTGAAAGTGTTCGTTTTTATCCAATTTACAAAAAAAAACAAAAACATAAGTTTCTTTCAACTGGTAATGGTTTTCATTGCTGGCTTCAAGTGATCTTGGAACCACTCTTTATTCTCAGCAGGCCTGAGCGTTTCCTATACAATTTACTGTAGAGGCTGCAACAAGAGGAGTGTGTGGCTTGGTTTAGAACAGGAATGAATACTTAATGGCTCATTCATTAATCATGAAGGCTTTGTTGGAATAGTGTCCTAATTACTCTCATGAATATTTATCCGTCCACAATGACAATCACACCTTTACAGGTGTACAATAGAATTTCAGCTTACTTGTTCTAAACATGTTGTTATACACTGAGAGATAAAATGTTTATCTTTCCCAATCAGAGCTCTGGAGTTAATGAGGCCTTAGGCTAATGTCCAGCGAGTGCATTCTGAGCACACTCTGCGTGCGTGCAGAACGGACAGACGTACTGACGGAAGATACTGCAGACACCACCCGATTCGTTTTTCTTGACGGACGTAGAAAAAAAAAAAGGAACTATGGGAAATAAAATTAATATGAAAAATGATAAAAATTGATACATGATATGAAAAGCCATTGTGTGCGTCAATGTGCTGGACGTTGCAAATGCGCTGCGTCTGACATCTCCTCTCATCACTCTCACAGAACGCTATGCGCACTCTGCGCGTACGTCCTAGCGGTTTTACGTTCTTGCCTAACTTGCGTCCGTTTGCCACGTGCTTTGTGCGTGCGCAGTTCGGTGCGGATGCACTTAGTGTGTGGGTCTCTATTGCTCATGATTCTATGCTACCACGGAAGTTAAACTGTGCAGCAACACGGACGTGATAACTGCGTTTGTCTGACACGGGCCTAAGGCAATGCTCAAACATCAGATCTCCCCTGTAATGCAGAAAATGATGGTTCAACATGCCTTAGGTGTACTACTATATATCATTTATCACTATTTACCATTTATTTAGCACAGCGTATGAATAACAAAGTAACATTTCAGTCTCAACCCATAATATAATATGCAAGGCAGTGAATAAATAGAAAAAAACCAAATATACCAATTAACTCCTTCTCTGCAGAGCCATTTTACCTCTATGTGCTGAGCTCATTTTTACAGTTTTTACTCATGTTTAAGCGCGATTTGAAGTCATGTTTTACCGTACGACCCAGACAAATTATATATCCTTATTTTCAGCAGATTTGCCAGATTCATAATATATCATTACTATAGTGAGAGAAAGGAGGGGGTGAGGGTCCTGAGGACGAGCAACAGCACTGGTGGCCTGCTCTACGGTGGGGCCCGCTCAGGTCTCACAAGGTTTTAGCTTGCTTGTGCCATTACAGGGATGAATGCACCATATGCAAATCAGCGCTCTCACCCAATGAGGGTGGCCAGTACTGATTGCCAAGGACGTCATCCCTGCACGAGAGGTGCAGCAACCCCCGATGATTGTTTAGGCCTTCTTAGGCCTCGTCAGGAGGGTATAGCTGACACCCCTATAGGCACATCAAGCAAGCGATCGATGTCTGGATGACCCTGTAAACTTATAGTGAGAGAAAGGGGGGTGTGAGGATCCTGAGGACGAGCAACAGCACTAGTGGCCTGCTCTACGGTGGGGCCCGCTCAGGTCTCACAAGGTTTGAGTAATGGCACAAGCAAGCGGGGTGTGGCCTCAGCGTGACGCTCAGCTGCCTGGAGGAAGACACAGATCCTGGGGAGCACTGAGAGCAGCCTGATCCTGGGGAGCACTGAGAGCAGCCAGATCACAGGGAGCACTGACAGCAGCCAGATCATGGGGAGCAATAAGAGCAGCCAGATCCTGGGGAGCTGAGAGAAGCCAGATCTTGAGGAGCCCTGAACCTATGTAAACTGTGTATATCTGGCTCTGATACTAGCCAGTGCCTCACCAGCCACTGACCTCACCGCACGTCACTGCTGCAAACCTGGCCTGTTAGTGGGACTTGGACAAGGTTGGGATTCACGGATTTAGGCTGATGTCAGATGGAGCGCATTCTGAGCGCACTCGGTGTGCGTGCACAACGGACAGACGTACTGACAGAAGATACTGTAGACACCACACGATCCGTTTTTCTTGACGGACGTAGGGAAAAAAAGGAACTATGGGAAACAAAATTAATATGAAAAATTATAATTGATACATGATATGAAAAGCCATTTTGTGCATCAAGGTGCTGGACGTCGCAAATGTGGTCCATCTGACTTCGTTCCATCACACACACAACGCTACGCGTCCGTTCTAGCAATTTTACGTTCTTGCCTAAATTGCGTCCGTTGCCACGTGCGTTGTGCGCGCGCTGTTCGGTGCGTTGCACTTCGTGTGTGGGTCTCTATTGCTCATGATTCTATGCTATGACAGACGTTAAACTGTGCGGCAACACGGACGTGATCGCTGCATTCGTCTGGCACGGGCCTAAGTCTGGTGTCAGACAAGCGCACTGACGTGCCTAACGGCGTCTGTTGCAGCGTTGTGACGTTACGACGGGGCTGGTCACGCGCTGTAGCGCACGCACGAAATGCGCGCACTACAAGCATCCGTCCACAAAGCCTCCCCGTCGAAGCGCTATGACGCGTATTGACGGGGCTGCAAACCACGATCCTCCATAGCGAGGCGGCCAGATGGGCATCGAGGACTCTCGTCTAACCACGGCTTTAGAGTGCATGTAAAAATATATTTTTTTTTCCACATTTTGTCATCCTAACATTTTTGGTTATATATTCTATGGAGTAAGCTTGTAAAAAATAAATAAAAAAAAATTAGAAATGGGAACCTATTACAGTATTTTCTTGGGAAAATATACGATTTTAGCTAAAACTGGAAAAAAAAAATTTCATTTGTTCACATTATAATTGAAAAGTGAATAATAGTGCTGCATTAGAAAAAGATATTTATTTAATTGTTGTAGGCTGGCGTCAGCCGAGCGTATTTGAATAGCGGAAAGAACCTCCGTCCGAGTGGACGTTCCTTCCACTCGACGCCCATCTGGTCATCTCACTGTGCACTTCAGCACTGCAAGGCTCGATCCTCCTATGGAGGATCTCGTTTTGCAGCTCTGTTAACGCGTGTCCTAGCGCTCTGACGAAGAAGGCTGCTGCACGGATGCATGGGGGGTCCAAAAGATTGGGAAATCCCTGGGCAGTTAGGGATTAATTTCCTTACCGGGGTGGGCAGGGGGAGAACCCAGAGGCTTGGCTACATCCAAGATATCCTGATTGGTGCCGGATCGCGGTACTTTTATCTAAGGCTAGGGTCAGACGAGCGCATTTTATACGGACTGTGCGCCCGTGCAATACGGACGCACTTTTTGACAGAAGATGCAGTAGTGGCCACACAGTCCGTTTTTGTGGCTGACGTTATTTTTGGACGGATGTAGGAGGGAAAATAAATTAAAATGAAAAAACATTTTGTCCGTCAAAAATGCTGGACGTATAAATGCAATCCGTCTGACCACGTTCCATCACTCACACACAAAGCTATGAGGACGTTGCGCACTCTGCAAGTCGCCCTAGCAGTTCGACGTTCTTGTTAACCTGCGTCCGTTTGCCGCGTCCGTAGTGCGTCCGTACTTCCGTGCGGACGTACATCGTGTGTGGGCCATCATTGGTCATGATGATCTGCTACCACGGACGTACTAAAGTGCGGCTACACGGACGATAACACTGCGTTCGTCCCCAAACTAAGGGGTTAAGAGAGGCATCGCTGGAAAAGTCAGACTGTGACCTTGCCAGCAATGCCTCTCTTGCTTCTGTGCCTCTTAGCGATGGGGAGAGACCCACTTTGCCTTTAGGCATATTCCCGGGGGCCCCATAAATTGACTTCAACGTGCGCTGGCACAATGTCAGTGCGCCGGGATGGATTATATGCGATGATCTGACTTCAAGGAAGTCAGACCAGTCCAGGACACTGTCCTGAGCAGATGGGGTCTCCCCTTTCGCTGTGGAGACCCCATGATGTGTGGGAGACTTCCTCCGCGCGCAACGTGGGAAGATGGGGGGGGCAGTGTAAGGAAGAGTTGTAGCACTGAAAGTGTGACAAGGGCACCACCAAGTAAAAATTCTTGCCCAGGGCCCCTAAAATGCTAGGGGTGGCCCTGATGCAGTCAGTTGTTGCAGCGTTTCAGTTAAGAGTTAACTTTCATCAAGACATGACCTGATAAAACTTAACTCTTGACTAAAACACTGCTTTGAGTATGAGCAAATAAACCTTGTGTCAGGATTCCTCCTGATCTGCTGCACACCTTAGATGATACACCCCATTTCCACCAAATCCTCCTTTGCCCACTTTACCTATGTGGTGCAGTCTGCAGACCAGTCTCGACTTTTTGCTGCGAATGAAAAGAATAAACGGTTAAATAAAAAAATTTACACAAATGTTTACACCTGTCAAACTGAACTGCCAAAAATCTGGGCACGTCGGTGCAGTTTGGCATTCTCTGAATAGATTAACCATCGCTTCTGTGTGGGACTATTTCACTGCCGCCAAAGGTTGCTGAACTGCGGCGATCTGTGACGTATTGATGTATTTTGCTCTCAATTTACCAGTATTTGGCAAATTGCCAACTTTCTGAATAGCCGAACTGCCACGAAATTGAGCCGTACGGTGGCTTTTCAGCTCTTGTTGAATAACCCTTAAAATCTTTAAAAGTTGATTTATGATCGCTATTATACACTAGAGTAATCTCATTTATGTAAACAGATATTTATAAATACACTCGACTGTATAAGCCAATTGCCTTTTATAAGATCTTTCAGTTTTATTGAGTACTCCTTTTTACTTTATTGTACATGGATAGCACTTAAAAGTAGGGATAGACTGATATATCGGTTTTGACGATTATCGGCTGCCGATATTCAGAAAATTACTGATATCGGTATCGGCATTTTATTTGCCGATAATTGGACAACTTAGCTCACTGCAGCTGCAACACGCAAGATCCCACAGAACTGTGCGTATCCGGGGCTTCTCCCACATCAGGCTGTCAGCCCTAACTGCAGAACGACTCCTGCTCACTGACCATATTGCGCATGAGCGTGATGACAACAGAAATGGGGCTTCCATCCCATCTGGCAGGGAATTCCCTATACAGGAGATGCAGGGTCTATTTCCTATAGCAGGGGTCAGCAACCTGGAACCTCCAGATACTTTGGAACTGCATTACCCATGAGGCTCCAAGACCCTAATGAGAAGCTGAGCATCATGGCAGATGTAATTCCAAAACATGTGGGGCGACATTACAAAGTCACTGCTAACTCAACCAGAGCTGGTGTAAACTTACCAGAGCCATTATAGTCTATTGGGTTGTTAAGTTTACAACGGCTCTGGTTAAGTTAGCACCAACTTTGTATTCTAACCCTTGGAGGGCCAAGGTTGCTGAACCCCTTACATACAGGGTCATATGAGGGATCTTTAAGAAATCCAAAGACACGGGCTTATTGTTTGTAAAACTAAAAGCTTAAATGAAAAAAATTCTTATTAAATTGAATAAATGAAGTGGACGTGATGCAATGTTTAAATGTTAAACACATTGAGTTCATGGCATAATGTCAGATTTGTGGTTTTTTTTTTTTACTACTTTAAATTTACAAAATATCGGCACCAAATATCGGCTATCGGCCAGAAAAGCTGCCGATAATCAGTATCGGCCATGAAAAAATGATATTGGTCTATCCCTACTTAAAAGCAACCTGTACTGTTGTAGCAGGATTAAATCCTAATGACACTGTTGGCCACAATTAGTTGTACTTGGATAATGGCTTGAGACAACTCTCCAAATTGGACCAAAAGGTTGCCTTGTTTATTTACATATTGTGCTAATTAATAAATGGAGTTTTACAAGACCTGAGTAGTTACTTACCATTATTTTCTTTATTCTAAACATTTTGGCTGTGGCGGTCTCTGCACCCAAAGCGGAGTGGATCTTCACCCCAGGGAGGGAACCTGTGCTGGTATTCACTACATTTGTATTTTCTTGTTATGCAAACAACGCAGCAATTAACCAAATAAACATATGTATAGTTCGTAAAATGTCAGCAGGCATATGATTACTATGCGCATATACACAATCTTTTCATATTCAACAGTGTGAGGCTATGGCTACACCTTGAGAGAGGCCTTAGTCACATTAGGCATAATAATATAGGGCTGCGGGTACTGGTCCCAGTTTTAAACTCTATCAAAAGGTATGACCTTAAACTTTGTAGAATGACTACCTTATCTTTTTCTGCTCTTGACCAAACATGACAGGTTTCTTGGAAATTACTGGCTGCGTTTCAGATTTCAGCCCTACACAAGAAAACCTCATGTAGAGCCTAAATATTGCAGGAAAATTCCAAGAAACCTGCTGTTTTGGGAGACAAAACCTAGTAATACTTTTAAATTATATTACTGGTCGGGTCGGTAAGAAGAAACAGATTTTTAGACAATTTGATCTTGAATAAACCATTATCATTTTACAGTTTTATTGATGCATTTTGTCTACATTTCAATTAAACAAACATGTAGGGCCCTAATCGATGCTAAAATGGGGATGCTAAAGGGGATGCTAAAACCTGCCCCTGCGGGGTTCCCCTTTGCATCCCCATTTTAAGCACCATATTCCGGGGCAGACGCTAATTCAGCACCTTCCCCCAGAACGCAGTTCTACCCTCCACAGGGCTGGATTTGCATCTCAAGAGCCTGTAGGCACAGAAATGTGTCCCCTAGCCCCAGAGGGAAGCTCAGAGTAATATTCGCAGCTGCGCTGCTGCTGGTATTGTCACCTGGAGTCAATAGGCGTCCCAGCCGCACGCTTGTTCTCACAGGGGCTACAGATGAGTCACTTAGGGAGATTGAGAAACAATTGTCTCACTCTGCTCCAGGCAACAATGGATCCTCCACTGTGGGATAAGAAGTGCGCAAGAGATTTTTAGGGGGTTTAGTCAAGTGATTTTGCAAAATCACTCAACACCTGGTATTGGGTGTCAGCATTTCCTTGAAAAATACCATCTGCAGGACAGAAGTACGAGTTACCTTGGATTAACTCAATCTTTTATACAAATTAACACCACCTATACAATGTATAGGAGAGGATAATTTACAGCAGGGATATGCAATGCCCTAGGATAGGTAATGCCAAGAGCAGAATAGTGATTTCCGAAGATAACTTCTTGATGTTATACATAGTGGGCAATAGTCCAAAATTGGTGCTAACTTTACCAGAGCTGTTGTAAATTTAAAACCTCCATAGGCTATAATGGCTCTGGTAAATTTACAACAGCTCTGGTTAAGTTAGCACTAACTTTGGAATAAGGCCCAGTGTGTCCAGAAACTATCTTACTTGGTTATTCAGAGAGCACCAAAACTTCAGCACTCTCCCCTTCGGTGCGCTGCAGCACCCTTAATTCGCCTTAGGCTAATGTCAGCCGAACGCAGTCTGAGCGCACTCTGCGTGCGTGCATAACGGACGGACGTACTGACGGAAGTTACTGTAGACACCACACGGTCCTTTTTTTAACGGATGTAGAGAAAAAAGGGAAAAGTGGGAAACAAAATTAATTAAAATTAATAGACAGGTACAGTCAGCCAGACCAAAAAAAACCTCTAAACGCCAACGTGATGGACGTTGCAAATGCGCTGTGTCTGTCGCGTCATCACGCACACAGGCTGCTACGCGGACGCGGCGCACTCTGGGCGTCCGTCGTAGTGCTTTTACGTCGAGGCCTAAATGGCGTCTGTTGCCACCTGCGTGGTGCGTGCTCAGTTCGGTGCGCATGTACTTCGTGTGTTGGTCTCTATTGATCACAAATCAATGCTACAACAAACGTTAAACTGTGCGGCGACACGGACGTGATGACTGCATTCGTCTGACACTAGCCTTAATGCTGAATTCACCACAGGGTCCCTGAATCAATTCATTGAACGTCGCCGATAAATTGCTTAACGCATCCTCAAACTACTGAATCGATCTGCCGAACGCATCTGAAAAAAGCTAACCAACCGCCGATAACACCCCCCAAAAAACCCCTGCAACTTTAAGTCTAATGTCAGACGAACGCAGTCTGAGCCTCACTCTGCGTGCGTGCACAACGGACAGACGTACTGACGGAAGATACTGTAGACACCACACGGTCCGTTTTTGTTGACGGACATAGGAAAAAAAAGAGAACTATGGGAAATAAAATTAATATGAAAAATGATAAAAATTTGAAAAGGATATGAAAAGCCATTTTGTGCGTCAAGGTGCTGGACGTCGCAAATGCGTTGCGTCTGACACCTCATCACTCACACAGAACGCTACTCGGACGTGGTGCACTCTGCGCGTCCATGGTAGCGGTTTTACATTCTTGCCTAACTTGCGTCCATTTGCCACGTGCGTTGTGCGAGTGCAGTTCGGTGCGGACGCACTTAGTGTGTGGGTCTCTATTGCTCATGATTCTATGCTACGATGGACGTTAAACTGTGCAGCAACACAGACATGATCACTGCGTTCGTCTGACACAGGCCTTAAAAGGCATTTAAATAAATAAAAAAAAATAGTGCATGAAAATGCCTGGAAATAATATATAAGGTCCTATGAATAACATTAAAAAGGTCGGTTACAGAATATTTTTTTTTTAAAATATCGTAATCAAAACTTTTGCCAACAAATCCCGAAAAATGCCAAACATCCAACTTTTTGTTGCAAATGAAAAGAATAAACTGTTGAATATTTAAGAAAACCGGGGGAATTTTTTTTAACATTGAAACCTATGGGATTCACCTGTTTAAACCTGTTGAATGAAACCACCAAAAAACAGGGCATTGCGACAACTTTTCGGTGCTGTTCGGTGTCTCTGAATAGATTAACCATTACTTCTCTATGGGATTTCACTGCCGCCGAAGGTCACCCATATTTCACTGCAATTCAACAAAATTTGGTGAATCGCCAGCTTTTTGAACAGCCGAATGGCCATGAAACTGCACCGTACCGGGAAATACACAGTTCGGGGGCCAATTCGGGGCTCTCTGAATAACCCCTCTAGACTTTTATCTCTTATAAGACCATTCCATGTAAATGGGGCCGGTTTGGCCTTGTTGTTTTCTTTGTGTCTTGTGTATTGAAATGGCAAGTCAAAATGCTTGAGCAACCACTATCCGTTTGTTAAAACATTCAGGGCTATTCAGAGAGAGGTGAAAACCTTGAATTGGCAGGAGAAGAGAACAATCTCGACCAAATAGCCGATTTGGAAAGTGAGATAAATGGGAGAATTTTTCTGGTTTGACTATTTTGACCTAGAATTTTGACTTCTCCAGTCATTCTCAAGGTTTTCACCTCTTTCTGAATAACCCTGACTGTTTATTTATCTAGTGCATAACCAATATACGTCTTGTGATTTTATCCTCTTTATCTGCCAACAATAAAACAGGTTTAAATTGGCATACTTGGAGGCGGAGCTAGCAGCAGCAGTGAGCGGCCGTGTTTTGGAGGAGCTCTGCATCGACACAGCGATTTTCTGCCTTTTTCCTCCTTTTACTCGGCCGTTCGCAGTGCCCAATTGCTCTGGGGTGGTCCGGGGATTGCCGTGCTTCTTATCAGCTTCTGGACCGAGAGAAACGAGGAGCCCCGCAGCGTCTTCCCGGGTTTGGGCCTAGTGACGGCGGCCATCTTTGAAGCCTCGAGCTGGTAACAGACCTGCACCTCTACATCTGCGGGGACTGAGGAGACATGCCAAGCAGCCGGACAGCGAAAGGGAGCTCCCGCCAGCGGGATATCAGGGAAACGCTGACAGGTGGGTCTGCCACTGGAAGGAGGATGGTCTCTTCATCTCTTCCTCCAGATTATGGATCATCCGGGGAGGATGACGGGTCCTGGCCGAGCGGAGATGGAGCGGGAATAGCATGGCTCTCCCCTCAGATCCTGCCACTTGACTCGTGCCCACTCTCCGCGGCGGCGAAGAAGCGGGCGCAGAAAAAACGCAAAAACGCGCTGGCGGCGTCCTCACTAGTTCTGGAAACCTCTCAGGCCCTGACTGGTGAGGATTCAGCTGACGACTCCCAGTTTTCCGCTTCCAGCAGTGGGGCCCCCAAAAGATACCCGGATCTGGGACTGGTGCTACCGGCGAAGATGGCTGTGGCGAAGGTGACCACGCCAGGGATGAACTCTGCTGCCTCAGCAACAAAAGGAGAAGATGAGCATCTTCCCGCTACAAAAGGCGACTTTTGCAGAATTCTGAACGAACTACGGGAGATACGAGAAATCTGGAAACCAGAAGTGGCTGCGGTTCGAGAAGAGGTCGCTACAGTGCGGTCGCAGGTGGTGGAGGTACAGACGGCGACATCCGAGGTGAAACTGGACCAAGCACGTCTCTCTGCCCAGGTTGTTGCACTTCAAACACAAGTGGAGGTCCTGACCCGCTCAGTGGAAACGTTAGAATCTCGACACAGACGCCGTAATATACGAGTCAGAGGCATCCCTGATTTGGTTTCGGCTGAGCAGCTCTTGCCCTACGTTACTCGCTTGGCCCTCCAGGTCGTTGGGCTCCCATTAGATACGCCGGATATCGTTGGCTCAGTGTTCCGGGTCCGGAGACCTGCTTCGTCCCTTACGGGGGCACCGAGGGATGTTGTGGTGGCTTTTCGTGACGTGGCTCTCAAGGCGAAAATTATGACTACCCGGGTGCTCGAGATCCAGTGCACTTTGAGGGCTCCACCTTGGCCCTCTACCACGACCTCCCGTTCCAGACCTTGATGGCCCGCCGCCGTTTTAAAGATGTGACATCTACCCTACGCAGGAAAGGAATTCGCTACCGGTGGGGTCCGGCAGGTACACTGGTGGTGACACACGGTAACGTGCCGCATACGATTACAGACCCTGACTTAGCTTGGTCTGACCTTGCTACGGTCGGTATTTCCCTGGATTCACCGGAGAAACAACCGGGCTGAGAATTATCCTGCCCCTACATAAGCCTTCTGTTTTAATTGCTTTTCCGACGACTTCCCCGGATTGTTTTTGATATTTTAATATACGGTTTTGACACGGTTTACTTGCTCCTTGTATGGACTATCCTTTATAACGAGGTTAACCTCCACCGCATTGTTTATCGCCCGAGTTTTCCCATTTTCGCAGGACTATGATACCAGACTTTTCATCTTTGGTTTTGCTGGCCATATGCGGCCATATATTCGTTTGATTTCATGATCTTCCTTTGTATTTTTATTCCTTAAATAAAGAATTTAAAAAAAAAAAAAAAAATTGGCATACTTAACATCCCACATACCCCATGTTCTGCTAAAAGATGGCCAATATCCTAATATTGTATTGCTCCTATGTGCAGTAAGAAGCAGAGACAGCATAGCTTATGCTTATCGGATGTTTCTGCTTCCCGTGATCTTACCAACAGTGAGTTTATATGATTATTGTAATTTAATTTAACGGGTAAGTACGTATGACTACTTGTGAACAGTGTTTGACGCACTTCCACTATCTCTGGACAAAGCTAAAATGCTAAAGCTCTAAACACAAGAGAAACAATTAGGAAAATATATTGTGGTTTGTCACACTTAAAATGAAGCCCATTTTCTCATAATCAAATGATTTCACAAAAGGACCCCAATGTCCTGCATCAATATTCACTGCATGAACGCTCGTATACATAATTGTGACAGGAACACACCAGAGTTCTGTGCAAAGCTGCAGGATGAGGACCAGACCCTTAGGCTAATGTCAGCTGAACACAGTCTGAGCGCCCTCTGCGTGCGCGCATAACGGACGGACGTACTGACGGAAGATACTGTAGACCCCACACAGTCCGTTTTTGTTGACGGACGTAGAAAAAAAAAGGGAATTATGGGCAACAAAATTAATATGAAAAATGATAAAAATTTGAAAAGGATATGAAAAGCCATTTTGTGCGTCAAGGTGCTGGACGTCGCAAATGCGCTGCGTCTGACATCTCCTCACTCACACAGAACGCTACGCGGACGTGGCACACTCTGCACGTCCGTCTAGCGGTTTTACATTCTTGCCTAACTTGCGTCCATTTGCCACGTGCGTTGTGCGTACGCAGTTCGGTGCGCACGTACTTCGCGTGTGGGTCTCTATTGCTCATGATTCTATGGTACGACGGACGTTAAACTGTGCAACACAGACGTGATCACTGCGTTCGTCTGATGCCGGCCTTATTTTGTAGATCCTGTCTCAGACCAGGACCACTCAAGACCAGCATTCACTTTCTAGACAGACTTGGATTAGGAAATTTAGATTTTTTAAATTAATTCTAGAGATTTGATTGTATTCCCTTTTACCGGTTATCTGAAACACAAAATCCAATAATCTAATTAAGATTGCTCCCAGACAACAAACAAACACATGAACAATGGTCATGCTCTAATCACGTTATATACATATCTTGATAGTAAAGAAACTATTCCAATAACACTGTTGCTGCCGGATTAACCCTTGACTGTGTTTTGGCTTCGCTGCCATGGATGGCCTGGTCTATTCACTAAACACCGAAATTTCAGTGCTTTTCACTTCGGCAATTCCATTTTGGGGAATTTACTATTCACCGAATGTCATCGTAGCACACCGAAGAATGAGTCGCTGAAGCCCCACGAAAAAGTTTGAGAATCTCTCTGAAAAGCATCGAAGAGTGCCGAAGTGGCTTTGGCGAATTCCACCAAAATGCAAAAAAAAAAGAAAAACAGAACTTTCATTATTCTCCTAATAGGTGTCTAAACCAATAAAAAAAAAATGTATTAATGTGTCTAAATAATAAAAAGGTCCATTTAAAAAAAGGTTACAGAATCAAAAAAGCCTTTTTAAAAAATTAGTGAAATAAAAATTTAATAAAAAACATGTAAAAAATAAATAAAATACAGACAGCTTTTTGCTGAAAATGAAAAAAATATTTAAAACGATTAAGGGCCATATTACGAAGGTGGTGCTAAAACGGGGATGCTAATGGGGAAAACCTGTGCCTACAGGATTCTCCTTAGCGTCCCCCGTTTTAGCACCATAGTACGGGGCAAGTGCTAATTCAGCAGCCTGGCCCGTAAAGCAGCGCTACCCTCCATGATGCGCGTGGCAGTGATTCACCGCCATCGCGACTATCACCTCCTGGAGTCCACAGGTCTCCATGGAGGGTGGCGCTGCCAGGCTGTGAGCCCTGCGTGATCTTGCTCTCGCGAGATTGTGCAGGTGGAGACTGAGGACTATTTGTCCTCAGTCTCACTCTGCTCCTGGCGGCCAGAAGTGGTGGATCGGGCTACGGATTTTCGCTGTGGGATGAAAGGGGAGTATCTGATTTGGTGGGGGGGGGGTGGAATTCAGCTGGTGCTATCTGATTCTGCAAAAGCGGTATAAATTAACTACACCTATAAACTGGCGCTAACATTTTCGTTACCGCAGCAGTGTGGTAATTAGTGTTCGTATTACAAATGCTAATTACTGATTACATGGGGAGCGCAAAGTACAGGAAGCGAGCGCAATCTTCGATGCGGTAATGGATTACAAATGGGTGTAGTGTTAGTAAGGTAATATGGGGAGCATGGGCTAAACTCACTTAACCTCCTGGCGGTCTAATTTTTGCAATATTTTGTGTCTAAAACTGTTTCAATTTTTTTGGAAAGGAAATGTGTTGTTTTATATAGTAAGCCTGTATTCTGTAGGAATAACTCACTGAAATCAGTGCTAGCAAGAGTCTAGTAAACACACGCAGTCAGAGAAGGTTTGAAACACAAAATAATAATTTATTATCCCACAAATAATTATTCAAAATAATGGAAATAAATTATTATTCAATAAAATAATCAAACCAAAAACATGCCTCTTTCCTCTGGGTGCTGCGATTCCTGTCCAGATGTACAATACTTTGCCAAAGTAATACAGGACACCGCCACGGGGGTACCAAAAAAAGAGTATTTATCCTCAAAGCAGCTTTACAGAAATAAAAAGGCTAATAAAAATAATTTCTAAAATGTAATAAGGCTTTGCAATACAAGTTTCGCTGGTGCTTGCCCAGATCCACCAGCGAAACTTGTATTGCAAAGCCTTATTACATCCTAAAAATTATTTTTATTAGCCCTTTTATTTCTGTAAAGCTGCTTTGAGAATACTCTTTTTTTAGTACCCCATGTCTTGTATTACTTTGGCAAAGGACTGTACATCTGGACAGGAATCCGGCAGCACCCACTGCACAGCAAAGTTTATTGAATTTTTTTTTCTTTACTGTAATTTTATTTTTTCATTTTTGAATTTGCCGCCTGTTCCTGCCCCCCCTGCGTCGTGTGACTCGCAGGGAGCGAAACCAGGAAGCAAAGTCGCCGGCTGCCGCGATCACACTGTGGTGACAGCGAGGGAGCGAAGGATGCGGTGAGTATGCATCCAGCCCGAGTGTGGCTTGGGGTTACCGATCGTGGTAGCGAAATTTAACCCCGAGTCACACTCGGGAATACCGCCAGGCAGGTTAACCTAGCGATAATGCTCGCATATCGGAGCGCCAAAGTTAGCATTAAGATTGTAATATGGCTCTACATTATATGGCTCTACATTTTTACATTGAATCCAGCAGAATTTGCTTGTTTAACCACTTGAATGCTAAGGACGCGCTCAGCGCGTCCTCAGCATTCCGCTGGTATGCGGAGGACGCGCTGAGCGCGTCCTCGCATCGGGGTCAGCGTTCGGCCGGGTTCCGGCCGATCGCTGGCCCCTCCGGTGCGGGCTGACATCCTGGATGTCAGCCCGGCATCCGGACCAGCAGCCGCCAACATTAGGTGTCATCGCGGGGGCGCGATGACACCTAATTCAGGCGCCCCCCCCGCATGTGCGGAGGAGGCGCCTGAAAGGGAGGGGGGGGAGGTCCTTCGGACCTCTCTCCCTCCCGATCGGCGGCGCACAGGGGCTTAACCCAGGCATCATTTGGAAGGGCACAGCCTGCCCTTCCAAATGATGCCTGGCATTAACCCCTGGGGAGCTGGATCGCGAATCGGCGCTGAAAAGCGCCGGTTCGCGATCCTTCCCGGGAGCTGGCCGACATCTTGGATGTCGGCCAAGCTTCCGGGAACTCCCCCAGAGGACTGGCGTCATCGTGCGTAGCACGATGACGCCAGTCCTAGAGTTAACCCCTAACTGCCACCAAGTGTGGAGATAGGGAGTTCCAATGAACTCCCTATCTCCCGATCCGTGGCAGTTAGGGGTTAAATTTTGGTATCGTTGGATCGGCCAGAGCATGGCCGTTCCAACGATACCAAACATGAAAGTTAAAAATTTTGTAAAAAAAAAAATAAAAAAGAAAAAGAAAAAGAAAAAAAAATTAAAAAAAAAAAATAAAAAAAATAAACACTTTTTTTTTATTTTTTTTGGTTTGTTAGTGTAGCAATATTGTTCCCATTTCAATTATAATGTGAACAATGATGCTGCACTAACGATTTTTGTATGCGGTGCGTTTGTTAAAAATAGTGTCATTTTCCCCAAAAAAATGTAACGAGACCCCATCTCTAATTTTTTTAACAAGCGCACCCCATACAAATATAACCGCAATTGCTCGCATGTTAAAATGTGAAAAAAAACACTTTACACATTGTAAATTATTGAAAATACATATTTTATTGCATTTTTTGTTATAATATACAGACATGACATAACGTATACATATAATAATGACATATTATGAATCTACCGAGTCTGACGGAAAGAACGATATATAATATGTCGGTGTCATATACTAAAATAAGCCTTAAAAACACGTTTAAACATGATGCGCAAAACAGGTAAAAAATGACCTCAGCACAGGGGCGGGAAAAGCCTCAGCAGCGAAAGGGTTAAGGAAACGTGTTTTTGTACATAGTTAGCTTGTAATAATTAGGAATCACGCACTGAAATCCGTGCAAGAGTTCTTACTGGTAAAATCCTTTATAAATTAATTAATTAATTAATTAATTAAAAAAAAATAGTAAATACACGGAGTCCGATAAAGTTTGAAACACGAAATAATAATTTATTATCCCAAAAATAATTATCCAAAATAATGCAATTAAATGATATTCAATAAAATACAACAAAAAACACTGAAATCTGTCTGAGAACAAGGGTGAGACGATTTATGGTCTATTTCTTATCCTGTACTGCCACCTAGTGGCAGTTCATAAACATTTCCATTTGTATTCAGTGAGTTTTGTGAATGAAATTTGCTGCGGTCCAGCCCCTCTGCATCATGTGACTCGCAGGGAGCCATCCAGGAAGCAGCTCACTGCGATCACACTGCGGGTACAGCGAGGGAGCCAGGAGGAGGCGAGTAAACATCCAGCCCGAGTGTGGCTCGGGGTTACTGTTCGCAGTAGCGAAATTTAACCCTGAGTCACACTCGGGAATACCGCCAGGGAGGTTAATAAATTTTAAAAATCAAATTTTTTTTCCTTTATATAAATGGGCCTAGTTTTACAGCAACATAAAAAAAATTTAAGTAAAAAATAGGGTTGATACATAGTCAAAATTATGCGCGCAAACGTTGTCCGTTAGCGCAAAATTTAAGATTGTAATACCATGTGCGCACCAGCGCACAAACGCATTTGCGCTCACAATGTTAAGTATAGGATGCGCGCACTAAATTGCACTCGCAAAGGGTTCGCGCAGGGTCACTCGCGCTAGATGTTAACGCGCATTTTGTGCGCGAACGTCGTAATACGACGTTCAGCGCAAAGGGTTTTGCCCCTCTCGTTAATGAGTTTTTGCGCACCCGTTAATGTTTGCATGAGGAATGTAATAGAGCCCTTAGTGTGCTCAGTGCTGTATGGAGGATCGCGCTTTGCAGCCCCGTCGAACTGACTGCGCACAGTAACGGACGTACTTTTTAACTGATGAGATTGTGGTTACATTGTATCAGTTAATTTTGACTGATGTAGAGAAAAAAAAAAACTGTATCCAGTTGTTTCTCTACGTCCGTCTAGCTTTTCCCCGTTAATGCCATTTTGGCGTCCGTTGCAACATGCGTTGCGCACGCGTGAAAAAGTGTGCACGTGCTTTGTGTGTTGTTCTCTATTGACTCCTTTGAAAAGCTACAACGGACAGCAAACAGTGCGGTCAGACGGACGCAAAAAGTGCGCTCGTCTGACGCGGGCCTAACACGTATACTCCCAATACAGATATGTACAGTATATGCACATAGCCCCAAAAAATGGCTTGCTCCAAAAAAATTAAACAATAAAACACTGTGCACACTACTGACACTGGACTGATAGCAATGAAGTGCAAAGCCTTCTAACCTAATGGGAAACATTGAGTTGGAAACCAATTGAGATATGAATACACAGCAAAATACAAATGTGTGACTGGTAGACCTAATCATCCATTAACACAAATTTCTGCGCGCTTTCATTCAGTGCATTCAATTCGTCAACCCTGTTGAAGTGTGTCGAATGAATCCACCAAACGCTGCCAATACACCAGCAGGAACGCATCTGGCGATCTGCTGAACGCTGCTGAAAAAAAGCCGACCAGCCACTGAACAGGGGTAAAGAAAAGAAAAAACACGGCAAATTTCAGTACTTTCTCGTGCGGCAGACATTGGTTTTGCCAACCCTGTGGTGAATTCACCATAAAAAGACAGTTTGCCGAAAACGAAAAGAATACACGGTTCAATAGAAAATGGGCTAAAAACAATAATATTTTTTTAATTGATTCCTACGGGATTCGCCTGTTTAAACCTGTTGAAATAAATCACTGAATATCAGGGTATTTCACTGACACTTCGGTGCAGTTCGGCGCTCTGAGAATAGATTAACCATTACTTCTCTATAGGGCAATTTCACTGCTGTCGAAGACTGTCCCATTGCTGCGATCTGTGACGAACTACACCATATTCCGCTTATATTTGGCGAATCGACAGCTCTCTGAATAGCCAAACAGCCACGAAGTTGCACCGTACAGTGAAATTCATGGTTCGGTGCAATTCGGTGGCAAGTTCGTCGTTTAGTGAATAACCCTTTTTAGATCAGTACTTGATGGTTTAGAGATAAATAGGTATGTTTACCAATTCTTGTAGCCTAACTGTAAGATGTGCTTGCCGGGGAAGGGGTGCACAAGAACTGCAAGCGAGACACAGGACATCGGCAGGAAAAATAAAAGAACCCCCACAAAACAAAATTTGTTCTGATCCCTTATTCTTCGTTGTCAATCTGTCATTCTTATTTTTCAATGTGTCAACTGCAAAACACAATGAAACAATTGCAGGTGTTTTTACATTGTAGGTTTTCCCAATTAAAAAAAAATAAAAAATTCTATTTTCAAAATTTTAATTAAAATTTTTTGAGGGGGGTGCCAGACTTTTATAGGTTTTAAGGGGGTGTGGCCAAAAACTTTGAGAGACACTGACCTAATTGATCATGCAGATTGATGTTTAAGTCATAAACAGATATTCTGAAACAATACAATTTTTCTTGTACTACATAAAAATAAAATTTCCTAAATTCTAAAGCATTGTGGGATTCTACCTTCCAAAAACATCTGAAAAGATTTTAAAACCTTTTCCTTTCAAATAGATATTCCAATCTTGCCATTTAAGCTAGGGTCAGACGAACGCATTCTGTGCGGACTTTGCTTCCGTGCACAACAGGTACTGACGACAAGGTAGTGGCTAAACAGTCCGTTTTTGTGACTGATGTTTTTTTTGACTGATGTAGATGGGAAATAAAATTAATATGAAAACCATTTTGTCCGTCAAAAATGCTGGACGTCAAAAATGCAGGCCGTCTGACTATGTTCCATCACTCACACACAAAGCTATGCGGACGTGGCGAACTCCGCACGTCCGTTCTAGCGGTTTTACGTAGACTTGTGCACCGAATTTTTTTGCGGTTCGGTTCGTTTCGGTCCGTTTTTCGTATCGACTTTTTTTTCGTGATTTCGGAAATTTTCGTGTTTTTCGGAACGTCTGTTCTCCTCGTTTCAAAGTGTCTATTAGTTTTCACGTAAACTAATGTTTTTTCGGATCCGCTATTTCTGTCGATACGATAATTCTGCCGATACGATAATTCTGCCATTGAGATTTCTCTGGTTTTACAAGAAGGATACATTGAGATTTCTCTGGTTTCCCAGGAAGGATACATTGCGATTTCTCTGGGTTCCCGTGAAGGATACATTGAGATTTCTCTGGTTTCCCGTGAAGGATACATTGAGATTTCTCTGGTTTCCGTGAAGGATACATTGAGATTTCTCATGTTTTACAAGAAGGATACATTGAGATTTCTCATGTTTTACAAGAAGGATACATTGAGATTTCTCTGGTTTCCCGGGAAGGATACATTGAGATTTCTCTGGTTTCCCGGGAAGGATACATTGAGATTTCTCTGGTTTTACAGGAAGGATACATTGAGATTTCTCTGGTTTTACAGGAAGGATACATTGAGATTTCTGTGGTTTTACAAGAAGGATACATTGAGATTTCTCTGGTTTTACAAGAAGGATACATTGAGATTTCTCTGGTTTTACAAGAAGGATACATTGAGATTTCTCTGGTTTCCCAGGAAGGATACATTGCGATTTCTCTGGGTTCCCGTGAAGGTTACATTGAGATTTCTCTGGTTTCCCGTGAAGGATACATTGAGATTTCTCTGGTTTCCGTGAAGGATACATTGAGATTTCTCATGTTTTACAAGAAGGATACATTGAGATGTCTCATGTTTTACAAGAAGGATACATTGAGATTTCTATGGTTTTACAAGAAGGATACATTGAGATTTCTCTGGTTTTACAGGAAGGATACATTGAGATTTCTCTGGTTTTAC
Source organism: Leptobrachium leishanense (assembly GCA_009667805.1). Classification (NCBI taxonomy): domain Eukaryota; kingdom Metazoa; phylum Chordata; class Amphibia; order Anura; family Megophryidae; genus Leptobrachium; species Leptobrachium leishanense. The sequence goes on along the minus strand of CM019063.1, from coordinate 19,107,190 downwards.
AGGAAGGATACATTGAGATTTATCTGGTTTTACAAGAAGGATACATTGAGATTTCTCTGGTTTTACAAGAAGGATACATTGAGATTTCTCTGGTTTCCCGTGAAGGATACATTGAGATTTCTCTGGTTTCCGTGAAGGATACATTGAGATTTCTCATGTTTTACAAGAAGGATACATTGAGATTTCTCTGGTTTCCCGGGAAGGATACATTGAGATTTCTCATGTTTCCCGTGAAGGATACATTGAGATTTCTCTGGTTTTACAAGAAGGATACATTGAGATTTCTCTGGTTTTACAAGAAGGATACATTGAGATTTCTCATGTTTTACAAGAAGGATACATTGAGATTTCTCTGGTTTCCCGTGAAGGATACATTGAGATTTCTCTGGTTTCCATGAAGGATACATTGAGATTTCTCATGTTTTACAAGAAGGATACATTGAGATTTCTCTGGTTTCCCGGGAAGGATACATTGAGATTTCTCTGGTTTTACAAGAAGGATACATTGAGATTTCTCTGGTTTTACAAGAAGGATACATTGAGATTTCTCTTGTTTCCCAGGAAGGATACATTTAGATTTCTCTGGTTTCCCGAGAAGGATACATTGAGATTTCTCTGGTTTCCCGGGAACGATACATTGAGATTTCTCTGGTTTCCCGGGAAGGATACATTGAGATTTCTCTGGTTTCCCGGGAAGGATAGAGATGGGAATGATACAAAGAAAATTACAGAATCAGTGATATAACCGAAAAATACGTTGTCCGAAATGACTGAAATGGAACCGAAATCAGGAATGGAGCCGAAATCACGAATGGAACGAAAATGATTTTAAATTTTACACATTTCTAGTCCATTCAAAAATTCCGAAAAGTTTTCGTTTCGGCTCGGAAATTTATTCGGATCTGCCTTTTCGGATCCGAAAATTTTCCGAAAATCATCTGAATCCGAATGTACGAATCAGGAAATTTCGTGAAAATTCCGAAATTCCGAAACCGGAAACACACATGCCTAGTTTTACATTCTTGCCTAACTTGCGTCCGTTATGCGTCCACACTTCTGTACAGACATACTTTGTGTGGGGGTCTCCTGATCATAATTGTATGCTACCACAGACGTTAAAATGTGCAGCAACACGGACGTGATCACTGCGCTCTTCTGACCCGAGCCTAAGATATCAGTTGGAGCTGTAGTACAGATCATTCCAGCCGATATCCTAAGGCCCGCCGTTGCTATTCCTACATTGCCGTAAACTGAGCTTATGGTTGAGGCCCTATATCTATTTATTTATTTATAAAGTATTTTACCAGAAAATACAAAGTAATAAAATACCAGATATTAAAAACAAAACACATATACAGATTTACACAGAAAAAAAATATGATGGAATATGATGTCACTATGTTACATGTTTACAGGTGCATTTTGTATCAAGGTATGTTAATTGGGGGAAGATTTGATGGCGTCTGGGAGGTTATTCCATAACTGCGGTGCTCTGTAGGAAAATGAGGATCGGGACACTTTCTTTTTGTATTGTGGTATTGCAAGTAAGGTGCTGGTCCTGGATCGGAGGTTATAGGATGAGGGAGCTGCTGGGGGAAGCAGTCTATTCAGGTAGGGTGGTAGCTTCCCAGAAAAGCTCTTAAACACCAGGTTGGAAAGGTGAAGGGTGCGTCTAGATTCCAGCGACGGACAGTTTAGCTCTCTTAACATGTCACAATGGTGGGTCATGTAGTTACATTGTAGCACAAAACAGCAGAATGAGTTATACAATGCAGTAAGTTACTGAAGGTGTAGTGTATGCAGCTGCCCCGCAAACACATCTCCGTATTCAATAGCCGGCATAAGCATTTGTTGTACAATCTGCTTTCTTACTGCGGGGCTCAGGTAGGATTTGTTTCTGTACAGGGCACCTAGTTTGGGGTAAAGTTTAGATGAGAGTTTTTCGATGTGGGGCCAAAAGGATAGATTTCGATTTGGGTCTAACCACATACCAAGATATTTGAGAGAAGTGACTGTGGTCACTGGTCAGCGTGTGATTTGATTTTGGCCCAACACATAGATGGGGATTATGCAATTTGTGTAGTTTAGGTGCTGTTCCAAAGAGCATTGTTACAGTTTTGTCAGTATTTAAAAAAAGTTTGTTGTGTTTGATCCACTTTTCTACCTCTGTGAGTTGTTCTTGCAGCACGGCCTCCAGCTGCGGGAGATTTGGTTTGCTGGTATATATTACAGTGTCTGCGTACATGTACAGTTGAGGCTTTGCAGACGTTCGGCAGATCATTTATGAATATCGTGAATAGCAGGGGGCCGAGTATCGAGCCTCGGGGTACACCGCATGTGACTGAGAGGGGGAGGGAGGAGCTGCCAAAAATGGACACATATTGCGATCGGTTGGATACATATGATTGAAACAAGGTTATCCACTTGGCTGCTATGGACGCGCTCAGCGCGTCCAGCCAAGTGGTTCTCCTGTGCTATGGACGCGCTGAGCGCGTCCATGCACAGGAAGCAGCAATCCGCCGGATTCCGGCAGATTGCTGCACCCCCGGTGCGGGCTGACATCTTGGATGTCAGCCCAGCACTCCGGCGGGGCCATTAGATGTCATCGCGGTGGTGCAATGACATCTAATTCAGGCGCCCCCCCGCGTGTGCAGAGGAGGCGCCTGAAAGGGAGGTCCTTCGGACCTCTCTCCCTCCCGATCGCCGGGGGGCACGAAGTTAAGGCAGGCACCATTTGGAAGGACACAGCCTGCCCTTCCAAACGGTGGCTGTCATTAACCCCTGGGGAGCCGGATCACGATTCGGCGAGATCGTGATCCTCTCCCGGAGCTGGCTGACATCTTGGATGTCGGCTAAGCCTCCGGGAACTCCCCCTGAGGACTGGCGTCATCGTGCATAGCATAGCACGATGACGCCAGTCCTGGAGTTAACCCCTAGCTGCCAGCAATGGTGGAGATAGGGGGGTTCATTGGAACCCCCTATCTCCCGATCCATGGCAGCTAGGGGTTAATGAGCATGGCCTTTCCAACGATACCAAACATGACCATGAAATTTTTTTTAAAAAAAAGAAAAATTAAAAATCAAAATAAAAAAATATTTAAAAAAAATTCTAAAAAAATAAATAAACAAGTTTTGTTTTTGTTTTGTTAATGCAGCAATATTGTTCCCGTTTCAGTTATAATGTGAACAATGATGCTGCACTAACGATTTTTGTATGCGGTGCGGTTGTGAAAAATAGCGACATTTTCCCCAAAAAAAAATGTAACGAGACCCCATCTCTAATTTTTTTAACAAGCGCACCCCATAGAAAATATAACCGCAAATGCTCGCATGTTAAAATGTGGAAAAAAACACTTTACACTTAGTAAATTATTGAAAATTCAAATTTTATTGCATTTTTTGTTAGAATATACAGGCAGGACATGACGTATACATATAATAATGACATATTATGAATCTGCCAAGTCTGCCGGAAAGAACGATATATAATATGTCTGGGTCATATATCAAAATATGGCTTCAAAACGCGTTTAAACATGATGAGCGAAAGCGGTACAAATTACCTCAGCACAGAGGTGTGAAAAGCCTCAGCAGCGAAAGGGTTAACGTGCGATCACCAATACCAGAGTTTTTAAGTTTTTTTTAACAAGATGCCATGGTCTTCTGTGTCAAAGGCCTTGGCAAAATCTAGGAAGATGGCTCCAGTTAGGTCTCCTTGTTCCATGCCAGCCTGGATATCATTGCATTGAGTGACATAACTCCTGATCCCATTGGAATCCCATGTTCAAATTCCATACAGACAGTTGATGAGCAATAACATATACACAACGCGCTTTTTTTTTAAAAAAACCCCCGCTTGATCTTACCTGAACAAAGATCTATAAAGCTGGAATGTTTTTTTTGCCAGAAACTTTAATGTGGCGGGGGGGGGGCGCTAACCATTCCTCATTAATACATCTGTAATTATGTGTCATCTACCACTGAAACCACCTGATCACACCTGATCTAACAAGGATCTATAACCTTGAATTTTTTTTTGGGCAGAAAATTTAATGTGGGGGGCTAACCCGTCCTCATTGCACACTGCATGAGTTTTATTAAAAAAAATTGATATGGGGGGGGGGGACCTGGCTGAGGTTAACAAAGTGTCTTGTGCTCCTCCACACTGCAGGGGTGCACTTACATGTACCTCTCATTATAATGTGAAATGATGTGCCTGGAACACCTCAGCTAATCCTATTAATGTAGAAGACAGGGGGGAGATCCATGCAGATAGGTGGAGGATCACAAAGACAAGTGAGAAGGGAAGCAGCACACCAGCATCCACACATTATTGGAGCGCATTATTATGTAAAACAAGTTTAGTATTCAAATAGAATGGAGTCTGCATTTTAGCTTTTGGTTTTAAAGGTTTCTACTCTTTAATGAAATTTAGGAGTCTGGCCGGCCCCACAAGCTATATGTGAAATGAATGAATTTGCTTTTTGGATCTCTAAACAAATGGCCATGCTCCTGTGCTAAATAAATAAACCGGCTGTTGTGTTTTAAGTGCCAGGACCTACAGTATATTTTTAACCCTGTCCTGCCCCGCCGTCCTATATGCCAGGGAACTGGTGGGACAAGCTTAATTGTACCCACAAATCTACCAGGGATATGCAGAGAGATGTATCCACATAAACGCCATGCCCTGCAGTAAGCGTAACTCATAGGCTTCCTGAGGTAAATCAGTTCACCAATTAGGACAGTGCGATTGCCTGCAGCCTGTGCACTCTGCATGCTGCAGGGAAGCACTCCTTCGCATGGTACAGAAATCAATTCACGGAGTTGATTTGACTTGAAAGTGCTTCCCAGCTGTATGCAGAAGATTTGGAACTCCAACAAAAGAGCAAAGCATTCATTTCTCATGGGCCTGTCAGCTTACTGCGATATTTCTGATCCCTCCATTCTTATTACGCTCGCGACGAACATGCACTTCCCAAGAAAAGAGTAACAGGCAACTTTTCATCTCTCAAGTTCGGCAAACAACGTTTATGCATATGGCATGAGATGCGTTCATTCAGAAGTCATCTTGGGCTCTATCTTCTCAGGTCTTGCTAAAAGTCACAGCTTTCATATCAAGCTCAGTATATTTGATAAAAGTTTCAACACATAAGGCTAGGGTCAGACGAAAGCATTTTTCCCGCGAACGTGAAAAAGTGCGTCTGAACGCATTGACGTGTTTTATCATGCAATGCGCAAAAACGGTCAGACGACGCGCATTTTCGGGCGTGATTTTGTACGGATCGTCAATAAAACTCTTTTTGCGTCTGGACGTTATGTTGGCTGGACATTAGCAGTGTCTGACATCTCCTAATCACGCACACACGCCGCTATGCCGCAGCTGCGCACTCAGTACGTCAGTACTAGCGGTTCAGCGTTCTCAAAAAAATGCGTTCAAATTCCACTTGCGTTGCACGGCCGGACTTTTGTGCGGCCGTACATCGTATATTGGCCATCATTGCCCGTCATCTGCTGCTAGTGCGGCCGTAATTATGTGCGCCAGAACGCACGTTAAAAGTGCGCTGGTCTGACCCCAGCCTAAGAGGTTATTCAGGTAGCACTGAAATTTCACCGAAATGTCGGTGCCCTCTTATTCGGCGCCCTTTTGGTGCACTTTCAGTTCGATTTCAGTTGGCGATTTCAGTTCGCTGACCCTGCAATGAATTCAGCATTCACCGCAGGGTCCTCGAAGTGCACCAAACCCCGCCGAACTGACTGCCGCAGGCCGCCGAACTGGGAAACAAAAACGGAACTCTGAATTAAAAAAAAAAAGGCACTTAAAACAAAATGCATGTAAATAATAAAAAAAGTCCTGTAGAAAATAAAAAGGTCTGTTACAGAAAAAAAAAAAGGAAATCAAAAATCTCACCAAAAAAAAAAAAAAATCAGACAAAAATGCCTAAAAAGATAAATAAATAAGGCTTTTTGCTGCAAATGAAAAGAATAAACTGTTTAATAATATTTTTAATAAAAATGGTAAAATATTTTTTACATTGAAACCTATGGGATTCACCTGTTTAAACCTGTCGAATTAAACCACCAAAAATCTAGGCATTTCGCCAACATTCCGGTGCAGTTCGGCATATCTGAATAGATAAACTGTTGCCGAAGGTCGCCAAATAGCGGCGATCTGAAGTGAACTGCACCGTATTTTGCCAATATTTGGCAAATTGTCAGCTTTCTGAATGGCCGAACTGCCACGAAATTGCACCATACAGTGAAATTCACCATTCGGTGCAATTTGGTGGCAGGTTTGGCTCCTATTGGATAACCCCCTAGAGTAAAACAAGATGGAGAAAACATACTTAGCACTTTCTATTGGGACAAATCAAATGCAGTAGGTTTCGTTTTGGGTTCTGATACGTTTCTAACAGACTATTCCTGTAAATAAAGGAGACTTTTCAAATGATGAAAGCAGTAAATAATGAGATTAAGTCCTTTCTGGATTCATCTTTGTTTGATATGGACTTGTTTGTTTACTTTCTGGTGATAAATTGGATTCTCCCACTAATGTAATGGGTTATTCAGAAAGCACTGAAATTTCCGTGCTTTCTCGTGCGGCTCACTTCAGTGCGCTTCAGGCTGCGGTCACACAAGCACGTTGTGTGCGTCCTTGTGACCGCACTTCCCTGCGTCAGTCGCAGCTTTTGACAGGCTGGACGGGGATGACCACACGGTGTAGCGTGCGCACAAATTGCATGCGCTTCCACCAGATGTGATTTCAGCCTCCACATCAAAAAGCGAAGACGGAAGAAGACAGGGCTTCAAAGCCTGATCCTCCATAGGAGGATCGCACTTTGTAGTGCTGAGCGCACTGACTACGCTCAGCGAGGTGGCCACGCTGTTGTCAGAGTGGAAGGAACGTCCACTCTCACGGATGTTCCTTCTGCTCATAGAACACTTGTGTGACCACGGCCTCAGCGATTTTCGCTGACCCTGCGGAGAATTCACTATGCATGGTCCCAGAAGTGCGAACGTGGAGCTGTTGAAGACTGCCGTAGACCAAAAAACAGACCTTCAAAGACGGACAAATTGAAGAAAAAAACCACAAAAATGAAACTCGGATATTCTTCTAATAGGTGTTTAGACACATTTTAATGCATCGAGTAACAACGAGGGATATAATCTGAAACCACGAATACAAAAAAACATAGGGTAATATCCCACTTGAGCCGATTAATGCGCAATTAAAATTTGTCATTCACAAGAGCATAGTACTTAATGCACCCATCATCCTCCAATGAACCACTGTAGCTGACGAAGATCCGGTTAGGTGATAAAGGATTCTTAAAAAACGTAAAAACAGCACAGCATCCACTGGAATCAGACCAGGTTTAAGGAACGTCCAGCTCAACACCTATCGTCCCAATTAGGACTTCCTCAGGACAGGAGCAGCAATGAAGGTCATTTTAATGCATTGTTATTTATTTAAACAAGAAAAAGGACCTATAAAAATAATAAACAGGTATGTTATAAAAGAGAAAAAAAAACTGATTAAAAAAAAAATTTGTAATCAAACATTGTCAAAAAAAAAATACAGTGTTCCAAAAAATTAATAAAAAACACAGTTTGCTGAAAATGAAAAGAATAAACGGTTGAATCAAAAATAAATAAAAACGATAATATTTTTTACATTGAATCCTATGTGATTCACCTGTTTAAACCTGTCAAATGAAGCCACCGAAAATCAGGGAATTTCACTGACACGTCGATGCAGTTCGGCGTTCTGTGATTAAATTAACCATTACATCTCTATGGGACAATTTCCCTTCCACCGAAGATTGCCAAATTGCGGTGATCTGTGTCGTACTGCACCGTATTTCACTGTCAATTCACCAGTATTTGGCGAATTGATAGCTTTCTGAATCAGGAGTTATGGTAGATTCAGTAAAACATGAATTCCCATTTCCAGTAATTTCCTTACTCCAGGCTAGTTTAAACATGTTCTGCCATGAAATTGCACATTCTCGACAATTTGGTGGCAAGTTTGACACTTACTGAATGACCCCTCTAGTGTCACTATTCAATATATTCAGCTTTCCTTACATTTCTTATGTGGATCAATCTACACACTGCAAAGATCACAAATGTTGCATCACTAATTTTAGCCTATTTGTGATCTTTGCAGTGTGTAGATTGATCCACATAAGAAATGTAACGCAAGCTGAATATATTAAATAGTGACACCAGAGGGGTTATTCAATAAGCGTCGAACTTACCACCGAATTGTCGAGAATGTGCAATTTCATGGCAGAATAGGTTTAAACTAGCCTGGAGTAAGGAAATTACTGGAAAATCCTGTTTTATTGAATCTACCATAACACCTGATCCCACTGGCCTCACATCTTCAAATTTGGTGCAGCTAATGAGTAATGCGTTAAAGAGTAATAGTATATACACAACACACATACAATATATATATTTTTTAAAAGAAACCATGTTTGAGAAAATGGCCATCTTAATATTGGTTATATTGGTGGCAACAGCTTAAAAATAAAGTCCCCGTCCCCTCCAATCTAGGCAAGTAATATCTTATTTGAAAGAGCTTGTCAAGACCTTTCCAAAAACGCCAAATCATGTGTATAGATAAATTATGCACCTCTGTAACTGCGTAAATATGGAAGACGTGGACTTGAAAAGTTGAAATTTTGCGTGGGTTCATACTTCAAGTGGACCATTCGCTTGAAAAAAAAATAATAATTCAATGATTCTGATGTTGAGGACCTTGTTCATTTTACATGGAATGGCCTTGAAACATAGAAACATAGAAAAATGTCAGCAGATAAGAACCTTTTCGGCTCATATAGTCTGCCCAATTACATGGATACTTTACCTGGATTTATCTTTTGTTTAGGATAGCCTTATGCCTATCCCATGCTTGCTTAAATTGAAGCCAACAGTTTTTCCTTATTTTATAGATTTATTCCTTATTTTTAGCCTGATTTGATTTTTAATCCATACCAAGTTTTGCTGTAATTTTTCAATAGAAATTAAATCCAAAAGTACTTTTATTCAGAAGCTCAAACCAATTTTTAAAAAAATTCAATCGAAGCATCATAGTAGAGAAGACGTGCTGGATCTTAATGATAATTTTCTGTCGCTATTTCACATATTGGCAGATTGTCTTACCAAAACAATGTCTAGCTATATCTTTTATTTATAAAGGATTTTACCAGGAAGGACACATTGAGATTTCTCTCGTTTCCACGTATGTCCTGGAACATTGTATTTCTGTAACGACTGTAACAATTCAAAGTAATAAAATGCAAGATATGTAAAACAAAAACACAAATATACAGATTAACAGAGAAAATAAATATGTAGGAAATATAGTCACTATGTCACATGTTTACAGGTGCATTCTGTATATAGTCACTGTGTCACATGTTTACAGGTGCATTCTGTATATAGTCACTGTGTCACATGTTTACAGGTGCATTCTGTATATAGTCACTATGTCACATGTTTACAGGTGCATTCTGTATATAGTCACTATGTCACGTTTACAGGTGCATTCTGTATATAGTCACTATGTCACATGTTTACAGGTGCATTCTGTATATAGTCACTGTGTCACATGTTTACAGGTGCATTCTGTATATAGTCACTATGTCACGTTTACAGGTGCATTCTGTATATAGTCACTATGTCACATGTTTACAGGTGCATTCTGTATATAGTCACTATGTCACATGTTTACAGGTGCATTCTGTATATAGTCACTATGTCACATGTTTACAGGTGCATTCTGTATCGAGGGATATTAATAGAGAGCCTGCTATTGCTTTGGTCACCATATGCAGAACTCTTGGACCTCTCAACAAAACCAGTTTCAAGGAGTATTATGAACAGCCCAACCCAACATTCCAGGGTTTGCTCTGTACAGGAATATCAAAAGGACTCCCACACTGGACAATAGGAGGTGAGGCCACAGAGCAGCCCAGGCATAAGGTGCCACCTTCTCTAATAGACAATAAGCAAGAGATGCTATCTTCCCAATGGAGTAAAAAACAATCATACAGCCTCTGCCCAAAGTCCTGGCTGGGTCAAAGAGATCAGGTGACTTTACATTCCTTGGACAATAGTGACCCTTACAGGCTGCAGGAGCTCATTGTGGCCTTTGTCCACCTAAAGATGACCTAGCACATAGTCATGGTTTGATTGGTTGTCCCTGTCTTCAAGGTGTGGCAATGTGGCTTTGTAAGAGTTGTGTAAAGTAGTGTGGACACACACAAGACAGCAGAAAGGTATCTGGCCACAGCTCCAGCAACAACACTTCCAGGCACACACTGACCAGGACATTGTAGGTAGTTTTTAAAGAAAGGGCACCCAGTCTTCACAGAGTAACCTTTCCAACTGAGGACTAAACATTAAGGATCCTTGTTTCAAGCTGAATTTGGAACCTTCATCCATTTTGAAAAGGTGAGATGTGAGCCATTTATTTATTTATAAAGCATTTTACCAGGAAGGATACATTGAAATTTCTCTCGTTTTCAAGTACGTCCTGGGTTCAAGAACATTGAAATAATAAGCTGGCAGATAATTGTACAGCTGATCATCATGCATTTATTATTTTTTTCTGGTTTTATGTCTTTTTTCTTACATTAAAGAGTGGTAAAACATGAGACCCTGTAGATAAGAGCAGAGGAGCTTTTTGAGCATTGTTGAATTTTTCTGTTTTTTATTTAGTTATTTTAGTATTTTGCTATAGTTCTTTTGCATTTTTTATTTTTATTGTGTACTAAACGGTGCACATTTTGTTTTGATAGTTTTGGCTTTGTTTTCATTTTGTTCCTTTTTTGTTGCAAATGCTTGAGAGCACAGTCACAACATATTTTCTTCCCCCTTACTGGCTTTCCCACAAGGTAATTGTCCAGTGTTCTCTAAATCAGATTGTATATCTATAAGATAAGATCATTTACAAGCAGGAGACTTAATTTAGTGTGGGGAAAAAAACTGTAAAACACTAATTTCTATCTAGGTTCCTTTTTTTAATCTTAAAAAAAACTAAAAGCAACTCTTTGCTTTTCTTTTAAAATTATTGTTATATTTTACAGAGGTAGAAGATTATATATTTTTTTTCCCTCCATAAAATGATTTTGTGTACAACATTTACAGGTAGTTTATTTACATGCTGGGGTTGGTTTCGTTTTGAATGAATAGACTGTATTATAGTTTTTTCCCATGAGTCTCTGCAAAATGTTTCTTCCGTATCCTCGTTAAAGTTTTTTTTTTTTTTTTGTTCTTAAATATCTAATTTTCTTAGTGTTTATATTTGTGTTTAGTGTGGTGTAATTTTAAATGGTAGTGATTACTGGTAGGTTATTTTTAAATACCTAAGGAGTTTAAATTTTTTTTTGTGTTTTTATGTGGGTTATTTTTAAATATATATTTTTTTTTACTGTGGGTTTTAAAATATAATTTGTTCATATGTTTTGGGGGGATTAAAGGTTCTGGGGTTTAAAATGAACCACAAACTGCTGTGTTTCCGACATGTGCGCACAGTTTATAAAATGTTTCAAGTGGGATAGTAAAGTATGATTTGTGATACAACTGTCCAATTCAGAAAAGTCATATTTTGGAAACCTATACTTTGCTGTAATCAAGGAGGCAGACGTACTATTTTTTTATTAACAAATCCCCTTACGAGGACAGATTACCTGTTGCTTAAATTAAAACATATAAATTTTATTAAACCTCAATAAAACATTAGAATAATTGTCCAATTACACCAAAATTAGTTATTCTAATGTTTTACTGAGGTTTAATAAAATTTATATGTTTTAATTTAAGCAACAGGTAATCTGTCCTCGTAAGGGGATTTGTTAATAAATTATCCTTAGTGTTCAATCACTTTCCTAGTTTGCTCATCCCTGCATACGGTGGTTTATCCATCGTTTTTGTACTATTTTTTTATATTGTTATTTCAAAAAAAATAAATCATTTTGCTCTTAACATCATTACACAATAAGGACGCACGTTTAAATAAAAATGGAGTTAGGCTGGGGTCAGACCAGCGCACTTTTAATGTGCGTTCTGGCGCACATAATTACGGCCGCACTAGCAGCAGATGACGGGCAATGACGGCCAATATACGATGTACGGCCGCACAAAAGTCCGGCCGTGCAACGCAAGTGGAATTTGAACGCATTTTTCTGAGAACGCTGAACCGCTAGTACTGACGTACTGAGTGCGCAGCTGCCGCATAGCGGCGTGTGTGCGTGATTAGGAGATGTCAGACACTGCTAATGTCCAGCCTACATAACGTCCAGACGCAAAAAGAGTTTTATTGACGATCCGTACAAAATCACGCCCGAAAATGCGCGTCGTCTGACCGTTTTTGCGCATTCCGTGAAAAAATACATCAATTTGTTCGGACACACTTTTTCACGTTCGCGGGGAAAAATGCTTTCGTCTGACCCTAGCCTAAGAGTCGTATCTGACATCATACTCATAGAACTGTGATGAGGAATCCAACGTTTTCATGAACTTTAGCAGTGTATTGCTGAACTATCATGTGTTGCAAACAATTAAGGCCCCGTTCACACTGTGCGATTTATCGCGCGGCAAAATCTGCGCGATGTTGCGCTATGTAGCATTTCCATTGCATTTCAATGGAACTGTTCACATCTTGCCGCGCGATGTCGCGGTAGCATGTCGCTGGCACATGACCCGTTTTTGCGATTTCCATTGGTGGTGTTTTGCAAAATCGCAACGTCGCGAATATGAAAATGGCACGGAAAAACACGCGATTTTCAAATCGCACATGGGGAACGATGCCTTAATGTACAATATGTGCGCTCTGTTTTCATTGGTTTTTCAATAGTATATATTTTTTAATGTTTTATCATGCAAATTGTCCCATGTGGAGTGTCTGATATCCAAAGCTAGACATATATTATTAAAGTATTTAGATTATATATACACATTGAATTGAGCTCTTCGTAAATACACCATTTGTTCAGGAACGCTCGCATGCCATGTGGTCATTGCTGTAAACGATAGAGCCTTAAGGATGTCTGAGTGAAAATCTAGCAAACATGTGGCCTAAATTTTAGCAAGGCTTTAGGCCTGTTCTTTGTCACAAATAAACCATTCCCACATAACACTAGGGCAGAAAAGGCCAAACGACCAAAGAGAAGATTGAGGTAATTCATTTAGAGCAGGGATGTCAAATTCCGGCCCCGAGTTGTAAATGGTCTGCAATTCCCAGAAATCTAAACAAAATAGAGAATCATGAGAGTTGTAGTTCAGAAACTTCTGCAGGGGGGCCGTAGTTTGACATTTCTGATTTAGGCTAGGGTCAGACGAACGCATTTTTCACGTCGTCCGTGAAAAAGTTCGGTCGAACGAACGTACGTATTTTCCCCCGGAATACGCGATAGCGGTCATACGATGCGCATTTTCGTCCGTGATTTTGTACGGATCATCAATAAAACACTTTTTGAGTCTGGACGTTATGTTGGCCGGACATTAGCAGCGTCTGACGTCTCCTAATCACACACACACGCCGCTATGCGGCCGCAGCGCACTCTGTACGTCAGTAGTAGCGGTTTGACGTTCTCGAAAAAATGCGTTCGTTGGCCACTTGCGTTGCGCGGACGAACTTTCGTGCGGCCGTTCGTCGTATGTTCCCCGGCATTGGACGTCATTTGCTGCTAGTACGGCCGTGATTTCGTGCGGCTAAACGCACGTTAAAACTGCGTTAGTCTGACCTTAGCCTTAGGGTGTTATTCTGAAAGTGCCGGCGTTTGCCAATGTGCAAACACCAGCAAAAATTGCAGTGGCGACAAATGCCAGTTCTTCACAAAAGAGAAATCCGATCAGCTGTAGGAGAAGCTTCTCTCATGGCTGTCAGATTTTTCTCTTGAGAAACAAACGGGTGATTTTTTTAAGGTGTTTGCAACAACGGTGTTTTCTATGGTTGCCAGATTACTAGTTCATGCACAGGAAAAAGTGCTGCCCTGCAACATGTATAATTCATAAGCTGCAGGATGAAAATAAAGACTGGTCACATGGGATTTGTTTTTACTTGCATCATATGGATTCTACATGCTGCGGGGATGCATTTTTCATACCCATCACCATGAATAAGGCTTGTGTTAGACTAGCGCATTGATCACGTCCGTGTTGCCGCACATTTGTACGTCCATTATAGCATATAATTATGACTAATGGAGCCCCCCCCACATATAAAGTACATCCGCACCGAACTGAGGACGCATGTTAGGCAAGAACGTAAATCCGCTAGAACGTACGCAAAGTGTGCTGCGTCTGCAACATCCGCGTAGCTTTGTGTGTGAGTGATGGAACGAAGTCAGACGAACTGCATTTTTGACGTCCAGCATTTTGACGGACAAAATCTTTTTTATATTAATTTATTTTCCCTTCTACATCAGTCAAAAAAACAGTCAGTCACAAAAACAGACTGTGTGGCCACTAACTTGTCGTCAGTCAGAAAGTACACCCGTTGTGCACAGACGCACAGAGTGCGCTCCTCTGACCCTAGCCTCAATGTGTCAAAAAAAAAAACATGGCCGATCTGACAACCCTACGCACATATCACTTTTTAGTGTGTCCACAAGTACTAGACAAATTCAGTGCTAATAATTTTGACAAACAGTTTTATTACAATGTAACTTTTTTCTGCTGAGCTTGTTCAGCTGGTTATTTGGATTGTTGGTTACTTGTGGTTTTTTTTGTGAGATCATGCTACGCTCAGTTCAAATTCCAATTAGTTTAATAGATATGGCCCCAAAATGCATTAAGCTGGGTGTGCTGTTCTGTTTTGAAATTTTCTAATTGATTTTATTCTTAATACTCCTTGATTTCTGGGAGCTGATTCTGTCATATCATTTCGGTTGGCTTCAGGTTGTCGTCACTTTACTTATTTTTGTTCAAATTTAAATCCCAGTGGGGTCTCCCAGGCGTGATGTTTAAACTGGTTTCAGCTTGTGCACTTCTTTTTCTTCCCTGTACGGTGTCATATTAATTACTTTTTCATTCTAATGGATTTGAGGGAAGGGCTATGTGCAGGACAGGTTTTAGTTTGTGTAATTGTTCTTAATGTGGTGCCCTGCTAATTAGATTTGCATTCTAATTGCGTTGGGGGAGAGGCTATGTGTATTGTTTTCACTGATTTCAGCTTGTCTACATGTTTCCTGTGTGGACTTCCTTTTGTTTACATTTAAATCTTGGGAGAAATGCCAGGTATATTGTTTTACTGCAAGAACCTCTTGTTTGTGTGTTTGCATTTGGGTATTCTTTACATTCCAATACAGTATATAAATGTATTTATTTACAAAGTATTTTTACCAGGAACGATACATTGAGATTTCTCCCGGTTTCAAGTATGTCCTGTGCAAGAAATATATATATTTAAAGCCATGGACTCTCTAGGGTGTTGGAGAGAGAATCCTTGTTTTCACCAGGTTTCCTTTTTATGCTTTCTAGGGCAGTGGTTCTCAACCCTGTACTCCGGTTCCCCTAACAGGTCAGGTTTTCCAGATATGTGAAGCACAGCACATGTGATATGATTTGCTGCTCAGTGATTGCAGGATTCAGTCTGCTTTTCTCCAAGATAATCCTTAAAACCTGCCCTGTTAGAGGTACTTGAGGTATGGTGCAAAGCTCTGCAGAGGAGGGAATATAAATTTCCTTTAGTTTAAAATTATTTCTTTATGTATAGTGTCCCTGGAAATACAATTTCTGCCTAGGTTTTAAGTATTTGTTTTTTTGGGTGATGTATTAAAGACAGGCTTCCACCTGCTAACGGGAAAGCACGGAACTTCTCCAGCACATCGTCTGCAGCCAAGGGGTTACACTTCGGCAAAAACTGTGGTGGAAAGCACGTTGACCAAAGTTGCCAGCCTCCTAACCTGCAAATTCAATAGGGGTTATTCAAGGAGTGTCAGTGTTGCAGAAATTGTAAACAGTGGCAAGATTTGATGTTGCGGCGGCAATAAAAACTGTGGCATTTCACAAAACAGGGGAAATACGAACCAGCTTCCTCTGCCATCATTTGGATTTCCCTTGAAATGCTGAAGTTTGCTACAGCAATGCTGATTTTGGACGTTGTTTGCAACTTTTAGCAAACGCTGGCACTTCTTGAATAACCCACATTTGTAGCTTGCTTGCACGTGCTCCACTGTAGTTCACAGAGGTTAGTGCTTGGTGAATAGCCCCTTCAAGGCTTCCTTTTGGAGTTATGCGTTGTCCAGTGTTTCCCAAACCTGTCCTCAGGACCCACTGACAGACCAGGTTTGCAGATAAGCAGAGCACAGGTGATATGATTTGCTCCTCAGTGATTGCAGGATTCAGTCTGCATTTCCCCAAGATGATCTGCAAAATCTGGCCTGGTTAAGGGTCCAGAGGACAGGTTTGGGAAACACTGCTTTAGTCCAAGAGTCAGCAACATTGGCCATCCGGATGTTATGGAATTAGGTTCCCATAAATCTGCATCAAGCTAATGAATGGCTGAGGATCATGGGAGAGGCGTGCAAACACCCTGCCTGAATGGTTAAAATGCCCCCCTTTATTTCATTTAGTCAAAAAAAACTTCGTAGGTTGCAATGTTTGTCCTTATATAACTGGGAGTCACTAGCATAAGACCGCATAGGTGTTGTATGCCCCCCTCCCTGCTGACAAATCCCGTTCCCAGTCTGTGGATGGCTCTGGAGCTTATGTTGGTTTTTCCCTCCATGACTTTAAAAGCCCCACGTGACCAGGAAACCCCCACGGATACGTAGCCTGCGACCAGACGCTCTCTAGGCGCCTGCTGGTGACGTCAATCCGCAGGACGCCCCGGGAGTCTCCGTCGAGCACCTCCGCACGCCTTTTAAAAACTTTGCGCCTGTGCAAATGGCGCCGCCGGGAGGAACAAAGTAGCGCCGCTCAGTCCGCGCGGGGCTTGATCCGGCAGCCGCCCGGCGCCGCTGCGAGCTGGTGACTTTCCGTCCAGGTTAAATTATTTTTAAAGTTCGGGGGGGGGGAGGGGGTTGTTTCTTGCTGTGTAGACGAACGAGGTTTTACTTCTGGAGAGCTGGGGAAGTCAAGCAGGCGTCACGGAGGGCAGCTAAATTCTGAGGTCCTGAGCCCTCTGGTTAAGGCGTAAGTCCTCGTCGTCTTGCTAGCGAAAGCCCCCGAAATTTAGGTGCCCTTCGCGTTCGCCTGTTATGTATCGCCTTTTTTGCGATGTGATGTGAGGATTATCGGGGCCACCGGGCAGGGTAATCCCTTGCTGCCCCTGAGCTCCCCAAATAACTGGTGAGCGAGGACGCCTCACTTTTACTGCAATGTGAATACTTCACGACAAGCCTGAAAGCAGTTCCTGTGCTGGGCATGGGGTGTGTGCAGTGCCAGAGTTGAGAAGGTGCACAGCTTTTAATGGAGAGGATGGAGTGAATCTGCCTCACACACAGCCTGTGACTCTGGAGCTGGCCTCTCCTCCCTCTCATGTGGGTGGAAGCGTCCCAAACATGCCAGGCATTTGTGTCCATAGCCAGCCTTTGCCAGATCATCTCCTCCTTGGCTTTGTTTTGTTTGTTTTCGTTACTGTATAATAATGTTATGTTTTTTTGTGAGGAATGGCAGAACGTGCCTTTTTATTTTTAAGGGCTCCTCAATACGCTCAGGCTGGATTGAATTGGGAGGTTTTAGCATTTTAAAGATCTTTTAAAGCCCGGGCTTCCTGGGGAACAGAATCCGGGAGCGCTATAGAGTTTATTCGCTAACCTCAGAATTGGCCCCGTTCAGTGCAGTCACTAAACTGTTAATTCACCGACTACTGGAGAATCGACAGCAAAACATGGTGCAGTTCAGAAGCAGCGAAACTCCCCATAGAAGACTATCTTGTTTATTCACAGAACGCAAACTGCGGCGACATGCCCTGTTTTTCTGTTTGACAGGTTTAAACAGACAAATCCCATAGCATTCAAAATTTTAAAACATTTTTTGTTAAAAGGCAATTTTTTCTTTTTTCATCAAAAACTAATTTTACATTTTAGACTACTTTTTTTTTTTTTTTTTTTCCTTAGGACTATTATTTGGGCACATTTTACTGACTTCTACTCGTATTCCTTTTTCAAAGAATAGGACTACCCCCCCCCCCCGCCCAGTTTGATAGATTTTGCTGATGCTAACTCGGCAGTTATCGGTGCACTTCAGCGGTTTACGCTGACGTCTAACGGCTGCAGTGACTTCAATTTCTGCAAAATACAGTGACTATTCACTAAATGGTGGCTTCACCGTATTTTTGTTGAAATTGAATCGTCGATGTGAGAAAATGGGCTGAAATTACCTGCAATTTTGGTGCTTTGTGATTAGACCCTCATGTCTTTGTCTGTGTTGATCTGGTACCTGTGTTGGGTTGATCTGGTACCTCGTGGTATAAAAACATGTAATTCACCAATTTCAAGCAAATTCCGCATTGTTTTATTTGTTCAGCTTTATGTAGATGTTAGATCTGATGAGCATTAACTGTGTTTGTTTGTAGAACTTGGAAACCTCAATTATATGGGCAATTGCGTTTTTTGTTGTTGTGCAAAATATCCTAACATTTTTCCTACAAATTATTAGGAAGTGGGCATTTCCATACGTGTGTGTGTGTGTGTGTTGTACCTGACCTCCTTAGGCTGGCGTCAGACGAGCGTATTTGAAGAGCGGAAGGACCGTCTGAGAGTGGACGTTCCTTCCAATCGGCACCCGTCTGGCCACCTTGCTGTATGTATCCATAGGAGAATCGCGCTTTGCAGCTCAATAAACGCGTGTCCTAGCGCTTTGACGGAAAGGACTGCTGCACGGATGCAGCAAAGCTGCTGTTGCGTGCGGCTGGCCCCATCGCAACGTCTCAATGCTGCGACGGATGCCAGAAGGCCCGTCAGCTCTTCTGACGCCAGCCTTAAGCTTACTCTGCCGTGCTACATAACTGCTCGAGCCACTATCACAAGCTCCACTTGCAGATTGTCATTTTACTGCAAATTGGCTGCTTCTATTCATTGTATTCCTTCTAATTTGCCTGCTGACAAAGTACAGGTTGTTCCAACCTCGCCTGTTTTTCATGGTTGAACCGGTACTTAGTCTTTAAAATTTAGAAGTGTGTGTGTGTGTGTGTGTGTGTTTTTTTTTTTTTTCTTTTTCTTATTTCAGTGATGTGATTTCGCAATTAAATAATTTAACCACAGGACTTAATCACTTGCTTACCTTTTATCATGCACAGCAGAACTGTTTTTTGTTTGTTCTCCCCACCATCGCTGTATGCCCCCCACCCATATAAGTGTACCCTAGGCAGAGTCGAGCCGGACTACCTGGAGGCATGATGTCATTGAGCTGCTATTTCAGTGTCTAGATCAGAATCGAGACCTTAATAGCGAGGCTACTACTACAGGATTCTTCCGTTTTGGGAGCTGTTGTTAATGGGCCCTATTCCAAAGTAATGTACAATAAGGAGGCTTGAATTCTGAACTGTAAGGTTGGAATAGCAACAGCAGCCGTCTGCCAAACATTTATCGTGCGAATAGGGATCACCAAAACGTACCTTTTCCTTGGTCCAGTCAACATAGAAACATAGGTTTTTATCTGCCAACCTATTTTTTTCGGTCCATCTAGTCTGTCCAATTATATGGATACTTTCCTTGGATTTTTTATTTAGGATGGCCTTATGCCTTTCCCATGCCTGCTTAACCTCCCTGACGGTTTTCCCGAGTGTCTCAGGGTTAAATTTCACCGCTGAGAGCAGTAACCCCGAGACACACTCGGGCTGTATACATCACCTCTCCCTGCACTCCCTCGCTGATCTCTGCAGTCTCCTCCAGTGATCGCAGTGTTTTACTTCTTGGATTCTTTCTCGCGAGGAAGGAACCAGGAAGTATAAGGTCGCCGGAGGAGGTGGCTGTGGACTTCGAGGGAGCGCAGGGAAAGGTGATGTATGCAGCGGCATCCCGAGTGTTGCTCGGGGTTACCGCTTCCAACATAGGAATTTAACCCCAAGCCACACTTGGGAATACCGCTGGGGGGGGGGGGGAAAGACCGCTTTTAGATGTTTTTTTTTTTTTCCACAAAAATTAGACCGCAAGGGAGGTTAAACTGACTTTTGAGAGTCTTCCTCAGTCCTTCTGCTCTAAAACTAGACTTGACAGAAAACTAGCTTTCTACTAAACCAATAGTTGATTTTGAGGCAGGACATCTGACCTGGACTGCACCCCTTCAAATACCAGCCCAGTGCAATTAATCACACAAGTGGATATTACCAAAACCTAATAATTATGGCAAATGTTTTGCATCTGTGTTAGTGTGTTGTTGTTTTGTTTTTAATAAATATATATATTATATTTCTCTCTATATCATTTTGTTCTCTTCTCTATTTTAAGGGATTTGCAATGCAGTATTAGGACCTTTCCTGTGATCGTTCGAGTGATTCAACGTAAATGGCGCAACATGACTTTGCTCCGGCATGGCTTAATTTCCCAACTCCACCATCTTCAAAGGTAAAACCAGCTTCCTTCATACACTTACATTTCCTTACACATGCATGTTGCTGTGATTTAAAGGGCCATGTACACCGAAGATATTGAGTAACATTTACCATGGCTAAACTACACCCTGGACTGCCATTTAGGGTGAGAAGTTGAAGGCGTCATTAGTATTCACAAGGTCTTGGCAGGTATTCCTACCTGAAACCGCTCACCCCTTCACCGAACTAGTGTCTATTCTCCCTCCTGCCTTTTGAATTGGTGTTGTCCGGCAGCTGTGATATGCAAATTATCCACAAGGGGTGCTGTTTTCTCAGTTGCCAGATGTCTATCAGAGGGATGTGGCAGCATCCTATGGGGTAACCAGTTTATCACTCGCTCACATTTAACATGCAGCTGCCAGGTTTGCCCTCTTGGGGGCTCAGAAATAGGATTTTCAATCTTCTATTATTGCATTTTTATAATGGCTTATCTATAGCCATGCTGGGTACGGCTACATACAGTAAACTTGTCACGATACAGTGGCTTTGTAAGTTTAGGGGGGTTCTTTTTGCTTTAAAATGACTTAGTTCCTGGCCGTCTCGGAGCCTGATTTATTGTAAATCACCGAATATAAACTAATGTAACTAATAATTGTGTCCTGCTGTACATGGTTTTTGGGGGTTCAAAATGCACATGGAAATCTAACGTTCAAACCGTGTACCGTCTGACACACTTGCCACTGTATTCTGGACCAGTCATGGTATTCCATGTATGGTCACTAGTTGCACCAACTGGATATCTCGGCGGCATCTGGAGTTGCCTAATCTGTCGGGATTTACCCGTGACCATTGAAATGTTTTAAGGTAGACACTGAGGAAAAATTGGGAGCCGCAACTACTCGCCCTCATTTATAGCGCATTGTTTGTAATGAACACCTGAAGTTTCTTTTTGCTCCCTACCACTAAAATCTGCTTTATAGAATCTTGTATAGATTTGTGCAATGCGTTCTTTTGTTAATCCTTGGTCATAGGATGGAAACACTGTTATGGCTAGCTGACCTCCTGGTGAGGTTGGTTTTATGTTAGCCATAAAGAATATATGTGTCAGATATTTTTGTTTATATAGATCTATCTATCCTCCCGTGGATACTCGAGTATAGCGCGACCCGACTCTAACGCGATGGATAGATTTATTATGGAATTTAGAGAATACTTTAGACTTGCATATAACGCGAGGAACAAAATTTTACTGTACCAGTAAACCATTAAAATCCTTCCAAGTTCTCTTGACCCAGTCAGGCTACCCTCAAGCCAGGGTGTTCTGCTCTATAATGATTGCAGTCGTTACAAAGTATGAAGCCAATGCCCACCCGTCTTCTTTACTAGTGATTTTAGATGGCGAGCGAGGTGAATGATTGGCCGTGATGGATCTCACCTCTCCCGATCCGGGAATTCCTGAAGTATTTGCAAGCATCAGGGAGCCCGCATTCACTTTAGCGAGACTACCGGAACTTCCGGGAGACTTGGGATCCAGAGCAAGGAATTTTTTTTTTTTTTCTTTTTCTTACACGCGTTGTCTTGAATATAACACGTCCCCTCCAATTTTAACCCCCTTAGGGACTGGGCGGTTTTACACAAATCCGTCCTTTAGTGCCCGCTGCGGTTTTTACGTTTCTGAGCTGTTCGTGTTTAGGTCAAATTTTCCTCTTACTTGTTTATGCAACCCACACATATTATACACCGTTTTTCCCACCATTAAATGGACTTTCTAAAAATACCATTATTTACATCATATCTTATGATGTACTATAAAAAATGGTAAAAACCCTTTCGTAATTTAATCTACAACCGCCAAAAAGACCTCGTCTAAATAGTTTCAAAATTTTGTCCCGAGAATAGAAATAAACAATTTTTACATGCTTTTTAACTCCTTTACTGCTGAGCCAGTTCACCTATGTGTGCTGAGCTCATTATGACCATTTTATGCACATAATTTTTAGATGACCGCCTAGGTTCTATTTCAATAAACCAGGGCTTGAAAAATTTGCTGTGAATCTAGGAGCCAGCTAAAAAAAGTTAGGAGCCAGTTTTCCCCTATGGTAATGCGCGCGTGACAGTCTCTGCCTCCCTGGTTTATTATTTAGGTATAACGACCTTCTCATATTTTATATATCTAAATAATTATTAAATATATTTTACATTAACCGTTTCTCCGTGTAAAATAACATTTTTTTTCATACAAAATGTCTCTGCAAAAGATACAAACCCCAAAAACTGAGTGTCAAATGGGTGACAAATGGCTGCTTGGAACAGCTCTCGTCGTGCACACAGCTTGCTTCCACGGACAAAGCCTTATAAAACGTGGGGATGTCAGTGGGTGGGGGGGGGTGACCCGGAGGCTTGGCTGACATCCAAATGTCAGCCACCTCCCAGGTTTAAATCACGATTCGTCGCTGTTATCACCTTTCCAGCGGTGCAAAAAGCATTGCTGTAGGGTGAATGGTTGGAGATACAGGGCTTCAAAGGATCCCTCCCCTTCCTTGATTTCAGTGCAGGTGCCGGTGGGCGCCTGCCGATGTCATCACGCAGAGTGGTGACGTCATCGTGCGTGCCGGCCCCTCTAAAACAGAGGGACAAGCTTCCTCCCTGCCAGAACTCCGTGGGAGCCAGCGAGGGAGGTAAGTATCGGCGGGAGGGATGTTAGGAGCCCGCTCATGTACGTCCACGGGTCTAAGGGAGACCCGTGGGCAGGACGTACATGGTACGTCAGCGATCGGGAAGGGGTTAATGTAAATTTGTCACCCAAATCTAGCGGTATACTCGTATCTATGTAATTTTTCTGTCTTGCCTACATATTAATGTTCTTTATGCTCATGTTCTAAACAAAGTCTTATTCCCGTAGTATTCACTGGACGTAGATAAGCCGTCTGAATGTCCTGGACTACAAGATGGCAGATATGGTGCCGTACGGAGACGCCATTCACCGGATATGTTTGATTCCTCTCTGGGATTCTCCAGTGGAGGTATGTCTTTGAGTCTATTTGCACACACACTTGAGTGTTAATGGATAAAGATTGTTTAAAACAAACCAACAATGAAATATCTTAAACTAAGTGTTTTACCTTGAATTTTTTTCTTTTTTCATTTTTTTTTTTTTTTCTTTTAACCTCCCTGGTGGTGTTCCTGAGTGTCTCAGGGTTAAATTTCACCGCTGAGAGCGGTAACCCCGAGACACACTCGGGCTGGATACATAACCTCTCCGTGCGCTTCCTCGCTGATCTCTGCAGTCTCCTCCGGCGATCGCGGTGTTTTACTTCCTGGATTCCTTCTCTCGAGGAGGAAACCAGGAAGTATGAGGTCGCGATTGCCAGAGGAGGCAGCTGGGGACATCGAAGGAGAGATGTTTCTAGCGGCATCCCGAGTGTTGCGCGGTGTTACCGCTTCCAACATAGGAATTTAACCCCGAGCTACACTCGGATGCCGGTGGGGGGGGGGGGGGAATCGACCGTTTTCAGCAAAGATTTTTCTGAATAAATAGACCACCAGGGAGGTTAATAAAATGCCTTGATTGAAAGCATTGCTGTTAATAAACACAATGTTTCTCTTTGACTAAAGTCAATCTAGGTAAAAAAGAGAACCACGGTTGGAGATCACAAAGCGTCGGGGGTCCTGAGAATATAAATCCGCGTCTGGCATTCGGTGGTGCCATTTCCCGTGCTTCCAGCAGCACCACCTTCCATGTTGGGAAAAGCCTTTCTGAGGGTTCTACGTCAGAGACTGACCGGTGGAAAGATGAAAGAGAGAAACGCAGGCAGATCCGTGCTGACTTTTCAGAGTATTTTGTAAGTGCCTTTTATTTTATATATATATATATTATATATTTTATTAAGGTCATTTGTGCCATTCGACGCCATATGTTTGTTTCATACAGCGTTCATTCCAACTGAATGTTCACAGCTGCGCACTGTTGGGGCTTCTTGGGTAGATTTAATATTCTTCAAAGTAAAGGGTTTGAAATATGGCCGGGTAGCTGGTAATGTACAATGAAGATCTTGTCAATAGGTAATAGTATGTGATCTTGGTGCTCTTCCTGGTTATTGTAATGGAACAGCAAAGCCGTTGAACATTTTTTTTAGTGAGGTTTGTGGCTGCTATTTACAGCTTGTTTGACTGGTGATAGGACAGTGAAATGTTTCAGAGGGCACACAAATCTTATTAAAAAAAAAAATCTGCAAATGAGGTATTCTTAATACTACAACTAGCAAGGTCTCTCTTGAAATCTGTTGGTGTTTGCTTGGAATGGAATGTGACTTCCTTGTCCTCTCTCCTCCTATCGCTGGTTCATGTAGGAGTAGTGTTTCTATGAATACTCGTTCTTGCATGAGCCTAAACTTATGACCAGTGCATGCCAGACAAGGTTGAGAATTGACGAACCTGGGAATTATTTATTATATATATTATTTATTTTTTTAGACTTTTTTTAAAAAAAAATTATATTGTTGGTAGGAACCTTCTTCTGTTTGATCCTATTTGAGCTCTAGGCACCTGTTTTTAAAAATGATTTTTTTTCTCTCCAGCCTTCTCTGTACCAGCAGACAGATGTGGAACTTGCCCAAGTCCAACCGTTTTCAGCAGGAATATGGGGTAAGGTTTTATATACTGTGTCTCCCCATCCACTCACATGTAGAGGTCTATAACAGATCTAAATAAATGGTGCATCCTTCCTTGCTGAATCACATGTTGGCAGCTTTTCAGGTTCGCGTTGCATGGAAGATAAAATGCGGCTTGTCTAATGTGATTTCCCCACCTCCCCCCCCCCCCCTTTCTCTCAAAGATTACCCATTAGGCACAACATCTAGAACATCACCAGTACTTGGGATGAAAGATTTTACGCTATCAGGATATCAGATGGCATCAAGCACCTTTATCCAGCCATCGAAGAACTGGCCAGAGACTCTCTCAAGTCTAAACCCAAGCAATGAATCTCCTCAACCTAGTGTAAGTAGTGCACTGGTTAATTGCACCTACATCATGACGTATCCTTGCACACTGTAGTAACTAATGCCTATGGTTTATGGTAGGAACTGTAAAAAAAATATTGTTAAATCAAATCAATATTCCTATTCATATATACCAAAGCATGCATCTCAGATGACCTGTTATTTTTCTCATAAGCAAGAATGGCGCAAAAAGCCGTGCTATGCTATAGCGGAGATAACTGATGTAAATCACACGTGATTTGGTGCTTCACGTATATCTGGCATGTCTTTATTCAGCCAGTGCTTTTATTAAAACTCAGACATTTATAACCAAAAAGATTGTTCCAACAACACAATTACCGTAGCCAAACCCATAAAACAAAGAGTGGCCCCTTTTCTAACAGCTTGCTCATATTACACATTCCTTTTTGTCTACATAGGATACGAAGTGAAACATTTTTAGTCTGAGCTAAAGGGGGCAGAGGGGGTATGTCAACTAACAGGGTTATTCAGAGAAAGGTGAAAACCAGGAGACGAGAACAAAGAGCCGATTTTGGAAAGTGAGATAAATGGGAGAATTTAACCTGGATTTTTCACTTCTCCTTTTTCCTGAGTCACCTTTCCTTGAATAGACTTGTATGTGAAACTTTCATATGTGCTTAAGATGCAAGGAATTATGTGGAACTTTCTGCTAACTGGGGCCTTCTAATGCCTGTCACAAAGACTCTAGTTACTAGTAGATATGGGGGTCAGCAAATCTCGGCCCCTCAGATGTTTTGAAATGTTTCCTATAAGGTTCTGCTAATGTAGTCGTGCATCATCGGAGGTGCAGTGCCAAAACATCTGGAGGGCCAAGGTTGCAGTAGATTAACAACTTTTTTTGTGGGGTGTTCCTCTATGCGCGTATAGACACACGTTATTATACGTAGAATTTATTTTTTATTAAAAAACCCTTCCAACTATACATTAATATTCTACCAGTTTTGATTGGAGGGTTTGCAGATCCATATAAAAGCACACTACGTGGACTTTTGCAGAACACTGGATGATCCCTTTGACTTGCTTGTTGCTAGAAGTAAATCTTAAAATAAATTTTTTTTTTTTTTTTTTTTTTTTTTGTGTTGCAGGAGAATTATCCTTCGTTGGAAAATCTTAACCGCGTGGTGTCTGCAGATTCTGTTCGTGACAACTTCGGTCTGAATATGTCAATGTTTGATGACATCCTAGCCAAGCAACACAGTCCTGTAAAAGAGGTATAAAACTCCTTTCGGTTTCAATATTTGTTACTTTTAGCCAATAATCTATATGTTTTTCTTTCCCATGGTTTTACGATACGTTTTCTAATGTCCTGATTGGCTCAACCATCCTGAAAAAGTAGCCATGTCTCAGTTGGGTTTTGACCTAAAGAGAATCTATAAACATAGGGCGGTTATACAGTGGAGCTTCCGCTGTCTCTCCAGATTCCTCTTGTGAAATAAGCATGTCAATGCTGCAACACTGGCATTTGCTGAATAACACTGATAGAATATCAGAGGGATTTAGATTGAGGGACTGGGCACTTAAATGGCAGATGCAATTTAATGTAGATAAATGCAAAGTTATGCACTTTGGAGTGAAGAACACACAAGTAATTTATACCCTAAATGGTACGGAGTTAGGGAAATCCAAGCAGAAGGATTTGGGAATAATCATAGACTTCAAACTAAGTAACAATGTGCAATGTCAAACAGCAGCCGCCAAGGCCAGCAAGGTATTGGCATTAAAAGGGGATTTCACTCTTGTGATGAAAACATAATTTTTGCCTCTTTTTATAAATCAATGGTCAGACCGCACCTTGAAATATGCTGTGCAATTTTGGGCACCTGTCTTAAGAGATATTCTAGCGCTAGAAAAAGTGCAGAGACTGGCGACTAAGGCTGGGGTCAGACGAGCGCAGTGCGAACGCGCGTGCAGGCGCACTTAATCACGGCCGTAGTAGCAGCAAGTGCCAGGCAATGACGGCCAATATACGAAGTACGGTCGCACAAAAGTCCGGCTGCGCAACGCAAGTGGAAAACTAACGCATTTTTTCGAGAACGTTAAACTGCTAGTACTGACGTACAGAGTGCGCTGCGCCCGCTAGCGGCGTGTGTGCGTGAATTGGAGATGTCAGACACTGCTAATGTCCGGCCAACATAACGTCCAGATGCACAAAGTGTTTTATTGATGATCCGTACAAAATCACGGATGCAAATGCGCATCGTATGACCGCTATCGCGTATTCCGTGAAAAAATACGTCCATTCGTTCGAACGCACTTTTTCACAGACAACGCGAAAATGCGTTCGTCTGACCCTAGCCTAAATTAATAAGGGGAATGGAAAGTTTAAGTTATGAGGAAAGACTAACACGCTTAAACCTGTTTAGTTTAGAGAAACGGCGCCTTAGAGGGGATCTGATAACTTTATATAAATATATTCGGGGCCATTATAAACCATTGTCTGGAAACGTATTCATTAACAGGACTATATACAGGACATGAGGTCACCCATTTAGACTGGACTAAAGGAAATTCAGCTTTAAAACATAGCAAGGGTTACTTTACAGTGAGAATAAAGCTGTGGCATTCTCTGCCTTTTGAGGTGGTTGGGTCAGACTGTACAGACTTTTAAAAAGCGACTGGTGACTTCCTGCAGACACAATATTAAGGGTTATAATATTTAATATGTGGGTAAAAGCTGCTTGATCAAAGGAGAAATCTGACGCCATTCTGGGGCCAAGGAATTTTCCCCAGTGTGTTGCATATTGGCGAGCGCTTCAGACTGGGTTTTTTTGTCTTTTGTATCAACAGTAGATGTTGTGTGAAAGGCTGAACCCGATGGACGCATGTCTTTTTTTTCCAGCCTCAGTAACTATAACTATGTAATATTCCTGTGTTTTTAGACCCCCCCCCCCCCCCAACAACAAAAAAACCCTCACAAGATAGAATTTGAGCAAGCACAGTGTACAGGAATTCTTTAGACTCTGGCACAAGTGGATATCGCGAAGGGGACACTCTTGGAAATCAGTTATTCGGTCTCTTAGCATTGTGCCTGTGATTTTGCTCTTGGCCTAAACGTTAAAACAAGCATGTCCTAACGTGCACAAATTTATTTCTTTTATATTCCTTATTTTTAGGTGGCTAGTGTGTCTGAACTTCACGACCAACTTGATGACAGACTTGATTCTTCGCATGTGGAGGATAAAGATGAATTCTTTGATCTAAACGATGAACCCAGCAGTTCTTCGGTCCATGTGCCTTCAAAGGGTTCTGAAGGCGGCAACCTCTCTAGCTCACTAGAGGAAGAGTACAAGTAAGCAATTAGTGGTTGCAACATTAACGATGACAATGATTGAGATAAAGAACCATAGGAAATAAACACCCATTACTATTGAGTGTATATCTGCCATGCATGACAAGATTGATGGTAGATCCTCAATAGCGCATACACTGGTCGGTGATGGCAAACCGTAGCACCCCAGATGTTTCAGGACTACTTGCCCCATGATGTTTAGTGTCACACAAGGCTGAGCATCATGGGACACGTATTTCAGTACCATCTGTGGTGCCGAGATTCACAATCCCTACACTAGGCCAAATCCTCAGAATCATGGAATTTATATTTCTGCAACTGCTCGGGTATCTGTCTTGGGACCAATGCTGGTTCAGGTGTTTTGCATGCCGAGGTTTTCCTCTTTTATTTTGTGTGTGTGTGTCTTAAATGTCATTTTGGAATGTCTTGGCAGAAGGGCATTAGAAAGCTAATGACATGTTGCTTCTGATGGTCTCATCTTTTTAGTGTGAAATCGCTTGTACTTTAAAGATATTCTGTACGATTTTTGTAAACTTTTTATGTCAAAGTAATTTTATAAGGTTTATAATATTTTTCTATGGTTTCAGATTATTGAAAGCGATGGGGTGGGATGAAGATGATGACAGTGATCTATACGCACCATTAACAGAAGAGGAGTTGCAAGAATTCCATTGCATTTGCCAACAGGTAATTTGTGTGCGGATGTGTAACACTGACCTGCACTGTGTATGCGTTTCGATGTTTCTTTGTTGTAGAGAAAAGGGCTTATTCGGACTTTTTTGCTGTATGCAGGGGGAGACAACCAGCTCAGAGCAGAGATGTCCTACTGGATGGCCCTCCGCTTGGTCCATGCGCTAGATCGTCGGTAGCACACTGTTAGGCTCGTGTCAGACGAGCGCAGTGTTCACGTCCGTGTTGCCGCACATTTTAACGTTCGTGGTAGCATACAATTATGATAGACCCACACACGAAGTGCGGACGCACAATGGACGCGGCAAACGGACGCAAGTTAGGCAAGAACGTAAAACCTCTAGAACGGACATGCGCAGTGCGCTGCGTCCGCAACGTCCTCATAGCTTTATGTGTGAGTGATGGAACGTAGTCAGACTGCTTTTTTGACGTCCAGCGTTTTTGACAGACAAAATGTTTTTTCATATTAATTTTATTTCCCATCTACATCAGTCAAAAAAAAATGCCAGTCACAAAAACTGACTGTGGTCACTACCTTGTCGTCAGAAAGTACGTCCATTGTGCACGGACGCACAGAATGCGTTCGACTGACCCTAGCCTTAGTCAAGCCCACAAAGCGGAGGGACGTCCTGTAGGACATCTCTCTGCTCAAACACCCCTCCCCCCCCCCCCCCCCCCCGTGTCGGCACAAACATGCTGATCTATTTCTTTTCTTTCTTTTTTGTACTTGCGTTTTAAAAACGAAAAATGAAGTTGGGTTTTTATCGGTTTCCTCTTGAGGATCTCTCGTATGATGCAATATTTACCAAAATCTGTGTAAAAGGTCTTTCCTTTTTTTTTTTTTTTTTTTCTTACCGCTTTTATTTAAGAGGGAATATTTAGATAAGACTTCAGGAGGTCTATTGTGTTCTCCAGGTTGCATGAGCAAAAAATATAGCAGCTGAATGAGCTTGGACGGGGAGTTTAAGACCTCTTAACCTCCCTGGCGGTCTAATTTTTTCAAAATTTCGTGTCTAAAAGCGTCTCATTTATTTTATATTTTTTTTTTTAAAGGAAACGTGTTTTGTACATAGTTAGCCTGTAATAATTAGGAATCACACACTGAAATCTGTGCAATTGAGTCCTTACTGGTAAAATCCTTTTATAATTACATTAATAAATAGTAAATACACTGAGTCCAATAAAGTTTGAAACACAACATAATAATTTATTATCCCAAAAATAATTATCCAAAATAATGCAAATAAATGATATTTAATAAAATACCACAAACCCTAAAATCTGTCTGCAAGCAAGGGTGAGACAATGTATGGTCTATTTCTTATCCTGTACTGCCACCTAGTGGCCGTTCATAAACATTACACTGTAATCCAAAATGTAAACTGTAAAAAAGATTCCTTTTATGCTAGCCCCGCCCCCCTGCATCGTGTGACTCGCAGGGAGCCTTCCAGGAAGCAGCTCGCTGCGATCACACTGCGGGGACAGCGAGGGAGCCAGGAGGAGGTGAGTAAACATCCAGCCCGAGTGTGGCTCGAGGTTACTGTTCGCAGTAGCGAAATTTAACCCCGAGTCACACTCCGGAATACCGCCAGGGAGGTTAAACTGGGTGCACTATTCCGACCCTGGTGTAAACTTTACCAGAACTGTTAACGTCCCAGTGCAATTGAAATCTATGGTGTTACTAAGTTCACAGCAGCTCTGGTTAAGTATACAGCCGGGTCTGAATATGTACCTAAATTGGGAAAACATTGACTGTGTGTGTGGGTCGCTGCTCAGAGGAGCTTACTGTGGAAGACTCTTTGCATGCATTTTGTTTATTTGCATCAATTCACAAACTGGATCTGTGGCTTAAAGCATGCCAAAAGGACCTAGGGGTGCAATCTCCTTGATTAAAGCTCGGGTCAGACGAGCGCAGTGTTCACGTCCGTGGTAGCATACGATTTTATAATCGAGACCGCACAGAAGTGTGGACGCACAACGGACCCGGCAAACGGACACAAGTTGGGCAAGAACGTAAATCCGCTAGAACGGACGCACAGAGTGCGCTGTGTCCGCAGCGTCCTCATAGCTTTGTGTGTGAGTGATTTAACGAAGTCCTACTGACTGCATTTTGAGGGACAATGTTTTTCATATTCCTTTATTTTCCCTTCTACATCAGTCAAAAAAACTTCAGTCACAAAAACTGTGTGGCCACTACCTTGTCAGTCAGAAAGTACGTCTGTTGT
Organism: Leptobrachium leishanense; assembly: GCA_009667805.1. NCBI lineage: Eukaryota > Metazoa > Chordata > Amphibia > Anura > Megophryidae > Leptobrachium > Leptobrachium leishanense. The sequence goes on along the minus strand of CM019063.1, from coordinate 19,075,477 downwards.
GCACGGACGCACAGAATGCACTCGTCTGCCCCTAACCTTAATGTTTTCCGCTAAAAACCTGGGCGCAATTCCTCTGCTTTAGTGGTACAATTTGGTTGTCCGTTGAGCTAGTAAGTTTAAAAAACCATTTTAACTCATGTTTTTGTGTATTCTCTAAAAGCATGGCATCCAAAAGAAGAGCTGTCTTTCGTTGGATCCCGAGCTGATTTCCTGGAACCCTGACAGCTCCACTACCGAAAATGGAAAAGAAGCCGCTGCTGCCGCCACCACCACCATGAACAGTGATGCACCTGATGACGATGCATGATTTGATTGGGTCACACTTGATTCTGTTTCTAGGATGATGCTTGTGAAAACGGAAGATTTTTGGCTTTGCACTGAATGCAATGTAGACTCCACTTCGAATCCTTCCACTCACTGCATCCTCTCCCTTGGTGTAGCAATATGACACTGTAACAGACTGGAGTTGTCTCCTTTCAATTAAACAAAAGTGTAAAATTTGGAGAAAAAGAAGAAAAAAAATTGTTTAAAAATAAAAAAAAAGACAAAAAAAAGCACAAAAAAACCAAACTAAAAGTCTTGGCCACAAGGCACTTTAATACATATATATATTTCTGACTTCTAAAATCAATGATGTAGCATGTTTAACGGTCTACGTTCTCAGATGATTAGGGGGGAGGGGGTGGGGGGAGGGTTGTGTGTTTTTTGTTTTTATTTTGTTTTTACTTTTTGTTATTTTGTAGCAATGAAACAACGTATTTGCTATTATGCAGGTTCGAAGCATTTCCTTTCAGTGTTTCACAATTTAAAGTTCTGTTTGGGTTCTTGCACAAACCATGGTCCTTTAAAGTTGACAAGGACTAAATTTGTTCAAAATAAAGCTATTTTGATATTAAAAAGTGTTTGAAATTAAAAAGGGGTTGTGGTTTTTTTTTTTTTTTTTTTAAATTAAAATTCTGGCACTTCCTGGGTCACAACCTTGATGAAAACTAATGCTGGCAGATCTACATATTCTACATTATTGTAGAAAGTGTGTGTTGCACATGTGACGTTGCTGTTTGGGAGCTCCAATCAATCCAATATCCCTTCTATGCTATTGACACCCAGAACTTCCTGTCCTCTGATTTCTCTTCCCCCCCCCCCCCCCCCCCATCCCATGCTTGTGTCCTGTCTAACTGGATGACTGCTCATTTTCTATAGTTCAGTGTTTCCCAAACCTGTCCTCAGGACCCTCAACCCTGACAGATTTTGCAGATCACCTTGGGAGAATACAGAATGAATCCTGCAATCACTGAGCAGTGAACCATATCACCTGTGCTTTGCTTCAGATATCCGTCAGGACCCTCTGCCTCAACAGGTTTGGGAAACAATGCTATAGTTCAACTGCTCAAAAACTGAACTTGTCTTTTCTGGCTCTAAATCCAATTCTCCTGCACATAACACATCTTCTACATCTTAAATGTGCATTACCTTTTTGTGTTCTTTCATCTCTCCTTCAAATACCTTCACCAGATCTTGTCAATTTCGGCTAAAAAATGTACATATACACCCTATAACCCAGGAATCTACTGAAATGCTCATTCCAGCTCTTGTCTCCCACCTCAACCATTGTAACCCTTTTCTCATGTCCTTAGATTATCCCTCTACAGTCTGTTTCCTTTCAGGTCTAATACCTCACATACTTTGCGCCTCGCGACACTGGTTCCCGGTTTACATTAACATTTTAATTTCAAAATATTTGGTCTATGCGTATTCCCTCTCACTATCAGAACTTTTCAGTGTCCCTCTATATATGGAACTCTCTCACCCACAGCGTTTGGTTCTCCTCTTGCCTCCAGTCTTTTGCAACTGAGCTCATTCTATAATACCCGTCCCATATTGCACCTTTCAAGATCTCCCAGACAGCCCCCATGCACTCCAACACGTTGCATACTCGTCGGCTACCCACTCTCACGTGTGTCGCACCACAATTCTTTATTGACAGAACATTCAGAACTTTTTTGCTTGTCCTACCTGTTGTACAGATCTAGAGAATATGATGGTATTTTATACCTATTATAGAATGCCACAATGTGGGGCATCTTGTATGGGATCCTTGCAGCTTTCTTCATGAATTGCTTATAAAATGTCATCTCTATCAACTTCAGAGCTTAAGCACATTGTCTACCGTTAACACACAATTTTAACCTTTTATGGAACATCCCGTTAACCTCCCTGGCGGTCCGATTCTAACATCTTTTTATATGTCAAAGTGTTGCTCGGGGGTTAACTTTCAATACTGAAAGGGGTTTCCCTGAGCACATGTCCTGCACTCCCTCGCTGTCCCCGCAGTCACAGTGCAGCCGATCGTGACATCACACTTCCTGGTTCACTCGAAGAGAACCAGGCAGTGTGACGTCGCGAGCGGCGGGAGGGAGCGCAGGACATGTAGGTATACAGCCTGAGTGTGTGGCTTGGATACCGCTTTCGGTACAAAAAGTTAACCCCGAGCCACTCTTAGGAAAATCGTCGGGGACGGAGGGGTTTAAACCTTCACTGTTTTGGGGGGGGGGGGGGAAAGATGTAAAAAACACTTGGTAAGTACAGCTTTTATTGAATAAGCTAACGAATTCCCTTGTATCGTGCAATTTTGTGGCAGTTCGGCTATTCAACTGCTAATTTGGCAAAATATGGTGCAGTTTGGCAGTGAAATTGGCTCTTTAAATGTAATGGTTAATCTATTCCGAGCACACCGAAATGTTGTCAGAATGCCCAGATTGTCAGTGGTTCGGTTTGACAGGTTTAAACAGGAGACCCATAACATTCAATGTTAAAAAAATATCGTTTTTATTCAACTGTGCTTTTATTTTTTTCACATAATTTTGGGGGTATTTTCTTTTTTCTGTATTCAGGTAAAATTTGATTCCAAATTGGAAAGGTTTGTTATTTTTACTCCTTTTTATTCTGTAAAAGGCCATTTTTATTTTTCATAGGATCCTTTCCATACATGTAGTGGCAGTACCCTCGAGTTTTCCTTCCTCTCCCAAAAACCAGACAGGTTGCCTCCAAAGCTTTTTCCGACAAGAAAAAAATGTAGAGACACAGGGAAGTACCCTTCCCCCATCAGCTCCTCCCAATTACCTGTAGGACACCTCCGAACCAGGAAACCCCATGTCTTCTTCCTGTCCTCGGACAGGCAGTTGTCAGTGGAGTGGTGCTGGAGTGCTTTTGTTCCGGGGGTGGCTGCTTGTGTCACGTCTGCCAATGGTTTTTCTGCGTTGCTACTGGGAGGCAGGCGGCTGACATGCTTCCGGTTCCCGCTGGGAAGTTGCGCGTGGCTCTGCGGGGTGGCTGCAGCCGCTAGGTGGAAAGCATCGTAGGGGCTATGATGAGACAGTGGAGCGCTGGCTTGTGCAGGAACAGGTGATTCTGTGGAGCCATATTTCTTTGTGTCCTTCTAAATGCGTGCCATGTCTGCAGCCAGCTAGCCTGAAAGCGATATTTGATGGTGTTGTGACCTTCTCCGAAGGACTTCCAGTCTCACCCCAGGTGATGCTCATGGTTGCCCAGGTAGGACTGGTTGCTGAAGAGATGGTGTATGTTTGTTTGGGTTTTATTATATGCTCAGGGAAGTTTTTTGTCTCTTTTCTGTCTCTTCTTTTGTCGCTGTCCTGTCTTATTAGAAAGTCTGCTACGGGAGACACTCCTGGGGGAAAAATAAAGGGCAAGGCCTCATCTAAAACAAAACATTCAATTTGTGCTGCATGTGCACAACTTAGATGGCCCCAGGAAAAAGTTGTGTAACATTTGTTCTCTGGAAGTTGCTGAAGGATCAAAAAATAAATAAATCTGAACTGTCCACCTCTTGGCTTCGAGACAACCTTAAACAGACTTTTCCTGAGATGAGGTCTGCGGTTATGCAGCCTGCTCAGCTTGTGGAATATGTGGGGCCCTCAGTTACCAAGTTGGCTGCAGCAAGGAAATGGAAGTATGGTACTTTGACATGAGTATTGTAATGACACATCCTGTGCGATGACGTCAGTTTCAGGCGCCCACCTGGCACAGCCGGGAGAGTGCCTGAAATGGAAAGGGTGTTGTCCTTTGGACCAATCTCCCTCCTGATCGGGGATGAATTAAAAAGAAGCATCCTGGAAAGGTCACAATGTGACTCTCAACCCCTTATGAGTCGGTCCATGATCCGGCGCCAATCGGCGCAGGATCGCTGACTTGTCCCGGAGGTGGCTGACATCTTGGATGTCAGCCAAGCCTCCAGGGCCACCCTCCCCGCCCACTGACGATGCACAGGTGTGAGATGACATCAGTTGGGCAATTAACCCTTGGCTGCCCCGTGGGGATGAATGATAGGGGAGTCCTTGGGAGCATGGCCTTGACTTGACAGCATATGGTGGAGCAGGACTGGTATGGTATAGTGGGGCAGGGCTGGTACAGCAAAGCAGGAGTGGCACAACAGGAGACTACGGTGGTTGGAATCTTTGGAGGAGCGTGTGGTCATCAGAGTCTACACCTAAGCCGGTGATTGTTCACTCAATGCTGAAGCATGGAGAGGAGGGCGTGACTTCCTTTTAAAGGAAATCTGAGTATGCTTCAGACAGGTGTACCTGATGTCTCTGTGGTCAATAGTAATACCAGGATTTATGTCCTGGATACATAGAGTGGAGTCCTGGATAAGATAAAATAATGGCTGTTGCCATGGTTCATACAGCAGCAGTGCCAGACCAGGCAGGGGCTCTATGGCGGCGATTGCGTGTCCCTTGGCTTGGGACCTTACAGAATCATACAAGTCTAGTCAGGATGATGATTTCATGTTGGATCGCCATGCACTTTTTATGCATACATAGGACTGCGTGTTCTTCCTAAGGCTAGGGTCAGACGAACGCATTTTTCACGTTGTCCGTGAAAAAGTGCGTTCGAACGAATGGATGTATTTTTTCACGGAATACGCGATAGCGGTCATACGATGCTCATTTTCGTCCGTGATTTTGTACGGATCATCAATAAAACCCTTTTGCGTCTGGACGTTATGTTGGCCGGACGTGTGCAGCGTCTGACGTCTCCCAATCACGCAAACACGCCGCTATGCGGCCGCAGCGCACTCTGTACGTCAGTAGTAGCGGTTTGATGTTCTTGAAAAAAATGTGTTCGTTTGCCACTTGCGTTGCACGGACGAACTTTCGTGCGGCCGTTCGTCGTATGTTCCCCGGCATTGGACGTCATTTGCTGCTAGCACGGCCGTGATCTCGTGCGGCTAAACGCACGTTAAAAATGCTTTCGTCTGACCTTAGCCTAAACAACTCAATATTATTTTCATCAGTCCACAAAACATTTTCCCTGTAGTGTTGTGGAGTGTCAAGGTGGTCTTTGGCAAACTTTACATGCGCAACAATGTTTTGGTTTTATTTGTTCTGCCATGACCACCATGTCTGACCACAATGTTTTCTGTGTACAAAACTCATGAGCAGATATATTAACCAGTTCCATTGATTTCTTCCAAGTCTTTAGCTGTCACGCTGGATTTATGATTTACTGAGCATTGTGCGGTGTCCTCTGAGTTATCTTGTCTGGAGGCGCCACTTCTAGGGAGAGTAGCCACAGCGCGAAATCATCGACATTTATAGACAGTTTTTCTAAGAGCGGACAGATGAATATCTAAGCTGATTTAGAGATAACTTTGTAACTTTCCAGCTTTATACAATGTAACAATTCTTGATCGCAGGTCTTCGGAGGGCTCTATTTTGCGAGACATGTGTCACGACGACAGCTCGTTTTCTAAATAGCAAACTCAAAATGTTTGATTGCATTTTATACGTCAAAGTAACTCCAACCCACACCTCCAATCTCATTTCATTAATTGGATGCCGGGATTGCAAATTCCCAACTCTAACTAGCTGTTTCTGTAGTTATTAGCCTAGAGTTTCACATAGTTTTTTCCAACCTATACTGTGAATATTTGAAGGATACATTCAATATGTACAGGAACAATACAATCATTTGTGTGTCACTAGTTAACCCCTTAACGCCAGTCGGGTGGTGCCTGGCGGAAGGGGGTTAATGCTGGCAGGGTGTACTAGTATACTCCACCGCCAGGTGCTGCGGTGGGCCTCTCTTTCAACCCGCCCACGCAGCAGCCAATTCAGAACTGCCGGCTGGGTGGAGTAGAGTTAACATCACTGCTCTATAACCGTGGAGACACTGGAGAGGTGCTCTTGCCGGGATCGAACCTGTAAGGGTCCTTCGGCAAGACGCCTAACGGTACATACTCGCCACCCAGGACATACTTGAAAATTAGAGAAATCTCAATGTATCCTTCCTGGTAAAATACTTTCTCAAAAAAAAAAAAAATTCACCACAGGGTCCTCGAAGTGCACCAAATGGATCCACAGAACGCCGTCGATAAATCTGCCAAATGTAGCCACAAACCGCCGAACGCAGGCAATAAACCGCCAAGAAAATGCTGATAAGCTGCTGAACGCAGCTGACGAATACGCCGAACAGACCGCCGAACGCAGCCACAAACTGCCAAACGCTGCTGAACAGACTGCCGAATGTCACTGAAACCCTCCAATTTTCAAAATCATTTTAAACAAAAATAATGTATGAAAATGCATGGAAATAATATATTAGGTCCTATGAATAACAATAAAAAGGTCTGTTCCAGAATTTAAAAAAATTTCCATTTAGTGAAAAAAAAATCTGAATAAAAAAATTTCGCTGAAAAATGCTTAAAAAATTGTAAAAAATAAATTAAATTAATTGAAAGACGTTTTGCTGCAAATGAAAAGAATAAACAGTTTAGTAAAAAAATTAATATAAACAGGGATTTTTTTTACATTGAAACCTGTGGGATTCTCACAAAAGCCGTGAAAATGAGGGCATTTCGCCAACATTTCGGCAACATTTCGGGACTGTTTGGCATTCTCTGAATAGATTAACCATTACTTCTCAATTGCACTGTATTTCACTGGCAATTCGCCAGTATTTGATGAATTGCCAGCTTTCTGAATAGCCGAATTGGCACGAAATTGCAACGTCCGGTACAATTTGGTGGCAGTTCGGCAGTCTTTGAATAACCCCTTTAGGGCCATATTACATTGATAACACTAACGTTAGTGCTCACCTGTGTGAGCGATAACGTTAGTTCTGGTTGCCTTAGCGCGGGCGCACCATATTGCGATCCAAAAGCTTTTCAGCGCGAGGTTACTGCACTTTGCGCTCCCTATGCTTAACATGGGGAGCGCAAAGTGTTAATTAGCGTTAGGATTACAAAGTCCTAACGCTAATTACCGTCTGGCTGCGGTTATCTCGAAGTTAACCACAGCGAGGACCTGGTGCTAACGGATTCCGCTTCTGCAGGATCCATCAGCACCAGCCGAAAAGAAAACCAAACATCGGATACTCACCTTCCATCCCGCGGCGAGAACAGCGGCTTCATCTGCTTCCTCTTGCCGCCGGCAAAAGTTCCCCCAGTCTCCCTCTGCGAATCACTATGCCGACCTGCCGGATCGTGTGAGGCGAGATCCTGCAGGTCATGTGACCGGCAGTGGAAGCCTCAATGGAGTCCTACGTACTCCACGGCGGCGCTTAGTGCTGCCACGACCATCCTGAGGCTTAGCGGTGCGTTACAGTGCAGGCTGCTGGATTAGCGCCTGCATCGTAATATCACGCTAAAACGGGGACACTAAGGAGAAACCTGCAGGCGCAGATTTTTTTTTCACTAGCGTCCCCGTTTTACCGTGATGATCATAATATGGCCCCCAGTATCTGAAATTCTATTTTATTGGCAATTGTCACAATTCTATCTTCCTGCCAGCAGAGGACACTGTTGCTGCTGTATATCATATATCTCGCTGCTGTATTGGAGTTATATTCCTGTTAATGATCTGTTGTACATACTTGGAACTCGGTCGCTGCACGGCACCAGAAAAGCCGGTTTCCAGTGTTTATTAATTGATACGACGATACGATGCCAAGCTTTAGTCTTATTTTAAATTAAGGTGATTATCGCTATAACAACATAGAATAAACCTGTTTTAAAGGGAAGTGGTGTTTTTTTATCACTTAAAGGAACACTGGACTTAGGCTGGGGTCAGACTAACGCATTTTTAACGTGCGTTTAGGCGCACTTAATCACGGCCGCAGTAGCAGCACATGACGCGCAATGACGGCCAATATACGAAGTATGGCCGCACGAAAGTCTGGCCGTGCAACGCAAGTGGAAAATGAACACATTTTTTCGAGGAACGCAGAACCGCTAGTACTGACGTACAGAGTGCGCTGCGGCGGGATAGCGGCGTGTGTGCGTTATTAGGAGATGTCAGACACTGCTAATGTCCAGCCTACATAACGTCCAGACGCAAAAAGTGTTTTATTGACGATCCGTAAAAAATAACGCATGAAAATGCGCGTCGTCTGACCGTTTTTGCGCATTCCGTGAAAAAATACGTCAATGCGTTCGGACGCACTGTTTTGACGGTCACTACGAATAATGCGTTCGTTTGACCCTAGCCTAAAACAAGGGGTTCAGGTGAAGACCACAAGGGTATCTCTTGACCTCCAATACTATTATTTACTAACACATCCCAATGGTGACGCATGCTGGTGGTAGCATACAGATATCCAAACAATGACAGACGCATGGATGGATTCATGCAGACGCACAGGCATAAATACATGCAAATAAATGGAAGGAAGCATTCATAAGGTACATACCATGTATATTTAGATATATACACCATAGATCCTGTCTGGGCCAAGCTGGGTTAAAAAATAGGCCTAAGTATGTATATTTTTAAATCAGAAAAGCCCATTACGTTTATTTCTACAACGAAAAAAATAAAAAATTAACATGCATACACATATATCCACACATTAAGCTATGCATGTACACGTAAAAAATTAGGTACACATTGGCACACCAATTCACATTGAGAGTTACTCAGAAAGCACCAGTGTTTTCTGAAGTTACAAATTTCGGTGTTTCACAAATGGAAATCTAAACAGCAGCAGGAAAGCTTTCACTAATGAAGCCTCTCCTGCCACTGTTTGTTTTTATTTTTTAATTGCGAAAAATTGTCTCCACTACAACTTCAGCAAACACCGGCGCTTCTTGATTTAGCCATACATTTACACACACTCTCTTAGCCATGTATTTATACACAGCCATACATTTTAACATGCTAGAATTCTGAAAACGAAGCCCCCCCCCATGCTTTGATACCAGGGTTCCTTTTTATCTCCTACAAAACAACTGTAGGGCTGGCTGACAAACCACTGATAACAATATTGTGTCATTGCCGGTCAGCACGGACATGTTGACCGGCTGTCAGGGCTACTATCGGGGGTGACAGCTGATGACTTGTTCACAGGCCCGAGGGACCCGGCCACTGCCAATCCATGGGCGGCTTGTCTAATCACTCACTTATCTTTTGCAAAAGTCACTTACCAAAACTAAGGCTAAGGTCAGACGAAAGCAGTTTTAACGTGCGTTTATCCGCACTAAATCACGGCCGTGCTAGCAGCAAATGACGTCCAATGCCGGGCTGCATATGAAGAACAAAAGTGCGGCCGCGCAACGCAAGTGGCAAACGAACGCTTTTTTTCGAGAACGTCAAACCGCTAGTACTGACGTACAGAGTGCGCTGCGTCCGCATAGCGGCGTGTGTGCGTGATTGGGAGACGACAGACGCTGCTCATGTCCGGCCAACATAACGTCCAGACACAAAAAGTGTTTTATTGATGATCCGTACAAATCACGGACGAAAGCGCATCGTATGACCGCTATCGCGTATTCCGTGAAAAATACGTCCATTCGTTCGAACGCACTTTTTCACGGACAAAGCGAAAAATGCGTTAGTCTGACCCTAGCCTTAACCACTTCAATGCGGAGGACGCGCTCAGCGCGTCCTCCGCATTACGCGCTGGTATGCGGAGGACGCGCTGAGCGCGTCCTCCATTGGGTCAGCGTTCGGCCGGTTTTCGCCGATCGCTGCCCCTCCGGTGCGGGCTGACATCCTTGATGTCAGCCGCGCATCGAACCCCAGCCGCTGGTATTAGGTGTCATCGCGGCAGCGCGATGACACTAATTCAGGCGCCCCCCGCATGTGCGGAGGAGGCGCCTGAAAGGGAGGGGGGGAGGTCCTTCAGACCTCTCTCCCTCCCGATCGGCGGCTCTGCGGGGGTTAACCCAGGCATCATTTGGAAGGGCACAGCCTGCCCTTCCAAATGGTGCCTGGCATTAACCCGGGGAGCTGGATCGCGAATCGGCGCTGAAAAGCGCCGGTTCGCGATACTTCCCGGAGCTGGCCAACATCTTGGATGTCGGCCAAGCCTCCGGGAACTCCCCCTGAGGACTGGCGTCATCGTGCATAGCACGATGACGCCAGTCCTGGACTTACCCCTAACTGCCACCAACGGTGGAGATAGGGAGTTCCAATGAACTCCCTATCTCCCGATCCATGGCAGCTAAGGGTTAAATTTTGGTATGGTTGGATCGGCCAGAGCATGGCCGTTCCAACGATACCAAGCACTACTGTGAAATGTTGTAAAAAAAAAAATTTAAATTAAAAATAAAAAAAATTAAAAAAAAATAATAAAAAAAAAATAAACACTTTTTTTTTCTTTTTTTTAGTTTGTTAATGCAGCAATATTGTTCCCATTTCAATTATAATGTGAAAATGATGCTGCACTAACGATTTTTGTATGCGGTGCGTTTGTTAAATAGTGTAATTTTCCCCAAAAAAATGTAACGAGACCCCATCTCTAATTTTTTTAACAAGCGCACCCCATACAAAATATAACCGCAATTGCTCGCATGTTAAAATGTGAAAAAAAACACTTTACACATGTAAATTATTGAAAATACATATTTTATTGCATTTTTAGTTATAATATACAGACATGACATAACGTATACATATAATAATTACATATTATGAATCTACCGAGTCTGACGGAAAGAACGATATATAATATGTCTGGGTCATATACTAAAATAAGCCTTCAAAACACGTTTAAACATGATGAGCAAAACCGGTAAAAATGACCTCAGCACAGGGGCGGGAAAAGCCTCAGCAGCGAAAGGGTTAATAGAGCAAAAAAAATATTTTCTCTCCTCTGGACCCCACGGTGCAGAGGACAGCGCGATCCGCTGCCTCCTGTCGCATCAAGTTGGAGAGCGATGTGAACAAATAGATCTCAGTGCTCTTCTACAGGCCCTCCATGATCTCGCAGAGGATTCCCTCTGAGCTCCTTAGCAAATCAAAGATTGATACGTGGCGCACAGAACAAATGGGATTGCTTTATGTCCAAAATAAGTGGTATTCCTCCACACCACAAATATATAACAAACAACAACAGGACACACTTTTTTAGAGGTACTAGTTCTTGTTGAATCACCTTGGTATTGTTTTACGGCCAACGCATCTGCCGCAGTGCCTACTAACCTTATTTTGAGTCTGGACCTGGCTTAAGGATACCACGCATATGAGTTGTTTAGGCTAGCGTCAGACAAACGCAGTCATCACGTCCGTGTTGCCGCACAGTTTAACCTCCGTCGTAGCATAGAGTTGTGATCAATAGAGACCAATAAATGATGTACGTGCGCACGGAAGTGCGGCGCACCACGCAGGTGGCAACGGACGCCATTTAGGCCTCGATGTGAAAGCGCTACGACAGACGCCCATAGTGCGCCACATTCGCGTAGCGGCCTGCGTGCATGATGATGCAACGTCAGACGCAGCGTATTTGCGACGTCCATCACGTTGATGCTCAGGTGTTTTTTTGGTCTGGCTGACTGTACCTGTCATTTAATTTACTTAAGTTAGTTTCCCATATTTCCCTTTTTTTTCTACATCTGTCAAAAAAAACGGACCATGTGGCGTCTACAGTATCTTCCGTCAGTACGTCCGTCCGTTATGCACGCACGCAGAGTGCGCTCAGACTGCGTTCGTCTGACATTAGCCTTAATCCTAGCCACAACTTGTCACTGGATAAACTCCACGTAGACCATCCAGGTCAGTAGGTAATTGTTACATCTGTATCCCCTGCACCTTATATATTGATGTACTACCCATGAAGTTATCCATATTTGTTTTCTGGAGATCCTGAGGGACTCACCGGGAGTACTTCGGCAGAGGGGTTGGCCCTAAAACAATCTCAAGGCGATTCAACAAGAGCTAGTAGCTCTAAAAAGTGTGAGTGTGTACTATCCTGACTTTAATGTGTACCACTCTGTATGTACAATATTATGCTATGAAGTGTACCTTTTATTTTTTTAAGGTTCAATTGGGCCTTGTCAAGGCTTCATGAATATTTCTTGCACCCACTTAGGAGAAGTGTAAGCATATATTTATTCCTGCACCCCTGGTCTCCTTGCCTAAAGACACCAGGAGATTCGGGCAGGGACGGTAATCAGGGTAATTCAAAGAGAATCGAAAAGTCACCATACGTTCAGTGACTTTTCGTTCTCCTCAATTTGGTTAGATTTGGCAATTCCATTTTGGCGACCCTGCGGTGTATTCAGCAAGCACCACAGGGTCCCCAAATTGCAGGGAAAAGTCACCGCAAAACCCGGTGAATGCACACCAAAAACCCGCAAAAACATCTGGATTAACCCCGCCGAAAACACTGGAAAAACCGAGCAGGAGCAGATCACACCCAGACCAGCCGCTGGAAAAAGCCGACACCGCAGACAAATGGAGCGAAAAAAAAAACGGTTCACATGAACGTTTGAAAAGTGAAACGCTGTTTGCAAAGAAGCTACTGAGCGAAAATGTCTGAAATTTACATATGATCCAATGAATGATAATAAAAAGGGCTGTTACAGAAAAAAGAACAAACGTTTAACCCCTTCGCTGCGGAGGACGCACTCAGCGCGTCCACACGCAGGTAACGTTCCTTGCGGAGGACGCGCTCAGCGCGTCCTCCCTTTGGGGCCAGCGATCGGCCGGGTTCCGGCTGATCGCTGTGCCCCCCGGTGCGGGCTGACATCCTCGATGTCAGCCCAGCACCAGGAACCGCCGCAGGGCTATTTAGATGTCATCGTGGCGGCGCGATGACATCTAATTCAGGTGCCCCCCCCGCATGTTCGGACCTCTCTCCCTCCCGATCGCCGGCGTTGCGGGGGTTAATCCAGGCACCGTTTGGAAGGGCACAGCCTGCCCTTCCTAACGGTACCTGGAATTAACCCCATGGGGGCTGGATCACGAATCGGCGCCGAAAAGTGCCAGTTCGTGATCCTTTCCCGGAGCTGGCCGACATCTTGGATGTCGGCCAAGCTTCCGGGAATGCCCCCTGAGGACTGGCGTCATCGTGCATAGCACGATGACGCCAGTCCTGGAGTTAACCCCTAACTGCCACCAATGGTGGAGATAGGGGGTTCCAATGAACCCCCTATCTCTCGATCTGTGGCAGTTAGGGGTTAATGTTTGATATTGTTGGATCGGCCAGAGCATGGCCGTTCCAACGATACCAAACATGAGTATGAAAAAAGTTTAAAAAAAAAATAAATAAATAAAAAAAATTATAAAAAAAAATAAACAAGTTTTTTTGTCTGTTTTTGGTTCGTTAATGCAGCAATATTGTTCCCATTTCAATTATAATGTGAACAATAATGCTGCACTAACGATTTTCGTATGCGGTGCGTTTGTTAAAAATCGCGTAATTTTCCCCAAAAAAATGTAACGAGACCCCATCTCTAATTTTTTTAACAAGCGCACCCCATACAAAATATAACCGCAATTGCTCGCATGTTAAAATGTGAAAAAAAAAACACTTTACACGTTGTAAATTATTGAAAATTCATATTTTATTGCATTTTTTTGTTATAATATACAGACTGGTCATGACGTATACATATAATAATGACATATTATGAATCTGCTGAGTCTGACGGAAAGAACGATATATAATATGTCTGGGTCATATACTAAAATAAGCCTTAAAAACACGTTTAAACATGATGAGCAAAATCGGTAAAAATGACCTCAGCACAGAGGCGGGAAATGCCTCAGCAGCGAAAGGGTTAAAAAAAAAAAATCGGAAACAATTTTTTGGCAAAAAAATCCTGAAAAATGCTTAAAATATCCCAAAAAAATCTATAAATGAAGAGACTTTTTACTGCAGATTATTATAATCAACAGTTTATTAGATATTGAATTAAAACGGGAATACTTTTAACATTGAAGCCTAGGGGATTCGCCTGAATAAACCTGCCGAATGAAACCACCGACCAGCAGGGCAATTCGGTAACTTTTCACTACTGGGTTTTGCTAGATGAAGCATTGCTTCTCTATGGGGATTCACTGCCCTCGAACAGGCACCGTATGTGCAGGCAATTCGCCAGGATTTGGCGAATTGCCTGCTCTCTGGATAGCCGAATGGCCAAGAAAGGTAACCGAACGCTGATTTTCAGCGTTCGGTTCCCTTTCGGCAGCCATTCGGATCTCTTTGAATAACCCTGATAGTCTTAATTATTAAGAGTTGATGCTAACACAGGGCCTCACTCGTGATAGGGGGCTTGGACTGCTTTTTCCTTTAGCGGCTCCCTGTTACTGGTTCAGCAGGAATAGGTCTCCAGGTTTGCACATTCGATTATGAGTACAGATGGCTTTTTATCCACCCTGACCACAGTCTGCATTGTATACTTTAATCCTTGTTAATTTCCACTCCTTAATTAAAATGTGTTTTTTTTTTCTTTTTAATTTTCTTTACAAACATTACAGACCAGAGCTTGGCTTAATAAATCCACACACCCTGGAGTCGTCCTGTCGGTTCGCCTATACTGGCTTGACACAATGTACTTCTTCACCCATTAAAGCAATTATTATCCGGCATTGCTGTACAAGATATGTGGACAAGGGATGATACATTTGAACAACAGACATAACTTAAAGGAACATTCTACTCATCCAAAGCACTTTATCTTTTTAAAGTGGTCAGCATGTGAGGAGTGCTCTCCCTCACTACCCCAATCGGGTGAAAATGCTGGGCGAAGAGGAGGAGTTTCCTCCACTTCACCCAGTGTCACCAGCAGCAGATATTTTGAACTTCCCAGCAGCCGGTCACCACATCTGTCACTAGTGACATCATCACGTGTCCTGATGGCACCCTCTCCGAGACCGCCTGCCTTAGCGAGGCAGCCAATGGATCGACTCTGCGTATGCGTGCATCTTCGAACTATCATGCTGCGCAGGTGTTACGGAACTTGCATATGTAAAGTGCGCTTTGCAAATTGCAGTTCCTACACTATGCAAGTTACGAAGGAGCACACATTGCGCAGAAAAGCTTCAGGGAGTTCTAGGTTCAGGAGTCCCTGAGCTGTAGAGGAGCTTTGCGTGACAAGGGAGGAAAGGTAAGTTAAATCACCTAATTTTTTTTAAAAACATAATAAAATAATTGTGCAGAGGCTGCCTGCAGCCAGGAACTGGCTGCTCTCAGTGCTCCCCCAGGATCTGGCTGTTCAATGCTCCCCAGCAACTGGCTGCTCTCAGTTCTTCCTAGGATCTGGCTGCTCTCAGTGCTCCCCAGGAACTGGCTGCCCTCACTGCTCCCCAGGATCTGGCTGCTCTCACTGCTCCCCAGGATCTGGCTGTTCAGTGCTCCGAAGGATCTGACTGCTCTCAGTGCTCCCAAGGATCTGACTGCTGTCAGTGCTCCCCAGGAACTGGCTGCTCTCAGTGCTCCCCAGGATTTGGCTGCTCTCAGTGCTTACCAAGATCTGGAGGCTCTCAGTGCTCTCCAGGATCTGGCTTCTCTCAGTGCTCCCCAGGATCGGGCTGCTCTCAGTGCTCTCCTGGATCTGGCTGCTCTGTCTCAGTGCTCTCCAGGATCTGACTACTCTGTCTCAGTGCTCTCCAGGATCTGACTGCTCTGTGTCTTTTCCCCCCACATGATGTGTGTTGTCCACTCCAGGCACACAGCCCCGCGTACACCCCCATGACTGACGAGGGCAGTCACATGACTGTCCTGTGTCAATCAATGCATGGGAGGCCTGCCTTCCATAGAGGCATTTTTTGAATAGACTGAGACCAATGGTGCTTTCCCATTGGTCCAATTAATTCCATTGCTCTCAGTGCCTCTCTGAGGCACTGAAGAGAGTAGATTCAGGAAGTAGGCAGTGCCAGAAGTGCGCTGCAGACTACTCAATGAATCTATCTCTTGGCAGCTAGAGCTTAGGCGATTAGCATAGCGTTCAGCTGTGCAAATTGCATAGGCTCAAGCAGGGCAGGAAAAAAAAGCAGAGCGGAGACGGACAGCGGGGGAGCGCAGAGCAGGTGAGTTTGTTCACTTTTTTTATCAGCAGATTTTATTTTAATGGCAGGTGTCCACTTAACCACTTAATGGCAGGTGAAGCCCTGCCTCACCTGCTGCCCCTGACGGCACGTCCCTGGTGACACTCGCTGGAGAGTTGCTTTGACAAAGATTCAAATCAGCAATACTCTTGAATTCACTATTTTTAGGACTACTGTATTTAACTTATTTTTAAGTAACTTAATAGATTTAATTTCCATTTCTACATGGAGTGCACTCCACAGCTACACATTTCCACATGGAACGCTAGAGGGCACTCCACAGCTACACATTCCCACATGGAATGCTAGAGGGCACTCCACAGCTACACATTCCCACATGGAATGCTAGAGGGCACTCCACAGCTACACATTCCCACATGGAACGCTAGAGGGCACTCCACAGCTACACATTCCCACATGGAATGCTAGAGAGCACTTCACAGCTACACATTTCCACATGGAATGCCAGAGGGCACTCCACAGCTACACATTTCCACATGAATGCTAGAGGGCACTCCACAGCTACACATTTTCACAAGGGACGCTAGAGGGCACTCCACAGCTACACATTTCCACGTGGAATGCTAGAGGGCACTCCACAGCTACACATTTCCACAAGGAACTCTAGAAGGCATTCCTCAGCTACACATTTCCACTAGGGATGAGCTGTTCGGGTTCGGATGGTTCGGAGTTCGACCCGAACTTTGGCAGTTCGAAAGTTCGCGAACTTCGAACTTTTTGGGTGTGTTCGGTTCGAGTTCGAAAAAAAAAAGAAATTTTTAAAAAAGTATAGAAAATGCTTAAAAAAATACTAAAAAATCTAGAAATAAAGAGACTCTTTACTGCAGAATATTATAAGCAACGGTTTATTAGATATTGAATTAAAAACTAATGTGTACGTGGAAAGATTTTCAACTCTAAGGCTAAGGTCAGACGAAAGCAGTTTTAACGTGCGTTTAGCCGCACGAAATCACGGCCGTGCTAGCAGCAAATGACGTCCAATGCTGGGGAACATACGACGAATGGCCGCACGAAAATTCGTCCGTGCAACGCAAGTGGCAAACGAACGCATTTTTTCGAGAACGTCAAACTGCTACTACTGACGTACAGAGTGCGCTGCGGCCGCATAGCGGCGTGTTTGCGTGATTGGGAGACATCAGACGCTGCACACGTCCGGCCAACATAACGTCCAGACGCAAAAAGTGTTTTATTGATGACGCGTACAAAATCACGGACGAAAATGCGCATCGTATGACCGCTATCGCGTATTCCGTGAAAAATACGTCCATTCGTTCGAACGCACTTTTTCACGGACAACGTGAAAAATGCGTTCGTCTGACCCTAGCCTAAATGACCTCTGTTCACAAACGGGCATAACACCAGGTGTTTTTAGTCTGGTAATCAATTTGATACATTGTACACTATACTGAGGGGGTGGGGTGGTGTCTGCTTCTGATTGAGATTTGAGAATTAATTTTCCTCCTAAAACATCCTAGTATGCTGCATTTAACCCTTTCGCTGCTGAGGCTTTTCACACCTCTGTGCTGAGGTAATTTTTACCGCTTTCGCTCCTCATGTTTAACCGCGTTTTGTAGCCATATTTTGATATATGACCCAGACATATTATATATCGTTCTTTCTTGGCAGACTTGGCAGATTCATAATATGTCATTATTATATGTATACGTTATGTCATGTCTGTATATCATAACAAAAAATGCAATAAAATTTGAATTTTCAATAATTTATTATGTGTAAAGTGTTTTTTTCACAATTTAACATGCGATCGTTTGCGGTTATATTTTGTATGGGGTGCGCTTGTTAAAAAAAATTTAAATGGGGTTTCGTCACATTTTGTTTTGGGGAAAATTTCACTTTTTTTAACAAACGCACCGCATACAAAAATCGTTAGTGCAGCATTATTGTACACATTATAATTGAAATGGGAACAATATTGCTGCATTAACAAAACAAAAACAAAAAAAAACTTGTTTATTTTTTTTTTATAATTTTTTTTAAAAATATTTTTATTTTTTTATTTTTATTTTCTAATTTTTTTAAAAAACATTTTTCATGCTCATGTTTGGTATCCTTGGAAAGGCCATGCTCTGGTCGATCCAACGATATCAAACATTAACCCCTAGCTGCCACGGATCGGGAGATAGGGGGTTCATTGGAACCCCCTATCTCCACCATTGGTGGCAGCTAGGGGTTAACTCCAGGACTGGCGTCATCGTGCTATGCACGATGACGCCAGTCCTCAGGGGGAGTTCCTGGAGTTCCAGGGGGAGCTCCAGGAGAGGATCACGATCCGGCGCTTTTCAGCGCCGATTCGTGATCCGGCTCCCCAGGGTTTAATCACAGCCACCGTTTGGAAGGGCAGTCTGTGCCCTTCCAAACGGTGCCTGGATTAACCCTCTGCCCCCCAGCGATGGGGAGGGACAGAGGTCCAAAAGACCTCCCCCCCTCCCTTTCAGGCGCTTCCTCCGCACATGCGGGGGGCGCCTGAATTAGATGTCATCGCGCCGCCGCGATGACATCTAATTGCTCCGCCGGGGCCCCGGAGTGCTGGGCTGACATCCAAGATGTCAGCCCGCACTGGGGGGGTGCAGCAATCCACCGGAATCCGGCGGATTGCTGCCTCCTGTGTATGGACGCGCTCAGCGCGTCCATAGCACAGGAGAACCACTTAGCTGGACGCGCTGAGCGCATCCATAGCAGCCAAGTGGTTAACTGGTGTTTGAAAAAAATTCAAAATAACATCTAAAGCAATGTGATTTTTCACCTCGGGATTAAACATTCACAGGGTTATTCAGAGAGCGGTGAAAAGCAGGAGAATAACTGGAGAAGTGAAAATTCTAGGTCAAAATAGCCAAACCAGAAAAATTCTCCCATTTAACTCACTTTCCAAATCGGCTATTTGGTCTAGATTGTTCTCTTCTCCTGCCAGTTCTCCTGGCTTTCACCTCTCTCTCAGGGTTGTTCAGAGAAAGGTGAAAACCAGGAGAATGGCAGGAAAAGAGAACAATCTGGACCAAATAGCCGATTTGGAAAGTGAGATAAGGCTAGGGTCAGACTAACGCATTTTTCACAGCGACTGAAAGTGCGTCCGAACGCATTGCCGTATTTTTTCACGGAATGCGCGAAAACGGTCATACGATGCGCATTTTTGTGCGTGATTTTTTATGGATCCAAACCAGGAAACTTTGGGTGTCTGGACGTTATGTTGGCCGGACAGGGTTATTCAGAGAAAGGTGAAACTCAGGAGAATGACTGAAGAGAAAATTCTAGGTCAAAATAGCCGAACCAGAAAAATTCGCCCATTTTTCTCACTTTCCAAATCGGCTATTTGGTCTAGAATTTTCCATTCTCCAGTCATTCTCCTGCTTTTCACCGCCAAAAAATCAGTAAACTTTTTCTTCTTGTCCGAAAATGTCTCCTCTTTTCATACAGACTGCCGCCCCAAGCAGTTGTTTATGGATAGATTAAAGGAAAAGCATTTACCGTCATTTGAAATGTCATTTTTTTGTTTTTACATATTTCTATACATCCTAGAAATCCGCCACTTCACGGGCAGGTTATGGGGACCTCCTAGGCACGATATTTGAAGGAATTTTTCGTTTTTATTTTTATCCCTTATTTCATGGAAAACTCACTGTCCCTTTAAAAAAGTTTTTTTTAAAACTTTTTGTCCTTGTTTCCTGTCCCCAGGGCACTACCCGTACCCCCATACACCTTTTATGGCAAATATCTAGCATATATGCCCTCTTGGAGGGCACTCTAAAACCCGAATTTTCAGCCCCATTGACTTGCATTGAGTTCGAGTTCGGGTTCGGGTTCGGATCCGAACATTTGGAAAGTTCGGGTTCGGCTCCGAACCGAACTCGGGGAGTGTTCGGCTCATCCCTAATTTCCACATGGAACGCTAGAGGGCACACCACAGCTACACATTTCCACAAGGAACGCTAGAAGGCACTCCTCAGCTTGCTTCACATTTCCACATGGAACGCTAGAGGGCACTTCACAGCTACACATTTCCACATGGAATGCTAGAGGGCACTCCACAGCTACACATTTCCACATGGAACGCTAGAGGGCACTCCACAGCTACACATTCCCACTTGGAACACTAAATCTTACTCCACAGCTACATGAAGTGTTTTCTTTATAAAATCTATTAAGATGAACTATGCTGCCCTGACTATACGCCAAGAGGATATTAAACTCCTTGAATGGATTATGAAGGAAAATTAACTGAACACGTAGTGCCAGGACTTCGTGTATATAGAATAAAATGGCACTGCGTGAATGCTTATAACAATAACCTCTTGATCTCAATTCTGCAGTCCTAGATGATTGAACGCATAAAATAGCAAACCTGTAACAGGGTCTTGTACTGATTTAATTAATTTATATTTGTTCCTGAAATCACTAATAAAGACACAATGTACTCAAAACGCTGTAGCTTTGTATATAAATAAATCCCAAAGAATCGCTAATGTAATGCGCAGAGTGGGGATAATAATGAGACTTCCATTTGTAATAACCGTGAAATAATAGATGTGTTTATGAAGGAGATGTTACGTAACAATGCATATGTGGGCATTGTGACGACCACCCGCTATCTACCCATTCGTCATGTGCAGATCAGGGTGTACAAGGGGGTTAACAGCTCCAAGCCTCTGGACTTACTAACTCTACCCCCTCTCAGGACTCCCCTAAACCGTACACACCCTTCCGACTATACGCTGCTACTACGAAAGTAATATTGCACTTACGAAACCCCAGAAAGTGTATAGCACCCCAAATCTAAGGGCATAACCAGTTACAGCTATAATATCTCAACAATGGTTAATTCTACAGTAACGCGGACCGAAACTACAGGAGAACCTGAATCATCAAGAGTCAAAGACAGGACTGGGTTACAAAGTTTTAATGTAAAAAGAGAAAAATAAAACTTTACACAGTGCCAATATCACATAAACAAGACATACAAAATATAATAAAATGTGCAAATACAGTTCTTGGGACTTAAAACACAGAAGCCTAAGTTATATAGATAGCTCTTCCATGGGTATTACAGATTTTAAAAATCCCCAGAAGGTTCTTAGAGATGTTCCTCGAACTAAAGTCCTTGAGAAAAATCCTGAGATTTGGGTAAGCATCCTGTACAAAGAACTGGCCCCTCACCGACACCCACCAACCCCCACCCTATTTGGTTCATGTTTCCATTCAGCCCTCCACCCAAGAGAGCAGGTCAGATAAGGGGGTTGTAAATACAGACACATGGCCATTGAAGCAGGCCAAAGAAAACAGGAAAAAATAACACAAATACTAGCACAGCACAATAACCATGCCTGTGCATGAGAGGCATCAATTTTGTTTGCAAGCATAAAAAGGTGCTTTAAATTTCCACTCACATATGGTGAGTAAAAATAGAGACCCTGTTCCACAGGTCACCAAGTATGGCCCTCTAGATGTTTTGGAATTACATCTCCCATGATTCTCGGCCAACCTAATCAATGGCTGAGCCTTAATGGAGATGTAGTTCAAATACACCTTGACTGCCAAGGTTGCTGATCCCTGCCCTGGAAGTTCTAAGGGAACAGTTGTTTATTAATGTAAAGCTGGAGGCCAGGAGGAGGCCATGAAAGTCGCAGAGTCCTTTTGTGCAGATGCCTGAGACATGAAACAGGACCCATTACCAATATTAACAAGTGGAGCTGTTATACATATCCCTCATTTATTTCCTGTTAACAGATTGAGTGTAATAGGGCTCTTTTAGGTTGCTGTTACGCCACTGTACATACAGATATTATTTTGATATTCTGTTGGTATTTTTTGGAAGCAGCTCCATTGCTAGATAATCTCATTATGATCACTTCAAATCCCTATAAGCAGTGTGTTTGATCACTTTTAATTTCCTGCTTTATCAGATTTATGGTGTTTGATACAAAGGCCATTTCTGTCTCTTTGCTAGTAATGCAGAACCCCTATTTGAAAAATAACACCATCTGTTGTCTAGAACTTCTATTTCCAACAACATTCATGTAAAGGATGAATAAATGAACATTTATAATCAACTAATAAACGGCCTGGCCAAAAAAAGTCACACTCTAATATAACTTTGGACCGCCTTTTGCTTTGATTACATCACACTTACGCAGTGGCGTTGTTTCGATACACTTATGCAATCTCACACCATTTATTTCCATCCAGAGTTGCATTAATTTGTGGCCCAGATCTTGTATTGTTGATGGGAGAGTCACAACGCTGTGTAAAGTCTTCCCCAGCACATAATCCCAATGATTCTCAATGGGGTTAAGGTCTGGACTGTGCGGTGGCCAATCCATGTGTGAAAATGATGTCTTCTGCTCCCTGAACCTCTCTTGCACAATTTGAGCCCAATGAATCCTGGCATTGCCATCTTGGAATATGCCCACTGTGCCATCAGGGAAGTAAAAAAAAAAACAGTGATGGAAACTCAGTATATTCAAGGAGTCACATGACCTCATTTTTTGACAGCTGAAACATATTAATCACTGCAGTAATTATCCAATGGAAGGCTCGCACCTATTTGTTGAGTTAAATCCGGGGGTGACTTTTTTGGCCAGGCAGTGTATATAATATATTAATATTTGAACTATGTGAATATAATCTACATACACAATAGCTTCTTCTATAGCTTACATTTCACTGTTATTTCTATTTATTTTAGTATATAATCACAATCTACGTATAGGCAACATCATTCTGACCACTGCAATGTCTTACTCACGGTTCATTTAATAAAAGGCATACAAGTACCTAAGGGAAAAACATATCACAAAATAACTATTTCTTCTCGTGAAGATCCACCTACGTCAAACTGATGCGTTCCTGGAAAAAGTATCAACAAAATTGCATCAACTGGGATTTTATAAGTTAAACAGAGTTAATCCATTTCTTCCAAGTCTCTCTTGTGCTCCTGATTCTTTCTTTCCATTTGCTGAGCAGAGTGAATAACAGTACTAAAAGCGTGAATGTAAGACAGGAAGTCATTTATACTTGACTTTGACATTTTTTCTAAACATTTGGTCGCACTTCTATAAATGACGCATATTCACAATATGGTTGAGGCAAAGCCAACATATATATAACAATAGGAACAGATTCAGGCCACTAATTTCTATTTTAAATAAAAGTTCCAGTTTTCTGCAATATTTACTTTGTATGATTGTCTGACGCTACAAAATTTTATGAGTGGGTCTTTAGTCACATATGCCCTCTGACATCTTCTCTCTTGTGACCAGGGATCAAGTCCTAAAAAAAGAAGTGTGGGAACTCGCCAGGATTTCTGTCTCCCAATAAGCAATTATCACCTCGCAAGTAACACAATCACACACTCAGATCTGATATATTAAATGTATATATGTCAATAAGAAAGCAGACTATACAACAAATGCTTATGCTGGCTTTTGAATACGGAGATGTAATGTATGCAGCTGCCCTGCAAACACACCTCCAGAAACTTACTACATTGTATAACTCATTCTGTCGCTTTGTGCTACAATGTAACTACATGACCCACCATTGTGACATGTTAAAAGAGCTAAACTGGCCATCGCTTTAATCCAGATGCACTCTTCACCTTTCCAACCTGGTGTTTAAGAGCTTTTCTGGGAAGCTACCACCCTACCTGAATAGGCTGCTTTCCCAGCAGTTCCCTCATCCTATAACCTCCGATCCAGGACCAGCACCTTACTTGCAATACCACAATACAAAAAGAAAGTGGCTCGATCCTCATTTTCCTACAGAGCACCACAATTATGGAATAACCTCCCAGACGCCATCAAATCTTCCCCCAGTCTAAAGTCACTCAAGAGCTCCCTATTAACATACCTCAATAAGGAATGCACCTGTAAACATGTAATATAGTGACTTTATACAGAATCAACCTGTAAACATGTAACATAGTGACTATATACAGAATGCACCTGTAAACATGTAACATAGTGACTATATACAGAATGCACCTGTAAACATGTAACATAGTGACTATATTTCCTACATATTTATTTTCTGAGTTATTCTGTATATTTGTGTTGTTTTTTTAATATCTTGCATTTTATTACTTTGTATTTCTGTACCTACTGTACCTGCCTGTTTGTGTATATATCCATAATATGCCTGCCTAGCCATTTGTGTTCCTTGTATTTCTGTACCTACTGTAACAATTCAATTTCTTAAACCCAGGACATACTTGAAAACGAGAGAAATCTCAATGTATCCTTCCTGGTAAAATACTTTATAAATAAATAAATATGAGGAATATAGCAAAAATATAATAATCCTATATTTATTGTGACTTAATAGAGAAATATATGATTGAACACCTGACTACAAGCTTTATAGAGTATGGGACCAAAGGGAACTCCGTTCCCTCTGCAAACTTAGTGCAGGAACTCCGTTCCCACGCGTTCCCCCTCGACTTGACCCCTGCTTGTGACCATGTGCCTTTTAACAGTCAAGTGGCCTCAACATAAACAAACTGAAGGGTTTATTCACCGAGTTTGTGGTGACTTACAATGCCGTTGATATTATCGTTATATACCTTATTTATCATTATACTCAGCACCCTTGACTTTGATCACAATAATCTGTGATGCCATGTACATTACTGAAACTGTGATTGTTGGGCTCTGGCATTTATAGTGTTAATTTAGGCTGGGGTCAGACTAACGCATTTTTAACGTGCATTTAGGCACACTTAATCACGGCCGCAGTAGGAGCAAATGACGGGCAATGACGGCCAATATAAAAAGTACGGCCGCACGAACGTCCGGCCACGCAACGCAAGTGGAAAATGAACGCATTTTTTCGAGAACGCAGAACCGCTAGTACTGACATACAGAGTGCGCTGCGTCCGCATAGCGGCGTGTGTGCGTGATTAGGAGACGTCAGACGCTGTTAATGTCCAGCCTACATAACGTCCAGACGCAAAAAGTGTTTTATTGACGATCCGTAAAAAATCACGCACGAAAATGCGCACCGTATAACCGTTTTCGCGCATACCGTGAAAAAATACGTCAATGCGTTCGGACGCACTTTGTGACGGTCGCTGCGAATAATGCATTCGTTTGACCCTAGCCTTAGTCGACTAAGATATTACTAAAACAAAATGGCATTTTTGCCAAAAGACTATAGGGGTCATTCAGAGAGAGCCGATCTGGCCCCGAAATGTTACTGAACAGGGAATTTCGCCGTATGGTGACATTTTGGGGTCATTCGGCTATTCAGAGAGCAGGCAGTTCACCAAATTTTGGGGAACTGCCAGAAAGTACGGTGCCTGTTCGACGGCAGTGAAATCCCCCATAGAGAAGCAATGGTTAATCTATTCAGAGAACACCGACCAGCAGTGAAATGTGGCCGAAATGCCCTGCTGTTCGGTGTTTCCACTCAACAGGTTTATTCAGGCAAATCCCATAAGCTTCAATGTTAAAAATATTCCCGTTTCTATTCAATTTAATTTGCAGACCTTTCGGTGCTTTCTGAATAGGGATGAGCCAAACACCCCCGTGTTCGGTTCGCATTCAAACTATTTCAAAGGATCGAGTTCGGACGCGAACACGATCCGATCTCAATGCAAGTCAATGGGACTCAAACGTTCTATTTTTAGAGTGCCCTGCAAGAGGGCATATATGCAGGATATTTGCAATAAAAGGTGTATGGGGGTCCGGGTAGTGCCCTGGGGGAAAGGAAACAAGGAAAAAAAAGTTAAAAAAAGACGTTTTTATAGGAACAGTGATTTTTCCATGAAATAAAGGTTAAGAATAAAAATGAAAAATTCCTTCAAATATCGTGCCTAGGAGGTCCCCATAACCTGCCCGTGAAGAGGCGGATTTCTAGGATGTATAGAAACATTTAAAAAGAAAAAAATTACATTTCAAATGATGGTAAATGTTTTTCCTTTAATCTATTCATAAACAACTGCTTGGGGCGGCAGCCTGTATGAAAAGAGGAGACGTTTTAGGACACCCAGAACAAGTTTAGTGATTTTTTGGCTAAATTATGGTGAAACTTATGCAGGCTTTGGATGAAAGTAACAACAGGTGCATTAAAATTGGACCTTTGGTGGCAGCTAGTGCCTTCACAGCGTAACCCCACTGAGGTATTGTGGAAGAATGCAGGGTTGGACCCTGCGGTCCAATAGTAAAATGATATGAATCTGGTACACGCGTCAGTGTCAGTGCACCCAAATATTGGGCATTTGGTGGCAGCTAGTGCCTTCACACCGTAACCCCTCTGAGGTATTGTGGAAGAGAGCAGGGGTGGACCCTGCAATCAAATATTAAAATGATTGGAATCTGGTACACGCGTCAGTGCACCCAAATATTGGGCATTTGGTGGCAGCTAGTGCCTTCACAGCGTAACCCCTCTGAGGTATTGTGGAAGAGTGCAGGGGTGGACCCTGCCGTCAAATATTAAAATGATATGAATCTGGTACATGCGTCAGTGTCAGTGCACCGTTAAAGAGGTGCAGCTAAAGAGGTGACGGTGCCCACCGAGCAAAGGAGCACTGCATGCCATTAAGTTGAGCCTGGAACAAGGCTCCACCATCGGTGAGTGAGACTAACCCTATCTTTACCAATGTACCCAGTCATCATTCAAGTTGCGCTATGAATACCTTGTTTTTTCTATATCCGAGGTGAACAATAATTTCAAAAGAAGGGAGGAGGCCACTCTATACTTGGCCCAGTGCATTTCGAACCAGAGCGTGGACCATATAGGCTCTGGAAAGTGTAAGTGTGCATTTTTCTTGCATCCTTCCACGACTAATATATCTAGACAATATTGCACTATTTTTATCTTTCTCTCTTTTTTCCCCTTCCCCGTACTACAAGAACGTGGAATCTACTAGAACGCGGAATCCACTAGGACAACAAGGATAAGATCCATTTCTCCCCCATTTGGAGGATCCTCGTATACGGACGTTATAAGTGAGAGGCCTACACAGTTATCAATAAGCCCTCCTTTTATTTATTCACGTATAAGACTGTCTTTTTAGTCTTTTTAGTCTTTTTAGTCTTTTTTAAACTATTTGCATTATCTCTGGACTATTTTTATTACCATTTTTGTGCTATTTCAATTGCACTTTATAATTGCACTTTGCACAAGAAGTGTGTGTTGTTTTTATGTCCTTTTTATATGCTTTTATGTATGTTTTTATGAACCGTTTCTATTACGAATATCCAACACTTTCTTCGCAGTACGCTTTATAACGTGCACAACGTTTTTAACTGTTATTTGCTCCATATGCACTTTGATTGCATTTGCACTTTTTCTAGTGTACACTCAAAATAGCACTTTATCTTTGGTCTTTTCCTAGACTGTGCTCCCAATTAGCACTTTTTTGGCTGTTTGCACCATATGCACTTTCGATTGCATTGCACTTTTTCTAGTGTACACTTAAGATAGCACTTCACCATACAGGGGTATTCATGTTTTAGAAAAGACAGAGCAAAGCGAGGAGGGGGAATTGTTATTTATGTTGAGGAGTCCATAAAGTTCACCCCCTTACAGACTTCTAGCTCTCCTGTCACCTTTGATTTCTTCTCTGGTATAATTGAGATCCCATTCAGTAAATCAATCATTGTTGCTGGGTTCTATCGCCCACCGAGCTCTCCAGTGCACTCCCTCTCTGACATATCTCAAATCCTTAATAACCTACTTGCCCAAAACCAAAAAAGTGAACTGCTGGTCCTTGGCGATTTTAATACAGATTGGCTAAATCCTAAAAACAATAAACACTGCTCGCTGTTTAAAACTTTGCAGCTAACTCAATTAATCTCCTCCCCCACTCGCATTAATATGAAAAGCCCCAACCATACCTTGTTGGACTGGATTCTCTCCTCATCTCCTGATAGAATACAGGAGGCAGGCGTGCTTGCTAATAGCTTTAGTGACCATTGTCTAGTGTACTGCGTGCGCAAAATTAAGGCCTTGAAATCTTCCCCAAAGGTAATAACCACCAGGTCTTTCAAGAAATTTATTCTTGAATCCTTCCTAAGTGATCTCAAACAGCTCCCCTGGTACAGGCTAAACCTAATCCCAGACCTAGACTGTGCAGTTGAATACTTTCAGTCTGAGCTCCTGCAAGTCTGGAATTCCCATGCCCCGCTGCGTAAAGTGCGAGTAAAAGGGACTCATCTCCCCTGGGTTACAGCTGATCTTACACTAATGTACCAGCTTAGAGATTCACGGTGGTCAAATTTCAAGAGTACTGGTTCCATGAACGATCACTACGAATACCGAAAATGTCGGAATGAATGCACAAAACAAACAAAAATGGCCAAAGCCCATTACTTCAATGAAAATCTAAACAATAACATCTCAAACCCTAGAAACTTTTGGAGAACCATAAGTAACATACAAGCACCCCCAGTCCACTCCCAGCCAGCTGCTGTCAAAGTAAACAACCAAACCCTGCAACACCCGCTAGATGTAGCAAATGCCTTTAATGATTATTTTGTTGGATGTGCCACCACTTTGATTGCCAAGCTAGGAAATGACATGCAATCAGAGAGGCCTCATGCAGGTCAGGCCCCAACAACTGTGCAAAGTCCCTGTATCACACAGGAATTCAGTTTTAGACCAGTGCCTGTCAGTGTCGTTACTAAACTTCTCCGTAAGCAAAAAATGAAATACCAGTCTGGACCTGATCAAATACCAGCAATGCTGCTGAAAATCAGTGCGCCAGCAATTGCAAATCCAGTCGCAACCCTAATAAATGAGTCACTGGCAACTGGTTACATACCCAAGCTCTGGAAGACTGCAAGAGTGGTACCTATCCATAAAAGTGGGGACAGTACTTTGGTATCCAACTACCGTCCGATATCGTTGCTCCCTGTAATGTCAAAAGTCTTGGAAAAATGTGTCTACACACAATTACGTGATTATTATCAATATTGGAACTACTTAACCCCGGATCAATCAGGCTTTCGACCAAATCACTCAACCACAACCGCCCTTTTAAAAGTCTGCAATGATATCCAAGCTGGGATGGAACAAGGAAACCTAACTGGAGCCATCTTCCTTGATTTTGCCAAGGCCTTTGACACGGTAGACCATGGCATCTTGTTAGAAAAACTTAAAAACTCTGGCATTGGTGATCGCACGCTAACCTGGTTTCAATCATATGTATCCGACCGATCACAATATGTGTCAATTTCTGGCAGCTCCTCCCTCCCGCTCCCAGTCACTTGCGGTGTACCCCAAGGCTCAGTACTAGGCCCCCTGCTATTCACAATATTCATAAATGATCTGCCCAACGTCTGCAAAGCCTCAACTGTACATATGTACGCAGACGACACTGTGATCTATACCAGCAAACCAAATCTCCCGCAGCTGGAGGCCGTGCTGCAAGAACAATTCACAGAGGTAGAAAAGTGGATCAAAAACAACAAACTTTTTTTAAATACTGACAAAACTGTAACGATGCTCTTTGGAACAGCACCTAAACTACACAAATTGCAAAATCCCCATCTATGTGTTGGGACAATATCAAATGGCACACTGACCACAGTCACTTCTCTCAAATATCTAGGTATGTGGTTGGACCCTAATCTATCCTTTGGCCCTCACATCGAAAAACTCTCATCTAAACTTTACCCCAAACTAGGTGCCCTGTACAGAAACAAATCCTGCCTGAGTCCCGCGGTAAGAAAGCAGATTGTACAGCAAATGCTTATGCCGGCTATTGATTACGGAGATGTAGTGTATGCAGCCGCCCCGCAAACACACCTTCATAAACTTACTACACTGTATAACTCATTCTGCCGCTTTGCGCTACAATGTAGCTACATGACCCACCATTGTGACATGTTAAAACAGCTAAACTGGCCATCGCTAGAATCCAGACGCACCCTTCACCTTTCCAGCCTGGTGTTTAAGAGCATCTCTGGGAAGCTGCCACCCTACCTGAATAGACTGCTTCCCCCAGCAGCTCCCTCATCCTATAACCTCCGAACCAGGACCAGCACCTTACTTGCAATACCACAATACAAAAAGACAGTGGCTCGGTCCTCATTTTCCTACAGAGCACCACAATTATGGAATAACCTCCCAGACACCATCAAATCTTCCACCAGTCTTAAGTCACTCAAAATTTCCCTGTTAACATACCTCAATACAGAATGCACCTGTAAACATGTAACCTAGTGACTATATTTCCTACATATTTATTTTCTGTTAATCTGTATATTTGTGTTGTTAATATCTTACA
Source organism: Leptobrachium leishanense (assembly GCA_009667805.1). Lineage (NCBI taxonomy): Eukaryota > Metazoa > Chordata > Amphibia > Anura > Megophryidae > Leptobrachium > Leptobrachium leishanense. The sequence continues at coordinate 19,044,928 of CM019063.1, read as the reverse complement.
TTGTATTACTTTGTATTTCTGTAAATGTAACACTTCAATGTACTTGAACCCAGGACATACTTGAAAACGAGAGAAATCTCAATGTATCCTTCCTGGTAAAATCCTTTATAAATAAATAAATAAATAAATAAATTGGTCTGTTCCTAGACTGTGCTCTTATAATTGACTTTAGAATATTTCCGCTTCGCATTTATATGGATTTTCAACGCAAATTACCTCCCTCTGCGCCACTGGAGTAAATCCCACTTCTTTTCGTATTTCAAACACATTTCTGTCGAGGTTTTGTGTTCCTCTACCAGTAGGCTGCATACATATTCATACCAATATCCTATTCACTTTAGCGCCTCCTCCGTATCACATTCCCTCGAATTGTATAGTTAAACCCAGGGTCGGATTACCATAGCGGCTGATGGAGCAGCAGCTCCAGGCCCATGACCCATAATAGGTCCAGACAAAGGATAACTATCAGGGTTATTCAAAGAGCTCCGAATTCTGGCTGAAAGGTAACCGAATGCTGAAATTCAGAGTACGCTTACCTTTCCTGGCCATTTGGCTGTCCAGAGAGCAGGCAGTTCGCCAAATGTTGGCGAATTGCCTGCACATACGGTGCCTGTTCGGTGCCTGTTCGAGGGCAGTGAAATCCCCCATAGTGAAGCAATGCTTCGTCTATTCAGGGAACAAAAACCAGCAGTGAAAAGTTGCCGAATTGCCCTGCTGTACGGTGGTTTCATGCAGCAGATTTATTCAGGCGAATCCCATAGTCTTCAATGTTAAAAATATTCCTGTTTTAATTCAATATCTAATAAACTGTTGATTATAATATTCTGCATTAAAAAGTTTCATTATTTATAGATATTTTAGGATCTTTTAGGCATTTTTTGGAATTGTTTTGCAAACATTTTTTTCCGTTTATTTTTTTTAATCGTCTTTTCTTTTTTCTGTAACAGCCCTTTTTATTATCATTCATTGGATCTTAAATGTCAATTTCAGACATTTTCGTTCTGTAGTTTCTTTGCAAACAGCGTTTCATTTTTCAAACATTCAAGCAAACAGGTTTTTTTTTTACCTCCTTTGTCTGCGGTGTTGGCTTTTTCAAAGCAGCTGCTCTGCGCTGTGATCGGCGGCTGCTCGGGTTTCTCCGGCGTGTTCAGCAGGGTTAATCCAGATGTTTTTTGTGGGCTTTGGCATGCGTCCACCGTGTTTTGCAGTGAGCGTTCGTTGGGTTTGTGGCGGCTTTTCCCTGCACTACAACGGCCCTGTGGTGCTTGCTGAATACACAGCAGGGTCAGCGAAATGGGATCGCCAAATCACACCGAATTGAAGAGAATGAAAAGTCACCGAACGTGCAGTGACTTTTGGATTCTCTTTGAATAACCCTGCATGTGGAAGAGTATGACATTCCAAAAACATACTTGTTGAAGTACCGGCTGGTTGGAGTAGAGGTATCACTGGAAAGGCCAGAGCATGACCTTTCTAATGATACCAGACATGACCAGGTTTTATGCAACAATAAAAATAAAATAATAAATATTTCTTAATTTTTTTCTTACTAACACAGCAATAATTTTAACTTTTCAATTATAAAGTAAACAATGATGCTGCCCTAACTCACCTCATTTCATTTCTCATGTTACCAACAAGTGTGGAGGTGATGGCACAATCTGTTGTTTCGAATTGTTACATCAAAATGCTAAACCGCCGCACTGCAGGGAAGAGCACTGGGGGGGGACTTTGGAATCCTGTGTCTCTAATCTTTACACCTCACATGGTCAAGAGAGGTGTCATTGGACAGGTCAGAGTCTGGCCTTTGCATTGATACCAAATGTGACCATGTAAAATCTGAAAGAAAATAAAACAATAAAAAAATTTTTATTTATTTTTAGTTGCAAAGCGATGGCATTGTCCATTTGTCACATATAAAATGAGCAATACCACTGTCATTACTCACCTTTTATTTTCCCACGCTGGGAGCAAGCCAGTGTTTTATACATCGTCATTTTATTCATAAAACACCATCCTCCAAAACACAAGAGAAATATTTCATTTTATTTTAATTTTTTGGTTAAAATTGTATATTTTCTCTGAAAAATGCAGTACCAGGTTCCCATTTCACATTTTTTAACAATAATTCTCTATAGAATATCTAACCACAAAGGTTTGGATGATAAAATGGGGAAAAATAATTTTACACTCTTTAAATGATTGAAATCTGAATGAGAAATTAATCTCACAGTATCTGCCTGGTTAGATTTACCCGTATCTGCACTATTAAAGAACCTAAAATATGCTCACATGTCACTAAATTCCAAAAAAAGCTACCAAAATCTTCAGCTCCAGGCCCATAGAGATCTTAATCCCACCCTGGTTAAATCACGTGCCGCGGCAGGGAAATTGCCCCATAGAGAAGTGATTCAGTGTGAAGCCCATAGGATTCAATTTAAAAATATTTTCTTTATAATTTATCTTTTATTCAACCATTTATTTTTTTAATCCGCAGCAAAAAGCTTATTTAGTTGCTGATTTTTTAGGTATTTTACTGGAATTCTTTTGGCAAAATTTTGGGCTCCATTTTTTTGTTAAAGAAAGACGAGGCTTTTTTTATCTCGCGTTTTTTTTTGTTCTTCTCTGTGAGCTGGCTGTGTTCAGCATTGCTGTCCCTAGTGCTGAAGTCTCGACTTTATGGGAAGCGGGTTCAACCTAACCACCAGGTTGCTGAATTACAATCATGTAAAGCCGACTCGATCCGACTCAGACGACGCCACCACTGAGTGTCCTTCAGCAAGACACTTAACGCTATGGATGCGCCTACCTCACAAAATACTTGTATACCTCATAGTTTGTAAGCTCCCTTGGGCACAGGGCCCCCCTGAATCAGGCCATATCATCCATGTGTGGTATTCCAATGTATCAACCCATTGTACAATGATCTTGTAAAGCGCTGCGTAATTTGTGGCACTGTATAAATAAAGGATAATAATAATAATATCATTTATCATCAGAGTCACAAAAACTGGTGTTTTTGTGCTCGCTGTTGACCTGTGGTGGTTAGGATATTTTATGTGTCCCATGCAAAATATAAGATGCACAGAATTACATATCAGAAAGAGAGCGTAACTGAAGAATATATTATATTCTTTGCCCTTAGCTTTTCATGTCTCTTGAAGGAATATGTGTTTTTGATTAAAACAGCTCTCTTAGTATTTGAAATGACATAGCAGAGAGAATCCATTAGAACAGTCGTTCTAATGTTCACATACTATCGGGTGATTTGAATGAATACTGTTTCATCATCATTCTCAGTAGCTATAGGAGGAGTTTTTCTTTGTGAGGGAATTAGTTACATTCCTTTCATCGATGAAAAAAGATCCAGCTCTGCTCCCAGTGGCCAGAAGCGGTGGATCTGACCGCTGTTCTCACCGCTGGTTTAGAGGTGAGTATATCATTTGGGGGGGTTCCAGCTGCTGCAAACTGATTCCGCCGAAGTGGAATCAGTTAGTTGCAGCGGTTAGTAATTAGCGCAAGGACTTTTCGATCCTAATGTTAATTAATTATAGACTCCCCTGGAGTACTAGACCTAAAGGCAAAGCCAAGTGGGATGCATGGAACAGCAAAAAAGGTCTGTCAAAGGAGGACGCCATGGCTGCCTATGTCTCTAAGGCAAAATGAGTTTATTGGAATATGAAACCGTATTCATTTTTTAACCCGTTAGCGATCGGGAGGTATCTGGCCGTATCGCGATCACTGATTAAAATATCAATTAACCTAGCGTTAACACTCACGTGAGCGCTGACGCTAGCGTTAGGGCCCAATGTATATGTGGGAAAAGACTCTAAACACTGAACCAAATTCTTTGGTCCTGCCCAAAGTTTCATGGCTTTAGGTTGGATGTCCGATCGGTTGTTAGACTAACTTGCACAGTCCTAACACATCTGAGTTTGCAGGGAAATACTTAGTGGCTAGGACTGGATATTAGACAATACACTAAATGGAAGTGGTCAGCAGCCCATGACCTTTCCTGTATGGACAGATGGAGGACCAAGTAGAAAACCTCTCCAAAACGTTTCTCCACTGTTGGAAATGTTCCACTCCATCTTTAGATCCTTCTCTTAGCGACCATATAAAATAAATGAAATGTTATACGGTGGGCATTATCCAATAGGAACACCTGCTAGAATCACTCAGGTCAACTCTTTTGATGTCCCTTTAGGCTAAGCCCAGATTAACATAGGTTCTATTGAACCTGCAGCTCCATAATATAGTAGATTCAGCTGAAAAAGTAGATTTAGTTGCGGTTACTGAGACATGGTTCAGTGAGAAAAATAACTGGGACATAACAATACCGGGGTACTCTTTATATAGAAAAGACAGAGAAGGTAGGAAAGGAGGAGGAGTGGCCCTGTATGTGAAAAACAACATAAAAACGAACCAAATAAAAGTGAGCGAGGTGAACATAGAGTCAGTTTGGGTTACACTAACATTTGGCAATCATACAGTAGCTCGTGTAGGTGTGATCTATAGACCCCCTGGACAAGTAGAAGAGCTAGATAATCTGCTGGTTGAGGAAATAGCCAAAATGGCAATGAAGGGGGAAGTTATTATCATGGGGGACTTTAATCTTCCTGATGTGAACTGGAAAACCAAAACAGCTGGGTGCACCAGGAGTACAAATATTCTAAACTCCTTACTGGGATTATCTCTAACACAAGTAGTTGAGGAGCCGACCCGTAAAGAGGCCATATTGGATTTAATACTCACAAATGGAGGTTTGGTATCGGACGTTGTTGTAGGTGAAAATTTGGGATCTAGTGATCACCAGTCAGTATGGTTTAATATAAGAACAGGGATGGAGTCGCACCACACAAAAACAAAAGTTTTAGACTTTAAAAAAACAGATTTTTCTAAAATGAGATTTTGTGTGAAGGAGTCATTATCAGACTGGAGGAATTTAAAGGGAGTCCAAGAGAAATGGGATTATTTAAAGGAAGCATTATTGAAGGCCACAGGAAATTGCATTCGGCTTGTTAGCAAAAACAAAAAAGGGAAGAAACCACTGTGGTACTCTGCAGAAGTGGCCAAAATAGTGAAGAACAAGAAGATAGCATTCAATAATTATAAAAAACTCAGCGTGAAGAAGATAGGCAAACCTATAAGATTAGGCAGAAAGAAGCAAAGCAATTTATAAGAGCTTCCAAAGCACACGCAGAAGAGAAAATAGCTCAGTCAGTAAAAAAGGGGGACAAAACATTTTTTAGATACATAAACGAGAAAAGAAAAGTAAAACAAGGATTAGTTAGATTAAAAACAAAGGAAGGAAGGTATGTAGAAGAGGATAAAAGTCTCGCTGACTGCCTCAATAAATATTTTTGTTCAGTCTTTGCAGAAGAAAAGGAAGGAAAGGGACCTCAGTTAGGAGAGAACACTAAAGAGACATTTACATATGAGTTTACAGAGGAGGAGGTTCTAAAGCAGCTGTCTAAAGTAAAGACAAATAAATCAATGGGGCCTGATGGGATCCACCCTAAATTATTAAAAGAGCTCAGTGATGTAATAGCAAAACCGTTAACAGATTTATTTAACCAATCCTTGTTAACAGGAGTCGTCCCAGAAGACTGGAAATTAGCAAATGTTGTGCCTATTTACAAGAAGGGTAGTAGGGAGGAATCGGGGAACTATAGGCCAGTTAGTCTTACGTCAGTAGTAGGGAAATTAATGGAAACCATGTTAAAGGAAAGGATTGTTGAACATCTAAAAACACATAGATTAGAGGATCAGAAACAACATGGGTTTACCTCAGGGAGATCATGCCAAACTAATCTTATTGATTTTTTTGATTGGGTAACAAAAATAATAGACACAGGTGGTGCAGTAGACATTGCTTATTTAGATTTCAGTAAGGCTTTTGATACTGTTCCGCATAGAAGGCTTATCAATAAATTGCAATCTTTGAGCTTGGATTCCAATATTGTTGAATGGATTAGGCAGTGGCTGAGTGACAGACAACAGAGGGTTGTGGTAAATGGAGTTTATTCGGCGCAAGGTCTTGTTACCAGTGGGGTACCTCAGGGGTCAGTACTTGGACCCATTCTCTTTAATATTTTTATTAGTGATATTGCAGAAGGTATTAATGGAAAAGTATGTCTTTTTGCTGATGACACAAAGATTTGCAACAGGGTTGACGTTCCTGGAGGGATCAGCCAAATGACAAATGATTTAGGTAAGCTAAAAAAATGGTCGGAGTTGTGGCAATTGAGTTTTAATGTGGATAAGTGCAAGATAATGCACCTGGGACGTAAAAACCCAAGGGCTGAATATAGAATATTTGATACAGTCCTAACCTCAACATCTGAGGAAAGGGATTTAGGGGTTATTATTTCAGAGGATCTAAGGGTAAGTAGTCAATGTAATAGAGCAGCAGGAAATGCTAGCAGAATGCTTGGTTGTGTAGGGAGAGGTATTAGCAGTAGGAAAAGGGAAGTGCTCATGCCACTGTACAGAGCACTGGTGAGACCTCACTTGGAGTACTGTGTGCAGTACTGGAGACCGTATCTCCAGAAGGATATAGACATCTTGGAGAGAGTTCAGAGAAGGGCTACTAAAATGGTGTACGGCTTGAAGGAGAAAAGTTACCAAGAAAGGCTTAATGATCTTAACATGTACAGCTTGGAAAAAAGACGAGACAGAGGAGATATGATAGAAACATTTAAATACGTGAAGGGAATCCACAAGGTAGAGGAAGGGAGTATATTTAAAAGGAAACAAAATAGCAAAACAAGAGGACATAGTCTTAGATTAGAGGGGCAAAGGTTTAAAAGTAACATCAGGAAGCATTATTTTACTGAGCGGGTGGTGGATACATGGAACAGTCTTCCAGTAGAAGTGGTAGAGGCCAAAACAGTAATTGAATTTAAGCAAGCATGGGATAGGCATAAGGCTATCCTAAACAAAAGATAAATCCAGGTAAAGTATCCATGTAATTGGGCAGACTAGATGGGCCGAAAGGTTCTTATCTGCCGACATTTTTTCTATGTTTCTATGTTTCTAATATATATGTTTATTGTATATATATTAATGATAATCATAATAAATATCAAATATTTAATACTGACTTAATAAGGAAGCAAATGACTGACCACCTAAAAAACAAAAGCTTTGGAACATGTGAGACAAATGGGAAGTTAGCTCTACTTGCACAAATGGGTGGGACTGCAAGCCCAAGCATTCCTGAACGACATGACCCCAGATCTGAGCTTTGTACATCACAAAATTAACAGGTGTTTCTCCAGTTATTGTTAAACCACGACTCTGACGATTCCTCACCAGCCTTAACAGGCTCGCAATGCTTCACGGGATGTGTGCGGGTGAGGAACTTGTTGCTGACTCAGATAGTAATTCACGTTACTTCTTTGTGAATATGTTAATTTCTCTGGTCCTTGCATAAACCCATGTGCAAAACAAGATGAGTGAAAATATCAGTAGCGTAATACTTTGAAATCTTTCTGAGAGCAGGAATAGAGGAAAAAAGATAAAATAAACTGTCCATTTCCTGCGCTGCATCTGTATATTATGTTTATTGGCCGTCAAATGTTTGCATGAGAATCATTGTTGCACGGGATGTTTACTGTATTCGTGTGGGAGAGAGGTCAAGTGACAATTTGGAAGAATCATGCTAATTGCCAACAATCTGACCTGTAACGAGAAAGGATCGGATGACAAAGGATTGTGCGCAGTGTGGTGTAGATGTGTCATGAACGCTGTCATTTTCAGTGATTTTTGTAGCCCATGGTAACAGCGTGACATTTTGCTTTGACTGCATTCCCCACCTTTCCCTGATGAGGCGGTTTTGCATTGTGTCCTGTGACGTGTAGTGAATCAGAGCACTTGAAATAAAACCAAGGTCAGACGCACAAAGGCATTTTAGCCAATTATCGTTCAGCGTGTAGTGGATATATTGTAAACACACTCTGGTCAAATCATCAAAAAGGATGATTGCATATAGCCTTTTGGTTTCCATTGAAAAAAGAATTGACGTCAATAAAACTATCTATATCTTAACCCCTTCACTTCCATGCTATTTTCCAGAAAACTACTGTCAGTAGCCAGTAGTTTTTTTTTTTGTAAAATCATTTTTAATTAATTATACATAATTATAATATCCTTTTGTAACAATATCGGCATCCAAGGTCTTTTACATAAATCAGTAAGTATCTTTATTTCATCAACGTTTCAGTTTACTCCACGTAAACTTTCTTCAGGATAAAAATACATGAACTCATATTTACTTAAATAGACAATTTAACTTACCCTCGCCGTGCTCCCCTCCACCATGTGTCGCCGGCACGTCAAAACGCTGTCTCATCCTGATGACGTCAGGACGGCCCATCACCCAGTGCCGCTAATCAACATGGAAACCACTGTAGCCAAGTAGTCAATAAATACAAAAGCACTAAAGAAGCGGCGTTTACAAAAATTATTCTGAGACAGTGGTCTCTTGAAACCAATTGCCCATATTAAAAAACATTAGAAAAGCATGGTAGAATAAACAATTCACAGGTCACTGCATGTTATGACATCCTATTGATTACATCAGAATTTTACTGCAAATCTCAGCCACCCATTTGGAGGAAAAATTGAAAGGAATTACTAGAGACCTGCAAACCTTCGATATTCAATTTGAATTCAAATCGCTGGACCTATTCGATTCGGAAGTGAGCAGAACGATTAGGAAAGTGACCAAGTTGAAACGTTTTCCAATCAGAAGCTCTGATACTGGACTCTCGGAGTCTGATTCTGGAGCTTGTCTGGCCGCGATCTGCGCCTCCAGCAGTGCTCGGTGCCTCCCAGACTCACAGCACGCGGCTGGAAATCGTACACTGCTAGAAACCGTCCCCTCCAGCAAGACTGTCATGAGAGACGTCACATGTGTCACGTCTCGGCCTTGCCCCCTGGTGGTGAAGGGTCTTCATGTTTGTTTTTCCCCTATGGTGTGTCTGGCTGTGCTGTTTAGGGCTGATCTGGGGTTCTGTTGTGATCTCCTGGTCTGGGGTCACATGGCCCAATCACACAGACCCACTCCCTATATATTCCCAGCAGCACAGAGCCTCATTGACTGTTTGTGGAGTTTGATGGTGGTTCTGTCTGGTTCGTGTTTCCTGAGTTGCTGCAAAGCATTCCTGTTCAAGTGTTTTCTGGTTCTGACCTCGGCTTTATTTTTGACTATCCCTTCTACTCCCCCCTGGTACCGTATATTTCTGATCTGTTGCCAACCTCTGCCTGATTGACGATTCTTGTATGTTTCATGTTTTATGTACCTTGTCTGTCTTAGTTTAGTATTATATTCAGAGGCCGCTTATAAGGACCTCTTTTAGTATAGTCTGTCTGTTTTGTTTACTGTCCTGCAGCCTGCTCCCTTCACGGATTGTCAAGTGTATCTTTGTATTTCTGAGTGTCCTAAGTTGTCTGTCGGTCTTGAAGCCTTCGGAGCTTAGTGGCAATTCTGTTCTGTTTTTTGGTGCTCCTTGGTTTTGGAGAAATCCGTCTGTCCTTGTGTCCAGTCAGTTACTCACCTGCCTTAAGGGCTTCATCTCATGTTCCAAGCCACCACGATGGCCCAAGCAGGGGCTAACCGTTACAACATGATGCACAGAGGAGGCCGACAACGGGCGCGGTCAAAGCTGCAAAAAGGTCTTCGGTTGGGATAGAGGAGCGAGCAGCAGGCAGGCCTGAGCCAAGTTGGTGATGGGGAGTATAATTACCCTGTTACTCCTTTTATTATGCTTCTTATGCGGATGGTGAAGCCAGGTGATGGAATGGATTATTCATCATCACTAGAAGAAGATGAGATGGCCGCCGGCCTGCTGTGTGGGGGTAGAATGAGAGCGACCGGGGTGGGTGGCTTAGAACTGGCAATGTTAATTATATGGGGGCCTGTTCTGTGTGGGGAGATAATAAATGATATGGGGGTCTGCTCTGTGTGAGAAATTATAAATTCTATGTAACGTCAGTTGTGACATCTGCTGAACCTGCATACACAAACCTATCCAGGCTGCATCCTACAGGAAAGCAGCACTCAGTCATTCGATTCGATATTCGATTTGATTTCAAACCTTAACAGCCGATTTGATTCGTGATTCGAGTGGAGCGAAAATTTGTGATTCGCAGGGCCCTAGGAATTTCGGGAAAAAATTACGGAAAAATTACAAGAGGGTTAACAAGCACTACTTTAACATTACTAAATAGCCCATTGACATGGAGTCCATCCTAAAGGTGAAAATTCTTTAGCAGCCTCATACTTTAAGGCCCTGCTTACCAACTGTGGTAAAAAAAAAAAGAGTTTTCATCCTATAAAAAAAATGTAAAAATAGAAAATTTTTCATTTAAGCCCCTGGGATGTAATGTATTCAGTTCCCTTATGCAGAAAGCTTCTCTACAGATCAGGAGATTACTCCAATCATCCTCTTCTCCTTGGTTCTGGAACATGGTCAAGAGCTATGAATTTCATAGTGGGTAACAAGTGGCCCTTGTCCAGGAAATGTCGTGCCACTGGCTTGTCACTTCCTCCATCCCTATAAACCGTTCTAATCGATGACCGGTGGCCACAAATCCATTCTCTCAAGGTAGTAACCGTTTTAACAATGGAATACAGGCCACATGGGCATGAGATGCACCCGAGACACCTAAAGTATCCCAAGTTCCTGTGTACATTAATTTTTCCATAACAGTGGACCGGGTCCGTCTTGACCAGCATGTCCCTCAAATTCCTGGACTGTTGATGAGAAAACAAAGGAGGTTGAATTACGGAAAAAAATACTGAACAATTGCAAGAGGTAGAGTTCCTCCTACAAAAATTTCCTAAGGCACCGGTATTATATACCTTACTGAAGAGAGGTGCAAAATTTGGCGAACTGCCTGCTTTTCATATAGCCGAATGGTCAAGAAATTGCACCGTACGGGGAAATTCCCTGTTTGGTGCAGTTTTGGGGCCATATCGGGTCTCTCTGAATAACCCTGACAGTGAATTATCCTGGGTAAAATTCCAAGTGAATCATAATTTCATTTTACAAAATGTGCAGACCTTGCTAGCATTGGTGCAAACTTTGTTACCTGCACTGCTGCATTTTTTTTCCACAGAGTTTATCAATACTTAATAAGCAGTATAAAATGGTTGTTTACAGGTGATTTTTTGGTGTTCTATAAGTGTTCTTATATGAGTAATTGTGGCATGCCTATGAAATCTATAACTTAGAAGCTACAGTAGGGTTAGCAGTTTCCATTTATTATTTTCATTTGCAGCAAAAAGTCTCTTTATTTATTTTTAGGATTTATTAGGCATTTTTCAGGAAATAAATACCAGCCATACAAAATAAAATACAACCGGTACTACAATAAAAATTTCAATGGAAAAAGTATTCCCCGTTTTTATTAAATATTTATTCAACCGTTTATTCTTTTCACTTGCAGCAAAAACTCTATTTTTTAGGCATTTTTCCAGAATTTTTTGGATTCCTAATTTATTTTAAAACTAGGCTTTTTTTCTTTGCCAAACTCGGCATTTTTTTTCTCTCGTACAGTCTTGCTGAGTTCGACGGGGGCTGTTTATGGTGTTGAAAGCTATCCAGTACCAATGACAGCAGCTATTCTTGGGGCTGAAACCTAAATAGTACCAAGGAGCTGCTATCCATGGTGCTGAATCAGTACCAAGAATAGATGCTGTCCTTGGTACTGGATAGCTATCAGCACCAGACAGAGGTTTAGTTTTCTTCTTTTTAACTACTAAAAATGAAATACGAATTGATCCAAAAAAAAATAGCGAAATACTGTAACATAATGAACAAAATGAAGAAGAATTTTTTTTTGACGTGCACATGTCTAGGCAGAAGGACACTTGGAACTATTTGTTCATTTCTGAATATCAGTTCAAGTTGAGAATAAATACAAAGTTACATGGGAATAGCTCGTTATTCTCTTACTGATCTGTTGTTAATGGATCCTATACAGAGCACAGTACAGCAGTGACGTGCGGTGAGGTCAGTGGCTGGTGAGGCACTGGTTAGTATCAGAGCCAGATATACAAATGCAAAACAGCCAGAAAACATTCTAGCTCCCAAAGAGGAGGCTTCAGGCATTTAGTACATCAGAAGGACAGACACTGCGAGTAAGGACTGACTGGAAGCCGATTCTGTTCCCAAAGACCTCTCGCTCTTTTATACAGAACAATTATTTAACAATATGCCTTCTAAATTGCATTGGCAAAGACTTCTTAAATGAAGAATCTACAGTCCTGGGTCCTTGTACCTAAACTTGTTTTCATACATGGTTATTCATTCAGAGAGCGGTGAAAAGCAGGAGAATGACTGGAGAATGGAAAATTCTAGGTCAAAATAGCCAAACCAGAAACATTCTCCCATTCATCTCCCTTTCCAGATCTGCTATTTTGACCTAGAATTTTCCATTCTCCAGTCATTCTCCTTTTTTTTTTACCACTCTCTGAATAACCCTGATACAGGGCTATTCAGAAAGAGGTGAAAACCTTAAGAATGAGCGGAGAATTGAATTATAGGTCAAACTAGTCAAACCAGAAAAATTCTCCCATTTATCTCACTTTCCAAATTGGCTATTTGTTCATTCTCCTGCCAATTCTATCAGGGTTATTCAGAGAGAGGTGAAAACCTTGAGAATTGGCAGGAGAATGAACAATCTAGACCAGGGTTTCTCAACTCTGTCCTCAGGACTCACTACAGGCCAGATTTTAAGGATCACCTTGGGGAAATGCAGACTGAATACTGCAATCACTGAGCAGCAAATCATATCACCTGTGCTGAGCTTCAGATATCTGGCAAACCTGACCTGTTAGTGGCTTCTGAGGATACGAGTTGAGAAACACTGATTCTACACCAAATAGCCAATTTGGAAAGTGAGATAAATGGGAGAATTTTTCTGGTTTGACAATTTTGACCAAGAATTTTCACTTCTCCAGTAGGCTTGTGCACCGATTTTTTTTTCGGTTCGATTCGGTTCGATTTGTTCGGATGTTTAAACTTTTCGATTCGGCTCGTTTCTGCCGATTTCTGTTTCGATTCGGTTCGGCTCAACTCATTTTTCGTGTACATTTTTTTTTCGGAATATCGACCATTTTTCGGATTTTCGTGTCACTTTGCTCGTTTTTTGTATCGACTTTTCGTGATTTCGGAAATTTTCGTTTTTTCGGTACGTCTGTTCTCCTCGTTTCAAAGCTGTCTAACTCTATTCGTTTTGATGTAAACTACTATGGCTTACTTTTTTATACTTTATATATTTTTTTATAATAAATTTTTGGTTTGTTTTTCGGATCCGATAATTCATTCTGTCGATACGATAATTCTGGCGATTCTATCGTGTTTTTTTTAATTAAATAAAGATCCTTTTTTTCTTATGAATATACATTTCACAACTTTATTTAATCACATTAAAAAATGGTATGAAAGCCAAGTAACAAAAAAAACCGAACAAAACGATTTAAAAAACGCTAAACTGACCCAAATGGTCTGACTTTAAAAATAAAAACCAGAACAAAAAGGTTTTAAAACGAAAAATTGTTGATCAAAATGATCTGAAACGAAAAAAAATAAAATAAATGATTTAAAACAGACAAAAAAAATAATTAACCCTTTCGCTGCTGAGGCATTTCACGGCTTACCTTCACGCCTGTGTGCTGTGCTGCTGAGCTAATTTTTAACAGTTTCGCTCCTCTTGTTTAAACGCGTTTTTTTGAAGCCTTATTTTATAATATGACCCAGACATGTTATATATCGTTCTTTCCGGCAGACTCGGCAGATGATTCATAATATATCATTATCATATGTATGCGTCATGTCCTGTCTGTATATTATAACAAAAAATGCAATAAAATTTGAATTTTCAATGTTTGTTTTACAAGGTGTTAAGTATTTTTTTCACATTTTAACATGCGAGTGTTTGCGGTTATATTTTATGAGTTGCGTTTGTTAAAAAAAATTGAAAAGGGGACTTGTTATATTTTTTTGGGTGAAAATTACACTATTTTTAACAAACGCACCCCATACAAAAATCCTTAGTGCAGCATCATTGTTCACATTATAATTGAAATGGGAACAATTTTTTTGTTTTTCTCCACCATTTGCTTTGCTAATTAGCATGTGAATCTCCTGCCCTATTGACACAGCCCATCTAGCTTCAGCTGTTGACTTTTTAACTGCCTGAATGCAATCAGTTCGCCCTATATAACAACTATACCAGGCTCCATTTGAGCCAGGCTCCAGTGCCATTTAAGTGGCATTCTTAAGTGGACGCTTAGAGTTGATTCCTGGAGTTGAGGAAGGAACTGCAAGGCCCAATTTTACTCTGGGTAAACGCACGTCTATATCATGCTTTCTCTCACGCTTCTGCTCTTTACTTCTACCTTTCTCCTTAAATGGAACTCCTGCCCCTCTACCACCGACCCCTACACAATCTGCATCTCTCCCTCCCTCCTCTCGTCCCACATGATGGCCTCACATGAGCTCCTTTGTTTCCTCAGAACATGGTCTCCCTCTTGCTCTCGTGCTGCCAATCACTCCCACAAATCCCATTCCCACCTTCTCTTTCTCACCCTCCTGCTGTTACTCTATTCAGGTGACATATCCCCTAACCCTGGCCCCACAACACATCCAATACTTCCCTCTCATCCTATCTCCATCGCACATAAATCACCTCCCTGCAAGCCCAGCAACCTCATTCCCATAATCCCTCAGCGCCTGTCCTCTTTCTCCTGCGCCCTCTGGAACGCTCGCTCTGTGTGCAACAAACTCACAGCCGTCCATGACCTCTTCCTTTCAAACTCCTTCAACCTCCTAGCTTTAACTGAAACCTGGCTAACTCCCTCTGACACGGCCTCCGTTGCTGCTCTCTCACATGGCGGTCTACACTTGAGCCATACACCCAGACCGGGTGAGAGAAATGGTGGCGGGGTCGGAATCCTGCTCTCTCCCACCTGCACCTACCAGCATCTCCCTGCACCCCCATCCCTCTCCTTCTCCTCCTTTGAGACACACTGCATCCGCCTGTTTTCTCCTCTGGCTCTCAGGGTGGCAGTCATTTACCGCCCACCGGGACCAACCTCCCAGTTCTTTGACCACTTTGCTACCTGGCTTTCTCACTTCCTGTCTTCTAATCTTCCATGCCTAATTCTCGGGGACTTCAACATTCCCATTGATGATCCTTCCGTGCCTGCTGCCTCCAAACTTCTTTCACTCACGTCCTCCCTTGGACTCACACAATCCTCCCTCCTCCCTACCCACCGCGATGGTCACGCTATTGACCTTGTCTTTTCCAACCTCCGCTCCATTTCTGAGTTCAACTGTCGCCCTTTCCCCATCTCTGACCACCACCTTCTCTCTTTCAACCTATCTGGACTTCCTAAACACCCTGCTCCCCCACCCCGCACACACACTCGCAGAAATCTACATGCTGTGGACCCCCATCAATTCTCCAACCTACTTCACCACCTCCCTCATACCTCATCCTTCACCTGCCCTGATGCTGCCACTAATCACTACAACACTACTCTTATCTCTGCTCTAGACACTCTTGCTCCTCTTCGACTCTGTAAGGCCCCACGCCGCCAGCTTCAGCCCTGGCACACCCTCCAGACACGCTACCTGCAAAGATGCTCCCGCACTGCAGAGCGTGCCTGGAGGAAATCCCGCTCTGAAGCTGATTTTGTTCACTTCAAGTTTATTCTCCGGTCATACACCTCTGCCCTCCACTTGGCCAAACAATCCTTCTTCTCATCTCTTATATCTACGATGTCCTCCAACCCTAAACGGCTCTGGTCCACCTTCAACACCCTCCTCTACCCACCTGCACCTCCCCCCACAGCTGCCTTCAGCGCTCAAGACCTGGCAGACTACTTCCTCAGTAAAACTCTAACTATCAGAAGCAACATCCCAACACAAGATAGTTATCTGCCACC
Organism: Leptobrachium leishanense; assembly: GCA_009667805.1. Classification (NCBI taxonomy): domain Eukaryota; kingdom Metazoa; phylum Chordata; class Amphibia; order Anura; family Megophryidae; genus Leptobrachium; species Leptobrachium leishanense. The sequence goes on along the minus strand of CM019063.1, from coordinate 19,028,964 downwards.
TCCACTCCCAGAGGTCCCCTCTGCCACCCTCTGCCGCTTCCTCCCAGCCACTGAGGAGGAAGTCAATTCCTTATTGTCCTCCTCACATCTCACCACGTGCCCGCTCGACCCCATTCCCTCACATCTAATTCCTCCCCTCTCCTCCTCCCTCACCCCTGCTCTCACACACATCTTCAACCTATCTCTCTCCACTGGCTCCTTTCCATCCGCCTTCAAACACGCGCTAGTTATCCCTTTACTAAAGAAACCATCCCTCGATCCCAACTCTCCAACTACCGCCCTGTATCCCTGCTTCCCTTCACATCAAAGCTCTTAGAAAAACTAGTCTTCAACCACCTCTCCCTCTTCCTGTCCTCCAATTCACTACTTGACCCCCTGCAATCTGGCTTCCGTCCCCTACACTCAACTGAAACTGCCCTCACCAAAGTCACCAACGACCTCCTAACTGCTAAAAAACACGGCCACTATTCTATTCTCATCCTGCTCGACCTCTCGGCTGCTTTTGACACTGTTGACCACCCCCTCCTTCTACAGACCCTCAACTCTCTGGGTCTCGGTGACACTGCACTCGCTTGGGTCGAATCCTATTTATCCAACAGGTCCTTCTGTGTGTCCTTTGCTGGTAACTCCTCCTCCTCATTGCCTCTATCTGTTGGTGTACCTCAAGGCTCTGTCCTTGGTCCTCTGCTCTTTTCCATCTACACCTCCTCCCTGGGCAAAATCATCAACAGCTTTGGCTTCAATTACCACCTCTACGCTGATGACACTCAGATCTACCTCTCTACCCCTGATCTCTCTCCCCCTGTCCTTTCAAAAGTCAGTGACTGTTTATCTGGCATCTCCTCCTGGATGGCCTCCCACCACCTGAAGATCAAAATGTCAAAGACTGAACTCCTACTTATTCCTCCCTCCAATGCCTCCCCACCTTCTGACTTCTCTATCACGGTGGAGGGTATCACCATTTCCCCATAAAACCAAGTTCGCTGTCTTGGAGTTACACTTGACTCTGCTCTTTCCTTCATCCCCCACATCAAGTCTCTTTCCTCCTCCTGCCGATACCAACTGCATAATATTTACAGAATTCGGCCATTTCTTACCGCTGTCACCACAAAACAACTCATACACGCCCTGGTAATCTCCCGACTCGACTACTGCAATAATCTCTTATCTGGCCTCCCTCTGTCCTGCCTCTCCCCCCTACAATCCATCCTGAACGCCTCTGCCAGGCTAATTCACCTCACCCGCCGCTCTGTCTCTGCCACTCCCCTCTGCGAGTCCCTTCACTGGCTCCCCATCCACTGCAGAGTTAAGTTCAAAATCCTTATCCTTACCTACAAAACCCTCACTAACTCAGCTCCCCACTACCTGTCCTCACTAATCACCAAATACACCCCAGCCTGCTCCCTAAGGTCAAACAGTGACCTGCGACTAGCTTCTCCCCGCATCACCTCTTCCCATGATAGACTGCAGGATTTCTCACTCGCAGCCCCCACTCTCTGAAACGCTCTCCCTCGTACTGTCAGACTTTCCCCTAACTTCTCTTCCTTCAAACGCTCCCTTAAAACGTTCCTATTTAGGGAAGCCTACCACCCAACTCACTGACGCAACCATCAATCACTCTCACCTTACAGTCCTCTCCTCCTGTTTCCAACCCCAACCCTCCTAGATTGTGAGTTCCTACGGGAATAGGGCCCTCATCTCCTCCTGTACTGTTTGTCAAATGTTGTTCAATGTATTGTAACCCTGTCTATACTGTGCTTATTGTACAGCGCTGCGGAATATGCTGGCACTTTATAAATAAAGAATAATAATAAATAATAACAATATTGCTGCATTAACAAAACAAAACAAAAAACATGTTTATTTTTTTTATATTTAAATTTTTTATAATTTTTAACATTGTCATGTTTGGTATTGTTGGAAAGGCCATGCTCTGGTCGATCCAAAGATACCAAACATTAACCAACCGATAGCTGCCGCGGAACGGGAGATAGGGGGTTCCAATGAACCCCCTATCTCCACCATTGGTCGCAGTTAGGGGTTAACTCCAGAACTGACGTCATTGTGACGAGGTCTTGGGACTGTCGGCAGCTGCCGTTCCCCCACGCTGTTGTCTTCCTGCAAAGACGTGACCATGTTGGCGGGCAGCGTCTTAGCGGGCAGCGGTTAGAGAGAGAGAGCTCATAGCTGGGAGGAGGTGTTGCGTGAAGCTGCAAACAGGGACAAATAAACTAGACCTGAGCCGCACTGAGGATCTTTGGGTTGTGTTGGAGAAGACTTCACGCAGTGCTGCCATCAATATTTTTTGATAAATTCTTGGTTATACAATGAATGTGACTGTGGACAAAAATCCGTGTTGTTGTGACATCGCCTAAGCTTAACAAAACCAGGCCACGTCGGTAATCAAATCTCAAGGCAGTACAACAAGGTTGTGTTAGTGTGTGACATTTTTTGGGCAGGCAGGAAGTGTAGAATGTGCACAGTCACATTCATGGCCACAAATATGTTGACAAATTTATAACAAAGGGTCCATAGAAATGTCAATAAATTTATGTACATATAATTTTAACAGTGTGGAAACCAAGCAATACATATTAACTTATTAAGTAAGGAAAAGCAATGCACACAAACAGGAAAATATAGAAAAAATAGCAAATTTATTTTCAACATGGGGAAGGGAAGGGAACATGCCAAGGATGGCAAACTACCCAACAGGGGCACAAACAACACAAACAAACATAGTGTAGTGGAAATAGACTGGAAGATGGCCGCCATTGTAAGCCAGCCGAACATCTTGTTCAGAATATTGGTTCACTTGAGATAATTACTGGCATTTGAGGAGATGTTGGAGCTGGTCCGCATCTTTGATTACAAAGATTATGACTGCCGTAAGGGCCCTTACGGCAGGAAGAATAACACCCGCAAGGATCGTATCCTTGACAAGCTACGCACCACCATCCTGGAGCTGTTCGGGAAGGACCGGACGAAGGACCAGCTCCGAAAACGCTGGTCCGACCTCAAGGCATGCGAGCAGGAGCAGCTGAGGCACATTCCGGTTACATTTCGGGAGGAGGCTGCCACTGTTCTCACTGCCGCTCCAGGATGTCAGCGGCATTGCTTATGTACTCCCGCAGTTCCTGGAGCAGTTCCTGGATGGCATCAATAGTTGTTACAGCCAGGCGTAGCTCGCCGATCGCCATCCGGTTAATTTGCCTAATGCTGGACGTGTCCGGTCTGGCTTCTCCTTCTATATATCCAATAAATGAAAGAAGGAAAATACAGTAAGTAAAGCAGGTTTCTATTTTTGACTGAAAGTCTTGAAAAAATATAACAGTAGTATATACCAGTGCTGGCGGCCTACTGAGGCTCTGACTCCTCCTCCGGCTCCTCCTCTTCCTCCTCCTGCTCCTCTTGTGCTATACATAAAAAAATTTAATTAAAATACAGTAAACAAAAAATGTTTCTGTTTTTGACCAAACGTCGTTGCAAAATAAAACAGTATATACCAGCGCTGGTGGTCGCCCGTGGCTCCTCCTCCACTGGGGCACTGGTGCCCGCCGGGGCAGATGCTGCCTTCTTCCTGTCTTCTGCCAAATCCAAAAAATAACACGTAAATAATGCAGACTGGAAAAAATGGTATATCTATACAATATATTGCCGAAAGTATTGCGACACCCCTCCACTACCCACTAGCACTACCAGCTTGACCCACCACTACTCCCATCTCATAGTTCTAAAGTCACAAAATATTTATTTATTTCCCCTGCACATAGACATATATTACCGTTCAATTATATATTTTTTTCAGAAGTAAACATTACGTTTATTCAATAAAAACTATTAATTGTGTTGTGTGCGTACAAAACGCATTGTGCTGACTGCTTTTATTTATTTTATAGAAGGCCTCAGCCTCAGTTTCACTTTCAGTTTCTGCTAATATAACTGTGGATATAGCATAAACAACAGAAATACGCCATTTTGTTTTGAAATTTGCATCTAAAGCGTTCAATAATGACACTGCTGCTGCAAACTGAATTGCTGCGCTGCAACAATTCAGCAGCTGCTGAGGATGTATTGAAGGTGACTCTGTTTGGATGCACTTTCAGAACAACTACATGTCCCATCCTACCACTTAGCAGAGACGAAGAGATTTTTATTGATGCGCAGATGGGAGCCAATATTGGGCAAGCTGCGGGTCTTCTCGTATGCATCACTCAATCACAACCTCCCCCCCAGCACACTACAGACTACACACAGTGCCAAAAGAAATCCAGCATTGTAACTTCATCTACATACATCAAATGTCACAATTTTCACGAATACGTAAAATCACAAAAAGGAAGAGCTATGGCAAAAATGCATGTATGACGAGTCGTGAAAACGCAAAGCTATACACAATCACATTGCATGAAAAAAGGACTAGATAAATCAACATATTTCTGTGCACATTAGCACATGCAAGCACATTATTATTATTATACAGGATTTATATAGCGCCAACAGTTTGCGCAGCACTTTACAATATAACATGACACATACGTTTGGCTATGACACGCCGGATGTGCCTCAGCTGCCCCTGCTCGCGCACCTTGAGGTCGGACCAGCGTTTTTGGAGCTGGTCCTTCGTCCGGTCTTTCTCAAATAATTCCGCGATGGTGGTGCGTAGCTTATCTAGGATACGGTCCTTGCGCGCGTTATTCTTTCTGCCGTAAGGGCCCTTATGGCAGTCATAATCTTTAAGATCAAAGATGCGGACCAGCTCCAACATCTCGTCAAATGCCATGTTGCTGACCCGCTTCTTCCTGGGTGTCTCTGGGGTGGAAGCAGATGAGGAGGTGTCTGAATGGGACTCTCTGTCTCTTCCTTCAGCCATGATAAATAATTTCTATATTTTTTGGCAATTGTCAAAACTCTCTACAAAAATGGCTCAATAAAGTTACGACATCCGCGCGTGCGCATGCGCGACCCGCGGACGAATCGGATCCGACCCGATTCCGAAGGAATTTTCGTATCGACAGAATTATCGGATCATTGGAAACAAAAAAAACAAGTGATACGCATTTACAAATACAAAATTTACAGAATCAGCGATATAACCGATAATAGTTAAATATACGATGTCCAGAATTACCAAAATGGAACCGAAATCACGAATGGAACCGAAATCATGAATAGAGCGAAAATAAATTTTGATTTGACACATTTCAAGTCCATTCGAAAATTCCGAAAATATTTTGTTTCGGCTCGGAAAACTTTTCGGATCTGCCATTTTCGGATCTAAAATTTTTTGGAAAATCGGCCGGATCCGAAAACACGAATCGGGAAATTTCGTGAAAATTCTGAAATTCCGAAACCCGAAACGCACATCCCTATTCTCCAGTCATTCTCAAGGTTTTCATCTCTTTCTGAATAGCCCTGTATCGGGGTTATTCAGAGAGCGGTGAAAAACAGAAGAATGACTGGAGAATGGAAAATTCTAGGTCAAAATAGTCAAACCAGAAAAATTCTCCCATTTATCTCACTTTCCAAATTGGCTGTTCATTCTCCTGACAATTCTCAAGGTTTTCACCTCTCTCTGAATAACCCTGATAGTATTATTGAATCATTGTGCTGGCTCACTATAGCTTACACTCTCTTCAGTATTTCAGGCTCATAAAAGGTTAACCCAACGCTTGCCCCTGGCAAAACACACACACACACAGATTGGAGATATAAATATACATACACACAGCATGTGAAAGAAAGGGTGTGTGTAAAGATAGACTTGCACTGTAAGAACACACACACACACACACTCTCTATATGCTGCCCCTATAACAAAGTATTATTAAGAGTAGCCTGGCCACATCCATTAGGTTTCCTTAAAGCACCTATACATTTTGCGTCATTCATATTATACTGAAGGGAAAGCAAGCCACTGACCCAACTGGAAAACTGACCCAACCTGACTTCTGCATACTGCAGGGCAGCACTTTCAGGCACTGACCAGGGAGCAAAATGGAGATCTGACACCCCAGCCCCAAGCCAGTGACCCATGAAGCACACGCTGTGATCTGACAGCCCTGGTAGAAGATGAGTTGTGAGAGTCTTGCTGGCAACTTTGCATCTGCTGAGTCCCCCGCCTGTCCTGTCCTTCCCCAGACAGCCTGGCTAGAGGTACAATACATCATACAGATTGGCAGCTAAGCACTATCTGAACATTACGAAATCAGCACAGAGGAAAGCCATGGCCTCTCCCTCCCCATCATTAACCCTCTCTCCCTCAGTGAGATCACTTACCTTGCAATCTTTTCACAGCCTGCATTGGAGGGCTGCCTGGCCTATCATTGACAGGAAGGGGCATGTGTAACTGCTAGATGTGCCCCTTCCTGTCAATCAGAGGCAGTCCTCTAATGCAGGCATTTTTTGGGAATGGCTTAGAAACATAGAAACATAGAAAAATGTCGGCAGATAAGAACCTTTCGGCCCATCTAGTCTGCCCAATTACATGGATACTTTACCTGGATTTATCTTTTGTTTAGGATAGCCTTATGCCTATCCCATGCTTGCTTAAATTCAATTACTGTTTTGGCCTCTACCACTTCAACTGGAAGACTGTTCCATGTATCCACCACCCTCTCAGTAAAATAATGCTTTCTGATGTTACTTTTAAACCTTTGCCCCTCTAATCTAAGACTATGTCCTCTTGTTTTGCTACTTTGCTTCCTTTTAAATATACTCCCTTCCTCTACCTTGTGGATTCCCTTTACATATTTAAATGTTTCTATCATATCTCCTCTGGCTCGTCTTTTTTCCAAGCTGTATATGTTACGATCATTAAGCCTTTCCTGGTAACCTTTCTCCTTCAAGCCGTACACCATTTTAGTAGCCCTTCTCTGAACTCTCTCTAAGATGTCTATATCCTTCTGGAGATACGGTCTCCAGTACTGCACACAGTACTCCAAGTGAGGTCTCACCAGTGCTCTGTACAGTGGTATGAGCACTTCCCTTTTCCTACTGCTAATACCTCTCCCTACACAACCAAGCATTCTGCTAGCATTTCCTGCTGCTCTATTACATTGACTACTTACCCTTAGATCCTCTGAAATAATAACCCCTAAATCCCTTTCCTCAGATGTTGAGGTTAGGACTGTATCAAATATTCTATATTCAGCCCTTGGGTTTTTACGTCCCAGGTGCATTATCTTGCATTTATCCACATTAAAACTCAATTGCCACAGCTCCGACCATTTTTTTAGTTTACCTAAATCATTTGTCATTTGGCTGATCCCTCCAGGAACCTCAACCCTGTTGCAAATCTTTGTGTCATCAGCAAAAATCCATACTTTTCCATTAATACCTTCTGTAATATAACTAATAAAAATATTAAATAGAATGGGTCCAAGTACTGACCCCTGAGGTACCCCACTGGTAACAAGACCTTGCGCCGAATAAACTCCATTTACCACAACCCTCTGTTGCCTGTCACTCAGCCACTGCCTAATCCATTCAACAATATTGGAATCCAAGCTCAAAGATTGCAATTTATTGATAAGCCTTCTATGCGGAACAGTATCAAAAGCCTTACTGAAATCTAAATAAGCAATGTCTACTGCACCACCTGTGTCTATTATTTTTGTTACCCAATCAAAAAAATCAATAAGATTAGTTTGGCATGATCTCCCTGAGGTAAACCCATGTTGTTTCTGATCCTGTAATCTATGTGTTTTTAGATGTTCAACAATCCTTTCCTTTAACATGGTTTCCATTAATTTCCCCACTACTGACGTAAGACTAACTGGCCTATAGTTCCCAGATTCCTCCCTACTACCCTTCTTGTGAATGGGCACAACATTTGCTAATTTCCAGTCTTCTGGGACGACTCCCGTTAGCAAGGATTGGTTAAATAAATCTGTTAACGGTTTTGCTATTACATCACTGAGCTCTTTTAATAATTTAGGGTGGATCCCATCAGGCCCCGTTGACTTATTTGTCTTTACTTTAGACAGCTGCTGTAGAACCTCCTCCTCTGTAAACTGATATGTAATTGTCTCGTTAGTGTTTCCTCCTAACTGAGGTCCATTTCCTTCCTTTTCTTCTGCAAAGACTGAACAAAAATATTCATTGAGGCAGTCAGCGAGACTTTTATCCTCTTCTACATACCTTCCTTCCTTTGTTTTTAATCTAACTAATCCTTGTTTTACTTTTCTTTTCTCGTTTATGTATCTAAAAAATGTTTTGTACCCCTTTTTTACTGACTGAGCTATTTTCTCTTCTGCGTGTGCTTTGTAAGCCCTTATAAATTGCTTTGCCTCTTTCTGCCTAATCTTATAGGTTTGCCTATCTTCTTCACTCTGAGTTGTTTTATAATTATTGAATGCTGTCTTTTTGTTCTTCACTATTTTGGCCACTTCTGCAGAGTACCACAGTGGTTTCTTCCCTTTTTTGTTTTTGCTAACAAGTCGAATGCAATTGCCTGTGGCCTTCAATAATGCTTCCTTTAAATAATCCCATTTCTCCTGGACTCCATTTAAACTCCTCCAGTCTGATAATGACTCCTTCACACAAAATCTCATTTTAGAAAAATCTGATTTTTTAAAGTCTAAAACTTTTGTTTTTGTGTGTTGCGGCTCCATCCTGTTCTTATATTAAACCATACTAGGGATGTGCGTTTCGGGTTTCGGAATTTCGGAATTTTCACGAAATTTCCCGATTCGTGTTTTCGGATTCGGCCAAATTTCCAAATCGGGTCGGACCCGAAAACCGATAGATCCGAAAAGTTTTCCGAGCCGAAACGAAAAATTTTCGGATTTTTCGAATGGACTTGAAATGTGTCAAATCGAAATTTATTTCTGGACATCGTATATTTAACTATTATCGGTTATATCGCTGATTCTGTAAATTTTGTATTTGTAAATGCGTATCACTTGTTTCTTGTGGCATTCGGGTCAGTTTAGTGTTTTTTTAAATCATTTTGTTCATTTTTTTTGTTCCTTGGCTTTCATACCATTTTAATATGATTAAATAAAGTTGTGAAATGTATATTCAATTATTCATAAGAAAAAAAAGGATCTTTATTCAATAAAAAAAAACACGATAGAAACGCCAGAATTATCGTAGACACTTTGAAACGAGGAGAACAGACGTTCCGAAAGAATGAAAATTTCAAAAATTTCTGAAAAGTCGATACAAAAAACGAGCAAAGTGACCCGAAAATACGAAAAATGGTCGATATTCCGAAAAAAAAAATGTACACGAAAAACGAGCCGAACCGAACCGAATCGAAACAGAAATCGGTCAAAACGAGCTGAATCGAAAAGTTTAAACATCCGAACAAATCGAACCGAATCGAACCGAAAAAAAATCGGTGCACAAGCCTAAACCGTACTGACTGGTGATCACTAGATCCCAAATTTTCACATACAACAATGTCCGATACCAAACCTCCATTTGTGAGTATTAAATCCAATATGGCCTCTTTACGGGTCGGCTCCTCAACTACTTATGTTAGAGATAATCCCAGTAGGGAGTTTAGAATATTTGTACTCCTGGTGCACCCAGCTGTTTTGGTTTTCCAGTTCACATCAGGAAGATTAAAGTCCCCCATGATAATAACTTCCCCCTTCATTGCCATTTTGGCTATTTCCTCAAGCAGCAGATTATCTAGCTCTTCTACTTGTCCAGGAGGTCTATAGATCACACCTACACGAGCTACTGTATGATTGCCAAATGTTAGCGTAACCCAAACTGACTTTTTGTTCACCTCGCTCACTTTTATTTGGTTAGTTTTTATGTTGTTTTTCACATACAGGGCCACTCCTCCTCCTTTCCTACCTTCTCTGTCTTTTCTATATAAAGAGTACCCCGGTATTGTTATGTCCCAGTTATTTTTCTCACTGAACCATGTCTTAGTAACCGCAACTAAATCTACTTTTTCAGCTGCCATCATTGCCTCCAGTTCATTGATTTTATTGACTAAACTGCGAGCATTTATAGACACGACTCTGAGCTTGTCATTTTTTCCCCGCATGTTGCTTGCACCCTCCGATTTAGTTTTGGGGGGCAATCAGGCAGATTGTTTTTTACCCTTTTGTCCCCTCCTAGTTTAAATATTTCTTTGCGAAACCTTTGAACTTCTCACTGAGAACATATGTTCCCCTATGAGTAAGATGCAAACCATCTTTTTTATACAGTTCCTTTCTGCTCCAATTAGAGCTATCATGGGACACAAATCCAAATCCTTGCTCTCGACACCATTCCCAAAGCCACAAATTAAATTCCCTATTGCGCATCTGCCTATCCTGAATGTTATGCACAGGCAAAACTTCAGAGAATGACACAGTGGACGCAATCTGCTGTATTTCACCTCCAAGAACACAAAAATCTTCCTTAATCTCAGAAACCTCATTGCTCGCCAAGTCATTTGTCCCTAGATGGACTAGAACATCCACTTCCCCTTGCTGCTTTGCTTGTTTGACAATATTGAGAATACGTCTCTTGTCTCTACGAGCAGTAACCCCAGGAAGACATCTCACCAAACCACTACTCTCCAGCTCAACACCTCTTATGATAGAATCACCCAGCAACAATTGCCTTCTATCATGTCCCACCTTTTCCTTATTGTTCTTGGTTGCAGTCCTGCATACCTTAGGCATAGGGGATGGTGGTTCCTCAACTATGGTGTCTGAGCCTACTTCCGTCTCACCACTACACTCTGAAAGTGCCTCAAAAGAATTAAGAAGAGCCACAGACTGTGGGACATGCCTTCTATCCACAACTCTAAGTCTACCAGATTCTACAGTAGTCCATCTGCCGCTCCTAGGAGGCCTCTGTGGCAGTGGCTTTGTAACAGTCATAGCCATAGCCTGAGTTTGTCTAACAGATAATTTACAAATCTCAGACTTCAAACAGGCAATTTCCTGCTGCAATAAAGAGAGCTGCCTACATATCAGGCACACTCCAAACCTCCAAAAATTGGATCTAAAAACAAATGCATGACAGCTCTTACACTGGACCAAGCCTGCCATTAGAAAAGAATGGATTTAAACCAACAAATCTTACCTTTTTGTAGGTTTTCTACCTCCTGTCTAACCTCAGACTACCTCCAGAGTATCTCCAGGATATCTCTAAGTGCTCACTTAGAAGGCTTCCCATGCTCAATTAGACCAAGATAATATTCCACAAGCTTTATATAGTCACCTAAGAACACCTCCTCCAGCAAGGCGTGGACAAGTTTAACCACCTTAGCAAATAGCGCCCAATTGATTCCAATTGTATGCTAATCAGTAAGAGGAATGAGTCACCAGCCTAACCTAATTTACACACCAGACCTAACTTAAAACCTTAAAATGAATAGAAAAGATCTGTTTGAAACAAAAATCAAAATCACTCACCAGGATATCTCTAAGTGCTCACTTTGAAGGCTTCACTTAGAAGGCTTCCCAAGCTCAATTAGGTGCTTTCCCATTGGTCCAAGCTTTTCCAATGCTCTATAAGTACCTGTCAGTCTCTGTGGCACTAATGAGCCGTGACCAGGAAATAGGCAGCACTTGTCTCTGACGTGTGCTGCACACATCTTGAGCAATTTACTCAATTAGTGCAGCGGGGAAACATCCTGCTATGCAAATTGCGTAGGCTGGGAAAACTAATGCCTGCAGAGGCAGAGGATGGAGCTGACAGCGGGGGAGCAGCTGAGTTTGTTTTTAGTTCATTAACTTATCACTTAATGGCAGGTGCGGCTCTGCCTCCCCTGCCTCCACTGACTGCACGACCCTGCAGTACAGTACATAGCCACTAAGGATATGCAGCAAGCTAATTTTGCGTCTTGGTTGGAAAAGTGACTTGAGCCATTAAGTTACTCTAACAGAAGCCATTATATTCCCCAGGCAAGGTTGGGATAAGGCTCTTAGATTTTACCTTGTAATATTACACCATGTATTCTAAAAATTTAGCTGAATTCTTCATCTTCATTCTTCATTTATCATCTCCAATATAAATGAAGGATACACAGATTTTATTTACACCTGTTGCTACAGTCCGATAAACCTACTTGGGGTCCACAAGAAACGCTAAGGGCTAAATTACAATCTTCGCGCAAATGTTTGCGCCGACGCAAAAAAACACTAACGCGAGGGGTAAAACCCTTTGCGCCGAATCCCGTATTACAAAGTCAGCGCAACAAACGCACGCAATCTTCTACCACGGGTGAACCTGCGCGAACCCTGCGCAAGCTTACTGTACTGCGCACGTCCTATACTTAACATTGTGAGCGCAAATGCGAATGTGCGCTGGTACATGGATGGTATTACAAGCTATTTTGCGGTAATTACCGCACAGCCTTTGCGCGCATAATTTTAGCAACTTCTAAAAGTTGGTTTTAATGGCAAATCTGAACAACCTGGCTGAACCCAAATACACCAGCCCCCCCCAAAAAATGCAGCAATGTATACTTACACATTCTACTCATTCCAAACCAACAAAATGGAGAAGTTGTGTGTGCATTTATTACTGCTGCAGCATATATGCTCGGATTGACTGTGGCAGGCGCAATTTCTTAACGTGAGATAATTGTGGTTCTTAACTCGGATTGGCTGAATCGCGAGAAAAAAAGTGTGCACACTGATTTTTGCACGCGACGGTACTGTGTGAGCATTTGGTCGCGTCCTGTTTGCGCGCATTGTTGATCGCCAAATGAAAAGACGCGCGAGGATTGTAAATCCAGCAGCGATTTGCGAGCGCAAAAGTTTAACGCTTGGTGCAAAAATTCGAGTTTTGCGCGAGGGTTTTTTGCTACGATTGTAATATAGCCCTAAGTATTTTAAAATGATAATTTTAACGAGCAAACGAGCAGATGGTTCACTTCCCTATCTCCAATTTATTTGCCATTGTCAGTTGTACTTTCTAAACAGCTGCTTGCGCGGAATGCTAATTACAGGGACAGGATGCGCTCTATTCTCTGCTGGGTATTTATAAGCATGGGGGACAGAATACGGAGATACTTATAGACAAAGTAACATTCAGCAATTCCATCTTGTCCTGGACCCAGTCCTCAGTTTTATATAAATATATACTCAGGGGTGGGAAATCTGGAAATGTATCAACAGTAATAATTTAATATATTACTGTTAAATCATTTGTAAAACGTGTAATAAAACCAAAACTATTCGCCCATGTTATTAACTGGAATTTAACTTTTTGGATTATGGTAGCAGACTATTTTGCAGCAGTCCACAAAGATTAAAAATAAGATGAGAGGACCCTCCACAAATCACACACTTACAGGGTTATTCAAAGAGCCCTGAATTCCTGGCGAAAGGTAACCGAATGCTGAAAATCAGCGTTCGGTTACCTTTCTTGGCCATTCGGCTATCCAGAGAGCAGACAATTCGCCAAATCCTGGCGAATTGCCTGCACATACGGTCTCTGTTCGGTGCCTGTTCGAGGGCAGTGAAATCCCCCATAGAGAAAGCAATGCTTCAGCTATTCAGAGAGCTAAACCCAGCAGTGAAAAGTTGCCGAATTGCCCTGCCATTCGGTGGTTTAATTCGGCAGATTTATTCAGGCGAATCCCATAGACTTCAATGTTAAAAATATTCCCATTTTAATTCAATATCTAATAAACCGTTTAATATTATATTCTGCAGTAAAAAAGCTTCTTTATTTTCAGATTTTTTAGGACCTTTTAGGCTAGGGACAGATGAGCGCATTTTCTGCGGCCACCGTCAAAATGTACGTCGATGCGTGCGCACGCATTTTTTCACGGAATACGCTTAAGTGGTCAGACGATGCGCAATTCTGGACGTATTTCATGACGATGGGGTGAAATCCGGCTGTTTGAACGTTATGTTGGCCGCACACTAGCAGCGTCTGACATCTCCTAATCACGCACACACGCTGCTATGCGGACGCAGCGCACTCTGTACGTCAGTACCAGCGGTTTAACGTTCTCGAAAAAATGCGTTCATTTTCCACTTGCGTTGCGCGGCCGGACTTTTGTGCGACCGTACTTCGTATATTGGCCGTCATTGCCCGGCATCTGCTGCTAGTGCGGCCGTGATTATGTGCGCCAGAACGCGCGTTCGCACTGCCTCAGTCTGACCCTAGCCTTAGGCATTTTTGGGGATTTTTTTGCAAACATTTTTATCTGTTTTTTTTTTTAAATCATTTTTTCTTTTTTCTATAACAGCCCTTTTTATTATCATTCCTTGGACCTCATATGTAAATTTCAGACATTTTCGCTTAGTAGTTTCTTTGCAAACAGCGTTTCACTTTCAAACATTCAAGCGTACAGTTTTTTTTTTCTTCACCTCCTTCGTCTGCGGTGTTGGGTTTTTCCGGCAGCTGCTCTGTGCTCTGATCGGCCGCTGCTCCGGTTTCTCCGGCGTGTTCGGCGGGGTTAATCCAGATGTTTTTGCGGGTTTCGATGTGCGTTCGCCCTCTTTTGTGGTGAGTTTTTAGTGGGTTTGCGGTGACTTTTCCCTGCATTATGGCGGCCCTGTGTTGCTTGCTGAATACACCGCAGGGTCGCCGAAATGGGATCACACCGAATTAAAGAGAACGAAAAGTCACCGAACGTGCGGTGACTTTTCGATTCTCTTTGAATAACCCTGGTAGAAAAATCAGAAAAATACAAAACCACAGGGAGTCCACAGTGTCCCTTCCTAGACACAAATATCTTCACATAAAGACACCAGCGGTAGATAATAATAATAATAATCATAGTGAGATCTGATAATATATCGCTCTGGCAAAGGACCAATGAATCTGCGCGCCAGAGTAATAAAGAATATATGCTTATCTGAAATCCCGCTAAGGGTGGTGAAGTGGTGTGGTGGGTCTTCCTCCCTCAGCCTCGACACTTCAAGAGCCAGGATGGAGTCAGTCGGTAAAGTGAATAAAATCTTGAATATTTATTTGGAAATTAAAGTATACATAAAATCAGCATCCAACGCGTTTCATCCTTTCTCCGTTGTGAAAGGACTTCATCTGGGATAGGTACAGAGATCCATTCTGCTCCAGAGGCTTATTTACTCTATATTTTCACTGATTTGCTCATGATAAAACAAAACAAAATGCTAAATATTCTTACCAAACTCCATCTATTGACAGCATCCATCTGGGTGTAAAATCCCCACTATTGGGGAGATCTGACACTGACTAAATGATCTCTCATCCCTACATCAGCTTGCACCCCAATCTCAACAGGCAACTCTTACCCCGTGTTCATTTATCAATGAACACTATAACAAAATAGCTCAAATATAAAATATGATGTAAACAGATAAATAAATTATCATTGTAAGGAATTGTTCGTTGATCCAAGATAAATCTGATTGTCATTATGGAATCAAGAAGGATTGTTTTTGCTTTGGACACAATCGGTGCACCAAGAGGGTCTTTTCTTGCATTCTTTTGGATCAACAGCAGCCATAGGGATATAATAGGTATAAGGTTGAGCTTGATGGTCTTTTTTCAAAATATATTGCACTGTAACTATGTAAATCACGTGCTGATGATGTAATTTTTGCTGATTGTAAATGTCGTTTTTCATTATACTACTATTCCCTTTCACCTTTTCCTTTACTGTACCAATTTTTTTTTTTTTTTTAAAAAAGGAAATAATTTTTTACATGTGGAAAATAAATAAATTATCTTTGCTTCACTACCAAGCACTTTTTGTTCAGAATAATCTTATCATTACATTTGTTTGAAAAATGGACTGTGTAGTTAACAATTAAATGGGGATAAAAATAAAATTTTTCGCATTTTCAAAATTAGCTAAAACATTAAAATAATGTAAATTTGCTCATTTTTAATTTATCATGTATCCTTTTATCCTTTTCCGAAATATTGCTTTGTTCAAAATATTCATTGTTGTTTTTCTGAAAAACAGTGTTTGAAGAACTCAAAAACCATCTTGGTGATGAAGCTCCAGGTCTCCAGAAGGTGCACAAGAGGTTTAGCAGATTCAAGTCTGGACATTGTGACGTCTGTGATAAGCTAGGAGAGGGAGGCCCTCTCATTTCCACAGATGAGACCATTGTGGCCAAGGTGAAGACATTTCTGGATCATGAATCTCTAACCATTCTCAAAAACCATAAGAGTTAATCAAAGAGATCTGAATTGTAGCCGAAACAGTGAAATTCAGCGTACGGTTACCTTTCCTGGCCATTCGGCTATTCAGAGAGCAGGCAGTTCGCCAAATGTTGGCGAATTGCCTGCACATACAGTGCCTGTTCGTTGCCTGTTCGAGTGTTCGAGGGCAGTGAAATCCCCATAGAGAAGCAATGCTTCGTCTATTCAGAGAACAAACTCCAGCAGTGAAAGGATGCCAAAATGCCCTGCTGTTCGATCGGTGGTTTCATTCGGCAGGTTTATTCAGGCGAATCCCATAGGCTTCAATGTTAAAAATATTCTCGTTTTAATTCAATATCTAATAAACCATTCATTATAATATTCTGCAGTAAAAAGTCTCTTTATTTTCAGATTTTGTTAGGATATTTTATGCATTTTTCATTTATTTTTTTGCAAAAATTATTTTTTCATTTTTTTTTAAATCGTTTTTTCTTTTTTCTGTGACAGCCCTTTTTATTATCATTTATTGGATCTTATATGTAAATTTCAGACATTTTCATTCTGTAGTTTCTTTGCAAACAGCGTTTCACTTTTCAAACATTCAAGCGTTTTTTTTTTTTTTCACTCCATTCGCCTATGGTGTCGGGTTTTTCCAGCAGCTGCTCTGCGCTGTGATAGATGGCTGCTCGGGTTTCTCCGGCGTGTTCGGCGTGGTTAATGTCCGGCGTGTTCGGCGTGGTGGTGTTTTTGCGGGTTTCGGTGAATGTTCGCCTGGTTTTGCGGTGAGTGTTCGGCGGGTTTACGGCGGCTTTTCCCTGCACTACGACGGTGCTTGCTGAATACACCGCAGGGTCTTCGAAATGGGATTGCCAAATCGCACCAGTCACGTGCGGTGACTTTTCAATTCTCTTTGAATAACCCTGCATGTGGAAGAGTATGACATTCCAAAAACATACTTGTTGAAGATTCTTCATGCTGAGTTGGGCTTCACCAACCAGTGTGAACTCTGGGTTCCACCTTTGTTGAGTGCAGAACAAAACACTGCTGCAGCTGAGTTTTCCAAATAGTTCTTTGTCACGTTCAAAGATGGCAATTGTCAAGAGAGGAGGTGGCTACGCTGACAGTAGATAAGTTTCAGGGGTGCTTTGAGAAGTGGGTGCACCGCTTGAAAATATGTGTAGAAAATAGCAGTGATTCTTTTGAGAAATGTTGAATAAACAAGCTTTCCTAAACCTGCTAAGAATGCGAGGCGTGCTATGCCATCCCCGTGGCGGGTGGGTCTGAACACTGCAAGATGGCATAGCTCGCCCTGCTGAAGTCTATGGGCTGCCTCCTGCTAACCAGCGAGCGTCATTTGCTGCCGCGGAGCAGACTGAACTCAAGCCATCCCTCTTTAGCCAATGAAGTGAGGGGTGTGTCAACTGCATAGGTGGGCCAGGGGAGGGGGTATTAGTATGCTTGCCAGCATTTAGACCCCTCCGCTGGGCACAACCCACCCAGCCGTAAGGGATTAAAAAAAAAGAGTTAGCATCATTATTTCTTTGTTTTTAACCTTACGTTTGACCTCCCCTCATACTTAGACGATTTTAAAGTGATGATCTCCATAGCCCTCCCCTATAGACTATGGTGGGAACTATAAGACCAACATTGCAGAAAATGAAGGTGACATTTATGGCTGCGTTCACACAAGCATTTTTCAGAGCGGAAGGAATGTCCGTGAGAATGGACATTCCTTCCACTCTTATGCCCATGTGGCCACCTCGCTGAGCACAGTTAGTGTGTTCACCACTACTAAGCAAGATCCCCCTATGGAGGATTGCAGCTTTGTAGTCCCATCAGCATCCATTGTAGCTTTTTGACGTGGGAAGGCTTTTTGACATCCGTTGAATTACGCATGCTACCCCGTGTGGCCCTCCCCGACGATCCGTCACAAAGCTGCGATGGACGTAGGAAAGGGCGGTCACACAGACGCACTCAAGGCATTTGTGTGACTGCAGCCTTAGTGATTTACATAGGACAACACCTACAGTGGAAACACCGGCAAGACGTACGGTAAACTAGGGTAACTCTTCCCTAAATATCGAATTCACCATAACTTCAGCTAACGTCTTCAAAGTAGTTGCAATCACTCTTTCATTTAAAGAACGTGGTTATCGAATAGATTCCTACATTGTTTTGAAGCTTTATCTCCGCGTCCATCATGCTTTATTTTGATCCACATCTGCAAACTCAGCTGAAAGGAAAATAACATACATACCACTGAGAGAAGCCATAGAAATGTTTACATATACTTGATTGCCTGGCACTTGTCTTTCAGTACCATTAAAGGATATCCGTTCCTGTTGAAATCAGACGTGTCGAGTAAATATCATTATGTGCTCAATCTGCTATAGCAGAAAATGACTATAAAAAGATTATCTTGGCATAATTTGCTTCTGTTACTTACAGCAGAAAAATATAGATTGGAGCTTTGTCTTGGTAATAAACATTGATTCTGGTGATCACTTTGAACAATATAATTGGATTTTAATTCCATGTTTTGAGCTAGATTACATTGTACATTTTTAGAAACAGCAGCTTTTCTTGACTGAATTTTAGATTTAAAGGGTTACTCCTTTACCACCGTCGTGGCCCTCAAATTCACTGCAGTCGCAAAGACCAGAGGAAATCACTGTTGTTGCAACTACTGTGACATTTTTTTCAAATTCGGCAGAAAAGCTA
The DNA here is from genome assembly GCA_009667805.1 of Leptobrachium leishanense. NCBI lineage: Eukaryota > Metazoa > Chordata > Amphibia > Anura > Megophryidae > Leptobrachium > Leptobrachium leishanense. The sequence continues at coordinate 19,010,190 of CM019063.1, read as the reverse complement.
AATTTAACAACAATAGCAGCAAAGGTGACAAAGGAGGATAAACTAATATTTAGCTTAATCATAGCACTGAAGCCGACTCCCCGGAGATGGTCCAACGCTCCAGATAAAGAAATCGAATACACACGTAGGCTTCAGTACCTTGTAGGTGTACGAATGTACACGAGAACCAGTTCAAAGTGGAGCCTTGTAAAATCTAACAAAGAAAAGTCTAGTAATAGACGAAACGCGTCGGGCTTTTACTACTGTTTTATTATATTAGATTTTATTTACAATAAAAGATCCTAATTCATTTGGTTTGATTCCTCATTCCTGACTGTGGATAGAAAGAACAAGGCTCCACTTTGATCTGGTTCTCATGTACATTTGTACACCTACAAGGTACTGAAGTCTCCGTGTGAATTCAAAAATTTAACAACAGCAGCTGAAGTTGCTGCAAACAATGGTGACTGATGATACCACAATAATTCTTCTGTAAAATGAGTAAAATGTGTATTCTTCATTCAGCTTTGTTCTCTGTTAGCAACAACGATGAAAACAATGGCAAAAATAACGCTAAATCTCGATGACTGAAAGTGAGGGGCAGCTATGGTCAGTTCTGTGCTAAATAACTACAGCAGAAACTACGGTGGAAGCAGCAGTGGAAACCACACTGAAATCTACAAAGAGAACTACACCAGACATCTTCAGCAGGAACTACGGTGGAAAGAATGTTGAAAAGCACAACTAAGGTGGAGGCTGCCTAAATTTTGAATTCACCATAGTTCCCCAAACTAGATTCACTATTGTTTCCATGAAAGAATGGGGCTTAAGAAATAACCCCTTCAATGTGTCATTTTTGAAAAATGGCCATACACTAGTCATGTGAAGACTATTCTGGTTGCATTGGACTATGTATCTAATCCCTTGCCCTAAAATTAGCAGAATCCTCTGGATTGGTCCAGACTGTTTCCGTAAAGAAAGACTCCATTTCTTTAACCTTTTCCCCAAGAAGTTTGCATTTGTGCTCCAGAACATGCCCCTGAAGTCACAAAGAAGTTGTGCTCCAGAACTTGCCTCTAAAGTTTTAACACCATGTGCATGATGCCCAAGGTGCTAACACTTCTTAAAACCAGCTGGGCATGTGTCTAAATGACATCTCACCAGCAGTAACTCCTTTTGGTCAGAAGATGGTGACATGCGTCTGCCAAATAGGTTATTGCAGTATGGAATAAATTGGGAATATTACCAAATTTGTCTTACTGTATAATTATTAATTAAAATGATGTTCGAAAAAAAAAAAACACTAGTTATAAAAAAAAATTAATTATGTAAATGTGAGCATTTTTAATTTAATAGGATATACGTTACAGAAATACTGTTGAGGTGAAAAGTTATAGACTTTAGATGGTGTCTTTAGCGTAAATAATTAAAAAAATATTGTATCTATTTGTTCCTGGTCTCACTCTGCTCATGGCCAGAAGAAGCGGATCGAGGCACCATTCTCGCTGCGGCATTAGAGGGAGTATCGGATTTATAGGGGGGTTTAGGGTGCGCTATATGAGTCTGCAAATGCAGAATCATCTAGAGCCAACTTTTAGGCTGGGGTCAGACCAGCGCACTTTTAACGTGCGTTCTGGCGCACATAATTACGGCCGCACTAGCAGCAGATGACGGGCAATGACGGCCAATATACAATGTACGGCCGCACAAAAGTCCGGCCGTGCAACGCAAGTGGAATTTGAACGCATTTTTTTGAGAACGCTGAACCACTAGTACTGACGTACAGAGTGCGCAGTTGCGGCATAGCGGCGTGTTTGCGTGATTAGGAGATGTCAGACACTGCTAATGTCCAGCCTACATATGGTCCAGACGCAAAAAGAGTTTTATTGACGATCCGGACAAAATCACGCCCGAAAATGCGCGTCGTCTGACCGTTTTTGCGCATTCCGTGAAAAAATACGTCAATGCGTTCGGACGCACTTTTTCACGTTCGCGGGGAAAAATGCTTTCGTCTGACCCTAGCCTAAGAAGGTGCTAACTTTTGACTCACCACATCCCGACAGTAATTATCGCTAACACTTTGTAATACCTCACTTATCAAAACACTTATGTACATTTGCACTCCTTATGTTAAGTATAGGATGTGCAAAGTACAGTAAGCTTGCGGAAGCTTGTGCAAAAAACAATGAGCTAACGGGGGTAGCGTCAGGAATGTAATATGGGTGGCATTCGGCAAACACACTTATTCTGGCCCTAATGCTTACATATTGAGGCACTAACATTAGCGCCAACTATGGAATAGAGCCCCAGGTGTTTTGGAATTAAAGTACATCCTCCATGAAGCTCAGCCCCTCACCAGCATGAATGAGTGTAGACCATCTGGGTTTGCTAACCCTTGCTTTCAGGGATCAACTCCTAAAAAAGAAGTGTGGGAACTTATCAAGATTTCTGTTCCCCAATCAGCACTTAACACCTGACACATAACACAAATACAAACTCAAATCTGAAGTATTTATATATATATATAAATATATATAATGTGGACTTTTCTGAAAATATGTCAAATACTCATTAGTTATTCATTCCATGCACTTCGGGGAATCAAATTCCCCAACCCTGCGGTGAATTCAGCATTCACCGCAGGGTCTCCGAAGTGCAGGGGAAAACTGCTGAACGGATCGGATAAAAACGCTGAAAACCATCAGATCCGATAAGCCGCCACAAACCCGCAGAAAAACCAGACAACACATTGAAAAAAGCCAAAGATCTGCCGAACAGAGCGCCGACCAGCCGCCACAAAAAGTCGACAAGCTGACAAACGGGGTAAAAAAACAAACAGACAACCACCGCAACTTTTAAAAGTTGTTTGCAAAAAAACTACTGCACGAAAATGCCTGGAATTAATAAATCAGGTCCTATGAATAATAATAAAAGGGTTTGTTACAGGAAAAAAAAACGCTATTGAAGAAAAAATGAAAATAATTTTTTTTGCTGAAAAAAATCCCAAAAATACCTAAAAAAGTCCTAAAATATAAATATATAAAAAGATTTTTTGCTGCATATTAAAAGAATAAAAGGTTTAATAGATATTTAATAAAAACAGGAATATTTTTAACATTGAAACCTATGGGGTTCGCCTGAATAAACCTGCCGAATTAACCCACCAAACATCACTGACAATTCTCTGCTGTTCGGTGTCTCTGAATAGATTAATCATTGCTTCTCTGTGGGGATTTCACTGCCGTCGAACAGCACCGTATTTCACTGCCAATCACCAATATTTGGCGAACTGCCTGCTTTTTGAATAGCCGAATGGCTGCGAAATAGCACTGTACGGGGAAATTCTATGTTCAGAGGCAAGTTCACTGCTTAGTGAATAACCCCTGAAGTGTTTTGGACTTTTCCATATGAATCTTTCTGAAGATGCTAGTGACTCATCACATCCTCTGTTTTTGCTGTTAAGTAAAGTTCAGAATATGTGGAAAATGTAAATACATCTGTTCAAACCTCTCAAGCTTTAGATTATTGCCATTTTCATATTGAAAACACAACTTTAGCGGAAGTTCTGTGCTAATATGGGGAGAACGGTAAGGAAGAACCTATGAGTAGAAAAGGACATACTTTCTCTGTATGACGAGTATTTTAATTTGTGTTACAGAATGATTAAGAGCAAGACTGATACATTAACCCTTTCACTGCTGAGGACGTGTGGAGAACGTCCTCATTGACTCCTAAGGAAAGATGGGGTAGAGATAGGGGGTTCCTTTGAACCCCGATATCTCCCGACCGTTGGCAGCTAACAGGGTCATGTTTGGTATCAATAGAAAGGCCAGAGCATGGCCTTTCCAATGATACCAAATATGACAATGTTTAAAGTAAACAAAAAAATAATAAAAATAATAAAAAAAAGAAAGACGTGTTTTTAAGACGTGAAATGACTCAGCAGTGAAGGGGTTAATAGCGCAATTATTATTTTGTCTGTATTACAGACAAATGAATAATTATATGTAACACTAGAAATCGAAGTTTGTGGATGATTATATCTGAAATATACATATAATATTGAATTATATATGAGTAACACAACTTCCATCAGATGGCCCACGCCGAACACTTACATTTTAGCACATGTCATTAAGTTTTACGCCCTCTCAGGGCCATTTAAAAGATGTAATTTGTCACAATAGCCTGGTGACCCAACACGCAAACCCATAGAATTAAAAGTTAGCGAAAGCTACCGAAAAAGTGATCCTTAAGTGGCTAGGCTAAAAGGAAAGGCAAAGGTCAAGGGCAGGAGAGGCACTTAAACACGAAAACTAGTCAAGGTACAAGATCGGGAGCAGTGGCGACTCTAGGAAAAATATTTAGGGGGAGCACATAAGATACCACAGTCAAAAGTGTGGGGGGGGGCACTACTAATTTTCGCCACTAAATCATACCACTGACAAAACTAAGGGTCCGATCACCTGGTGTGAGCTAAAACACCATCACTAAAGGAAAAATGTAGCACGAGTGGCTAAGGCTGGGGTCAGACCAGCGCACTTTTAACGTGCGTTCTGGCGCACATAATTACGGCCGCACTAGCAGCAGATGACGGGCAATGACGGCCAATATACGAAGTACGGTCGCACGAAAGTCCGGCCGCGCAACACAAGTGGAAAACGAACGCATTTTTTCGAGAACGCCGAACCGCTAGTACGGACGTACAGAGTGCGCAGCTGCGGCATAGCGGCATGTGTGCGTGATTAGGAGACGTCAGACACTGCTAATGTCCAGCCTACATAACGTCCAGACGCAAAAAGAGTTTTATTGACGATCTGAAAAAATCACGCACGAAAAATGCGCATCGTATGACCGTTTTCGCGCACTCCGTGAAAAAATACGTCAATTCGTTCGGACGCACTTTTTTACGTTCGCTTGTAAAAATGCTTTCGTTTGACCCTAGCCTAAAACTTAGCGCCTGACGACTTACTAACAGATCACCTTGTCTGTGTACAAGGTTGTTTAGCGCACAATAGGGAAAAGTTAAGACCTGGGCTTATTGTGGTTGTGTACAGGATAGAAGAGTTTTTTATCCACTGCAGAGTGCCGAGCCATACCTATCCCCCGCCATCACAAGGTTGTATAAGTATGAACATATCCAGCCAAGAGCCCTCACACCCCTGCATTTTTCAAATCCTCCACGGTGACCGTATCATCCATGTTTTGATGCGCACATATATTAATTAAGGCTGATGGGCATTGCATGATAAATGCGACCCAACAGCATGTAGAATCATTACACTGCATTTAATAGATCCAAAAGGAAGGCCAGGCGAGCGACAATAACTTCCCTGCTGCAGCTTATAAATAATACATGTTTCAGGGCAGGACTTATTCATGTGACCCATTAAACATGGTCCACACAGTCACCCTAATACTCAACCGGTATTTGGGCTCAAACGGTACATACTCGCCACCCAGGACACACTTGAAAATAAAAGAAATCTCAATGTATCCTTCCTGGTAAAATCCTTTCTCAAAAAAAAAAAACACTTACATACTATCAATAACCCCCAGCAAAAAATGTTTAGAATTAGCCAATATATTAGAATTAGGATATATGTGGATAAAGGATTCATATATATCATAATAGAGCCTACTGCAACAGCAGAGACATTGCTGACCAGATCCATTACTATGATGTATGGGACCAAGAGAACACCTGTGCTGCATTCCTTTCAATTGCCTGTTAATTTTGGGTGAGAACCTGTTTTTTTGGAGTTAGCACCAAGGTTGAGCAGTAGGTAAAATTTTGTGATTAGTATCACTCCAGAAATTAGTGCCAGGATCATGTGATCTGTTGCAAAAGCAACAAAGATCTCTAGCTCTCCCCATGTAAGTTTGCAGTACAAATCGCTAATAGCGACGGCTAAGTGATTTTCCCCGTTTGTAGCGGGAGGCAGACGATCTGTTGGTCAGGCGCTAGACTGAATTTACCTGGCGCTAACGCAAAAACATGTCAACGCTAGGGTTACCTCGCACCAGGTGATACTGCCCTAAATAAGTATATATAAATAAAATTCCAAAATCCCAGAGTAATGTGATGCAATGATACCTTTTTGCTGTACTAACCTGATACTTAAATTCAATATTTTATTTGGTGCAGTTCGGTGGTGTTCGCCAATGTCCGATAACTGATTTAGCGACTCCAAATTTAGCAAATTACAGTGAGCATTTGCTAAATTGGGACTTCACAATATTTTCAGTGAAATTAATTCCCCGAAATGTTACAAAAAGCAAAGAATCTAAAGATGAATAGACCCTATAGATTTTAACTTCCATAAACCAAGGGAAATACAATAAAAATAAAAAACAGTGTGGCATGTAGCTTAACCCCTAAAATCCATAAATCAAGGAAAAAATTGAATGTATACTGTGATAGATGAAGCCTGGCCCGCCCATTAACCCTTTTATACACAACTAAACCAAGGCAAAAATGTAAGTAATACACAATGTTAAATATAGTCTGAACGTTCACCCCTTCACTGCTGAACCATTTCAACCCTGATTACGGGCACCTTTATATTTAATTTTTTTATGTCTTTTAATCTACACTGAATATGGTAATTTTGAACATCATTGGAAAGGCCAGAATCTGCCCTTTCCAATGACACCTAGATCGTCCATATCGGATGCATACAGACGGAGATACAGCGGTCCGAAAATGTGGGGGAACCTGGATGCTGATTTCTGGTGGGGGCACATGTGGGGGCAAGGAATAACCTAGAGGGGGCAATTGCCCCCCCTTGCCCCCTCTAGAGACGCCTATGATTGGGAGAAAAACACGACACTGTAAACTTAGCCATGGTCGTTGGCAGGAGAGACTGAGAATCGGTAAGCAAGCCAAGGTCAGTAACAAAGAAGTCGAACAGGCTATCAAAGTAACACACTTTTGGGAAAAAACACGACGGCAATTCAGGATACCAGGAGCCGAGATTTAAAGCCCCAGACTGCTGCAAATTGGTCACTGTAGGAGGTGTGCTCTCTTCCCTCTGCTCCCTGCATGAAACCCAGAAGTCGCTCTTCACCTCCATTTTCCCCCTGAAACAACAGCAAGCCACATTCAAAGCTCTCTTCCCGCTGCTCCCTGCATGAAACCCAGAAGGTATACTTCAATCAACTAATTTTTTTGCCATATTGCTATTGCTGCTAGTTTGCTTATTATTTTTTTTCCTTCCCTCCTTTTCTGATAGTTTATTCTGTGCTGATTCTCAGTCTGCTCCTCTCTATTGTAAATACTCTGTATGAACAAATGGCAACCCCCTCTAAACTCCTTATTTCTCTCCATCCACAGTCACTCTTCACCACCATTTTTCCCTCTGCTGTCCCACCCAACCCGCCCCAATCACCCTCCCACCCAGCCCCTATCTTAATTATATAGCCTCCTTTTCTCAGCTGCTTCAATCCTCGCTCGGTTTAACCTCATCATGCTCAAGCTCTTGGGCTATCATTTTGCAGTGTCTGCTATATTATCTCTGGGATTTTTCACCACACTCCCCCTGTTCCCTTTTGTTTCACTTGCCTTAGTCCCTTAGATTGTAAGCTCATGGGATGTCTAGCTGAGCACTTGTATAAAGTGCTGCATTTGCAGGACAATTATCCTACAGGCAGGGCCATCTATACCTTATGTCTAATATTTATTATGTCACCTGTTTGTGTTTGTGTCCCCATTGCAAAGCACTACGGAATCTGTTGGCGCTATATATGTACTCGTAACTGTAACTGGTCCAGGCATGCACCGACATCTAGTGGAATGATGTCGAGATGCATTGCCAGAATGATGCAGAGTCTTAGACACGTTGTAGGAGGACATCACAAGAATGACAAATTACGACATTAGCTCATAAATGCCGACCATGAGGTAGGGCATGCGCAATCGTGACATCAATAATAAATTATTTTAGGACGAGGCAAGAGTATTTTGTTTACAAGGTGTAACATCCAATGATACTTATTATAGTTTGGAGACCAGAGACCATTATGAACTCAGGATCTGTCTAGGCTCTCATAGAGTATATATTTTGATATTTATATTTGTTAGATATATTTGCTCTCCTGGTCAGACCTGAGGGTTTGATAGAACGTAAGCGATTGGCAGGAACCAAAAGTGTAGGAGTGTTTGTCTGGGTCCATCCTGTGGTTGTGAGGAAGACCCAGATTGGTATGGGGTACCATCACTGAGAGCAGATGCCAATGCCGAGGACAGGGCTGCCATCTGAAATCTTGGGGCTCTAGAGGGTGCAGGCCTGGAAGCACACTGCTGGGTGGATAACCCCAACTGGTGATATACTGGCTTTGTACCAGGCCCTGAAGTGTGGGAGGCTGTAGGGCGGCGCACAGGGCCCTCTGTATGCCGCCTGTTGCGTGTCCGCTTGTTAGTGGGCATGACAGATAAATTTGGGTCTGCCTTACCCACTCACTTTCTTGATGTGTATTTGTCTGGAATCTAGACGCACCCTTCACCTTTCCAACCTGGTGTTTAAGAGCTTTTCTCGAAGCCACCCTACCTGAATAGGCTGCTTCCCCCAGCAGTTCCCTCATCCTATAACCTCCGATCCAGGACCTGTACCTTACTTGCAATACCACAGTACAAAAAGAAAGTGTCTCGATACTCATTTTCCTACAGAACTGAGTAAAAATATGGAATAACCTCCCAGGCGACATCAAATCTTCCCCAGTCTAAAGTCACTTAAGAGATCTATATTAACATACCTCGATACAGAATGCACCTGTAAACATGTAACATAGTGAATATATTTCCTATATATTTATATTCTGTGTTAATCTGTATATTTGTTTTTTGTTTTTAATATCTTGCATTTTATTACTTTGTATTTCTGTAACGACTATAACAATTCAATGTTCTTGAACCCAGGACATACTTGAAAACGAGAGAAATGTCAATGTATCCTTCCTGGTAAAATACTTTATAAATAAATAAGTTTAATATTGTTAAATATTTATGGATTTCCCATGGGTGTAACAGGAGGTCATGCCACGCAAGATATCTACATGCCTTCTGAAAAATAGTACATCCTACGTTAAAATGTAACATTTAATTTAAAACTTTAATTTTCTCCATACAAAGTGATCACCTACTTCCTTATTGCATTTTGCATCCTAAATTAAAGTCTGGATCATAGCAGCTCGCTCCGTGTGATTCCAGGATTAGAAACTATAATGCAAATCAGAAGCACTTTCCATGTCCATTTCACGCAGGATGAGCCGTTCGTGGAATTTTTCACTCTAAACACCATCATCCTGTAAACAGGAAAGTGATATTCTAAGAAGGATATACATTCACAATGAAGAGAGGTTTTTTTTCCACAAGCATGATAAACGTGGGTGATAAAAACATTGAGCTGAAAAACACTCCGACAGACTACTTTCCATGATCTGGTATAAAAAAGACGGCGTGTTGAAAAGGATGTGTCCAGAATAATATTTACACTGGAACTGATCTGAAAGAAATAAGATATTAAATAAAAAATCTTTAAAAATAATTGGAAACGTAAGAGAGGACTAAAGCTGACTTTGAAGGAAAAATAAAGAGTACTTGTTTCACACTTTAAATAAGCTTAACCTTATGTTACGAAAAATCACAAAAAATAATAAGAATCCTAGATGATGTGTATGCTTTTGGACGCAGTTCACAATAACATTGTATTAATCCTTTCCGGCTGCAGGGCGTACTATGCCATCCCTGCAGCAGGTGAAGCCTCAAGTCAGCGCTTGCCGTTGACTGCTGCAGGACGGTCTGAGCTCAGGCTGTCCCCCTGCAGCCAATGACGCGTGTCAGCTGATAGGCGGGCTGGAGGAGGGGCCCGTCAAAGTGGCCAGCAACTTGGTGTATTAGTACGCCACATGTCATGTGCCTTGCCGCCGGCGCCGCAAGAGAACTAAGAACAAGTTGCCTGATAGTGGTATGAGTAGCAGTGGCCCTCCTGAAAAGCCTTGCTGAGCTAGGAACCAGGTGCTAGCTAATGCCTCCTGATTTCTCCTCTATAAAAGAGGTCCACACCTATCACTAAATGCTTCTTCATTAACTTAGTATTTTCTTCACTAGCAAGAAGCTACTCCAGTTCCTGATACCTGCTCAGACCCTTGTTGCATCCTGCCTTCTCTACGTTCTGCAGATAACCCCTCTACAGTCTCCAGCCTTAAAGATATCCTGCTACAGATCCTGTCTAAAGGTATTCTGCAACAGAACTTGTTTAAAGATCTTCTGCTACAGACCCTGTATAAAGACCTCCTGCTACAGATCCTGTTTAAAGATCTACTGCTGCCGACTCCTCACAATCCCGCTGCCCTGCATCCTGCAGAATCCTCAACCCGCTGCACTGCATCCTGCAGAATCCTCAACCCGCTGCCCTGCATCCTGCAGAATCCTCAACCCGCTGCCCTGCATCCTGCAGAATCCTCAACCTGCATCCTGCAGAATCCTCAACCCGCATCCTGCAGAATCCTCAACCCGCTGCCCTGCATCCTGCAGAATCCTCAACCCGCTGCCCTGCATCCTGCAGAATCCTCAACCCGCTGCCCTGCATCCTGCAGAATCCTCAACCTGCTGCCCTGCATCCCGCAGGTCCTACAGTTGTCGCCGCCCTATATCCTATCCAGGACCCCTCACTCTACAGATCCAGGACCCCCTCGCTCTACAGATCCAGGACCCCCTCGCTCTACAGATCTAAGACCCCCTCACTCCGCAGATCCAGGATCCCTGCATACCTAGAACCCTCTGCCTCAAAGACTCTTCCGTTTCTATTTTCCTATTTATTGTTCTAAAGATCTTCTTCTCTCTTCCTTCTCCTATTTCTCTCCATATCTGGTTTAACCCTGCTCTAAATTCAATCTACACTTTTCCTTTATATGTAGTAGTATAGTTTAGTGTAGTTTAGTTTTGTTACTTTTGGTCTACCTTTCTCTCATCTTACCTTTTAGTTTCTTATTGCTGATTTATTATTTATACAGTGTTTCCCTTCCTCGTCTTATCCAGCTCCTTGATATATATATATATATTTGTTTATTGCCTTTTTGTGTTACTCCTAAATAAACCCCTTTTTGTTCATATACGTCTTTCTATTTCCCATCATTGCACATTGGGCTCAAACATGCCACCCCGGAACCAGCTCCCTGACACCACACCAGCGTTAATGTCCCCCGAGCACAACCTGCCTGGCGGCAAATGGTTAATGTATTGATATAGATTCCCCTCTATTTCTTCAGTTTGGCATTTCTTACTTACCACTCAGTTCCTTCATTATCATGTTTGAGGATACTCAGTCTTCAAAAGCACCTGATGTGCCCCGAGATCAAGTATACTCGATCTGGTCTGATTCTGGAACAATGCAAAGGAATATTGTTTATTGCAAATGGGCTCCAGATTTTGCCTCTAAAGTTTCAACACATCAGTCGATGTGTTGAAATTCTTTAAAATGCTTGCAACTTGTGAGTCTTTTTGTTTTTACCCACGGAAACAGAGCTCAAGTACTAATGTAAATGTAGTTGCGTTTTTTTGGCCAACAGAATGAACCATCTGCCTGTCAAAAACGGTTAATCTACAGTGAACACCTATACATTTAATGTGTTAGAAACCATTTTCCATAAAACCATTGGGTCCTGCCAGTGGTTTTTATGGCAAATCACTTGGTAATAAAGGTGTCAAACTTGGCAACATGCAGCATCATAACAGCATTACATGGTGAGGACGATTGGTCACGCTTCATAGTAAATACTTCAATTTGAAACAAGAACCTCTGAGATCTCAGTCCAGTAACATTCCAGGATTAAAAACTATAATTTCCCGTTGTCGTCTTGTTCCCTAGTCTGTTATTAGTTTAAGAAGAGTCTGCTTCTGATAGAAATTGATAATTCCTCGGCAGCTTTGTCGGTAATTCAAGGCATCTCACAAGCGGCACCTGCGACTACTATAGTCTTTTATTTGCACGTCATCACTTTAGACAATGAGGAAGCCAGATTATAGGCTTGTGCTTTAAAATGCGAATATTTCTGCTAATTATATGGAAAGTGAAACCCATTATTTGTAAGGCAATGGAAAAAAAATTGTTTTACTAACCCTCTGCTGAGATACGAAGAAATATGTGTGTCTGAAATATATAACCTGGGTAGGCGCAAATGATGCTTTCTGGGGTCTTGGGATCTCGTATATATAAGGAGAAAAATGGACAATAATAGTGCAATACAGTATGCTTTTAAATATAATTATATTACACAATTGATTTCCCACTCACAAGTGTACAGGTACCAGCTGATGAAGCCGTGATTTTTATGCGGCGAAACGCGTTCTGGAGCATATTTGTTTTATATAAATTTTATATTTTCAAAACTTTTTGTTCCTGTTGACATCGTGCCTTTCTCTGGATCCTAGGTGGTTTTCCTTTGGGTTTCCTAAAAATCAAAAAACCCATGAGCGCCTACTCTAGAGTAAAAATGTGAGTTCAAACCTCGAGTGAATTATATTGTAGACCTTACAGATCTGCACAAGGAGTTTTTTCTCTCTTCTGTCTTCCATTGCACGGTCTTGGATAGAACATCTCAGACAAGGTGGGGGCAACCTGAGAAGTTGGAAGGCAATATACCCACATGTCTGGACCCACTCAGAGCCAGTGATTAGGCTCTACACTTGTGAGTGGGAAATCAATTGTGTAATATAATTATATTTAAAAGCATACTGTATTGCACTATTATTGTCCATTTTTCTCCGTATATATACGAGATCCCAAGACCCCAGAAAGCATCATTTGCGCCTACCCAGGTTATATATTTCATATATTGTGTGTATTGGTATAGGGGAAACCACTATATCCTAGTATTGGCTATCTGGGGTGCTGTGGTGGTGGATACATACTGTGTGGCGCTGCACCATCCTTTGTATAAAGAATATGTGTGTCTGTCTGGTTTTTTTTGTGCCAGACAGAATAATTAAAAGAAAACTAAAAAAAACCTTAAAGTAAACAATGTAAGCTTGTTGTAGTAGCAATTATGATTCTATTATTGAGATTTTAGACAATTTGTCACCAATATTCACTGATCCTTTGGTATTTCCAAGCGAGTTCTTGTCACTTTTTACTCCTCTTGCACATACTAATGCGTCAGGTTAGTGTGAGGTGTGTGCGGTGTAAGACGGCTGTTGTGGCTTTTGAATGGCAGCTGGCAAAGGTGTTTGTGGTGTATGGGGACTAGCAGGACCGTTGTGGGTGGATCGGTATAGATTAGAATCCTGGGAAAGTTGCCATATCCTTGCCACGGATAACTTCTGTTAAAACAAGCCATATTTTGTTCAAAAATACAATGCACTCAATTTGTTTATACACATTAACACCATACTCATAACACTACTCCCTATTCCTACAGACTGAATCTTCACAACATTTCTATCATGCTCACTTCATTTTTAGGCAACAGATTCTGCTCCTTTTTTGATGCGAGCAGAGCGAGTGAAGATTGTGTAGAAATATTGAGCAGTATTTTTTGCTAAATGTAACCTTAACCCTAAAAATAACACAAATACCAGCCCTAAAACTAACACTAGCATTCCTACTGCTGCTTTGTACTGACATCTGTAACATGAGACAGGGATGGTATTAAGTTGCATAGAAATGTTGATGCAAGTGTGTTTTCGGGTATGACTTTATTTAAAGGGACACTCTAAGCAAAAATCCCCCGGTTTTTTTACATTAAAATATACCTAGTCACTCAATAAATAGGTAGGGATTTTTTTTTTTACTGTAATACTTACCCTAAAATTCACTTGTTTCCAACGCCATCCTTTTTTTATATATACTCACCTCCCTCCTCTTCCGCTCCCGTCCTTGTAAATCTTTCACTTGGCTAATGGCTTTCGTGAGAAGTGCGCATGCGCGACTCTCACGTAAGCCAGCCAATCAGTAGGCTTCCTCTTTTTCTTGGATTAGTGTTACGCGCAAGAGGATGCGTGCAACACTAATCCCAGCTGCAGACTATGCTGGCGGCTCACTGCCGCCAGCTACTGTAGCGAGTTGGAGACTTCATTGTGCTTTCAGCGCAATGACGTCTCCTACTCGGCAGAAGTGGGAAATATGAATCCCGCTCTGCTGACTGACAGCTGGGAGGGCGGAATAAAGTCCTCCGCGTCTCTCAGCTGTTTCAGCCTATCAGCTGAGCGGAGGGAGGGGGGAAAGGCAAGGGCATACTCAGGGCATCATGACCACCTAAAAAAACTTAGGTGGTCATGTTGCCTAGAGTATCCCTTTAAGTTGGCAGAACTGGCACTACATCATTGAAAGTTTAACATTTTATCTGTGGTCACAACACTTTCTGATAAAACAACACATGCTGGTACTGCCACCTCTACATCCCACTGCCACTAAACCTAAGTCAATGCCTTTTCTGCTCACTAGGGATGTGCGTTTCGGGTTTCGGAATTTCGGAATTTTCACGAAATTTCCCGATTCGTGTTTTCGGATGCGGCCGAATTTCCGAAAAATTTTAGATCCGAAAATTTCAGATCCGAAATGTTTTCCGAGCCGAAACGAAAATTTTCGGATTTTTCGAATGGACTTGAAATGTGTCAAACGAGGAGAACAGATTTTCCGAAAAACGAAAATTTCCGAAAAAAACGAAAATTTCTGAAAAACGAAATTTTGTATAAAAACGAAAATTTCTGAAAAACGAAAATTTTTCGAAAAAAACGAAAAGTCGATACAAAAACGGGCAAAATGACACGAAAAATACGAAAAATGGTCGATATTCGAAAAATGTGCAATTCCGAAAAACGAAAATTCCGAAAATACGAAAAGTCGATACAAAACCGAGCACAGTGACACGAAAAATACGAAAAATGGTCGAAATTCCGAAAAAAAAAATGTACCCGAAAAACGTGCCGAACCGAATCGAATCGAAACCGAAATCGGTCGAAACGGGCCGAATCGAAAAGTTTAAAAATCCGAAAAATCGAACCGAATCGAACCGAAAAAAAAATCGGTGCACAAGCCTACTGCTCACCCAGACCCAGAGACACATTAAGCACTTACGGGGCCCTAGACAATAAAACTTTGAGGGGCCCCTGGCTTCAATTTCGTTGCCACACATCCTTATACTCCAATTTTTTTTCACAAACAGATACACAGTGACCCTCCACACTGGTCTTCATAAGCAGACACCCTCCCCCAGATAGACACCCCCTCTCGCTCAGATAACACTTGTTAGATTTTAATTTTATGTATGAATATAAATTTCCTGTGATTGAAATACGTACCATATTTCAATATGCATTAGTGTGAAAAGTCTGTTCTGATCTGCTCTGATTGGCTGTTGGCTGATCTGCTCTGATTGGCTGTAGTTCAGAAACATCTGGGAGGCCAGAGCTTGAGATCCCTGCTCACTTGCTGGCATTGCGGGCAGAGGTGGAACTAGAAACCTCAGGGCCCAGGTGTAGGAACCATAAAGGTGCCCTCTCCCCACCCTAGGCAAAAACATATTTTGTCCCCCCTCCCATCAACATGCATTGGTCCCCTCGAGGTCCACAATGTTGACTTCAGACAATCATTGTCCCATTTATTCCAGGTCCACTATGACCTCTCAGTCCATCCCATTTTTAATGTAATGTACACTATTTGTATCTCACAGAAATCCACAGCAATAAATCTCACAGTAATGTGCGGTGTGTATGAGCTTATCACAGAAATCCACAGAAATAAACCTCACAGCAATATGCAGTGTGTATCAGTGTAAATCACAGAGTTCCACAGCAACAAAACTCACAGAAATATGTGGTGTGTATGAACATATCACAGAGCTCCACCACAATAAAACTCACAGTAATGTGCAGTGTGTATGAGCGTTTCACAGAGCTTCATAGCAATAAAACTCACAGCAATATGCAGTGTGTATCAGTGTAAATCAGAGTTCCACAGCAACAAAACTTAGACATATGTGGTGTGTATGACCGTATCACAGAGCTCCAAAGTAAAACTCACAAATAAGTATAAAATAAATAAAAAAAAGAATTATATATATAAAATATAGGCAAGCCCCCAGGCCCAGACAGGCGAGTGTGGCCCCCCCGGACTCAAGGGCCCGGGTGCGGTAGCACCCTCTGTACCCCTGGTAGTTACGCCTCTGATTGCGGGAAGAACTGGGAACAGATGAACAAACATGCAGGAGCGGCCTGTGAGCAGAGAGAATGACTGAAAGGCTCCAAAAATTAAGTTTTTGGAATTGTTCTGTTTTTTTTAACCCCTTAAGCACCAATGACGTAACTGTTCTGTCATAAATACATAGAAAACCTCTTGGTCCTTAAGGGGTTAATTCGGGATGAAGGGTGCTCAGCCAGTATATCTTTCACAAGATGTTTTCTGCATGTTTGTTGTAGTTGGAGTGATGACAATAGGGAATGCCTCAAGCCCAAGGTTGCTTGAAACAAATGATGCCAGTACAATGATTAAGAAAGTTTTTTCTTTTTTAAAAAAGGGTTTTAATTGTGCTAAAAGCCCTCCTTTTGTGAAAGCAATAAATTCAACTTGCAAAGACATCTGGAGCTCTAGGGACAAATAGATCTGACGGCAAGGGTAAGCGAGAAGACTTGGAATGACCTGAAAGCTTTTCAGTCATATTAGCATGACCTTGTTTATTCTGTCATTAATGGTATCCTCCTCTCAGTGTTACTGGAAGACGCTCAGGGAAATGTACTGTTACGTGATTTTGCTTCTTTGCAGCTCACCATCCATGTCTTTATTTGGCTGACATTACGACAATAGAATATATATATATATATATATATATAAAAACCGCTCGCCCTGGAGTTCCTTTTCAAATTATGCTATTAAAATGATAGAATGTAAAGTGTGGATTAAGTTAAAAACCTTTTTTTGATTGAAAAATTGCTTTTATTTGGCAATAAAATACACAAGTTTAACCCCGTCGACTCACTAGTCGCGGGTCAAAAAATGCAGCCGTGATTAAACACAGTCCTGGGTTGTGACGCAGCTCACAAGGTATTCCCTGTGCAGTACACCACAGGATAGAGAAACCGGTGTCGCAGCACAGACACTCAAAGTGCTGTGCGGAACAACACAGCCTCGCATACAGGAATGCACGACCCCGACGAACCGCGACGAAAATAAATATGTGATACACCCCTTTCAATCACACACAAGAAATGCTTCCTGGTGTTTCTAGGTCTAGGGTGACCGGGTAATGCTGTACTGGTGTGAATCACCTTTATTAGCGCCAATCCTGGCCACCTTACAATTTAGTTAACTGTGCTAGAGGAGAAGGTTGGGGGAAAAGAGGGGAGGGTTGGGACAAGAGTTGGGTACGGGGTGGCGGGGTGGGAGGGGTAAAAAGGCACATAAAAAATACAGACATGAAATATCAACCCAAACTTACTCCTCTTCAGCGTCTTCTTCATCATCATCATCGTCGTCTGGTCGTCTTCTTCTGCCGAAGCTGTCGATAATAGCATACTCCCTTAGCATGCATTAAGTAAGAAAACCTTGTGAGACCTGAGCGGGCCCCACCGTAGAGCAGGCCATTAGTGCCGTTGCTCGTTCTCAGGATCCTCAGAAACCTCTTCCTTTCTCACTATAAGTTTACAGGGTAAACCAGAGTGGACCCCTTGCTTGATGTGCCTAGAGGGGTGTCAGCTATACCCTCCTGATGAGGCCTAATAAGGCCATAATGATCATCGGGGTTACTGCATCTCTCGTGCAGGGATTATGTCCTTGGCAATCAGTACTGGCATTGGCCACCCTTTCTGGGTGAGAGCAGGCTGATTTGCATATGGAGCAGTTGTCCCTGTAATGGCACAATCGAGCTAAAACCTTGTGAGACCTGAGCGGGCCCCACCGTAGAGCAGGCAACTAGTGCCGTTGCTCATTCTCTGGAACCTCACAAACCTCTTCCTGTCATTGCCCTGGCCTATCATATGTGCAGAAATGTGGGTGTGAGCCCAAGATGCAGTAAGTATAGCAGATTAGGCAGGATACAGGGTAACAGGGTTTATTTGTAGCAACAAATAAACAGACAAGAAATCATACAGAAGGCTCAGAACAAAACCATAGAAGGAGTCTAGGGGTAGTGGGAATGGGAGAACTGGATAAATATAATATAAAGGATACAGAGAACATATATATTCCAGGCAAAGGTACAGATGGAGCAGGCAAAAGGGTAATCAGGGTTAAGCAAGGGTCTGGTACACAGGTAGTCAAGCAGAATAACAGAGGGGTACTGGGGGGAAAAGGAGGATACCGGAAATAAATGTAGAATCAGAGCAGAGGGAAAGCAGGAATGTCTATGGTACAGAGGGGTTCCAGACAAGGATCTCAGGAGTATCAGAAAGCAGGTCTGCACTTGGCAAGGCTAGCAACTTCAATGAGGAAGCGTGGGATAAGGGGCGTAGCTTCCTCATAAGCAGGATTCATCAGATGGGATCAAGTCCAGGTGAGTCTCCACTTCCAGAATGCAAAATCAGAGAGTCCAGGAATAAGCATATGGAAACAAAAGTCCTGGAACCTGCATAGATCATGCAGAATATGGCTAAAAAAGGAGAACAAAGGGGGCGCCAGAGGGTCTGGGGGTACGGACCGTGACACTTCCTTTCTCATTAGAAATAAAAAAACTTTATTAACATTTTAACCACTTCGATGCTGAGGACGCGCTCAGCGCGTCCTCAGCATTCCCGCTGGTATGCGGAGGACGCGCTGAGCGCGTCCTCCCATTGGGGTCAGCGTTCGGCCGGGTTCCGGCCGATCGCTGGCCCCCCCGGTGCGGGCTGACATCCTCGATGTCAGCCGCGCATCCGGGACCGCAGCCGCCGGAATTAGGTGTCATCGCGGCAGCGCGATGACACCTAATTCAGGCGCCCCCCCGCATGTGCGGAGGAGGCGCCTGAAAGGGAGGGGGGGAGGTCCTTCGGACCTCTCTCCCTCCCGATCGGCGGCTCTGCGGGGGTTAACCCAGGCATCATTTGGAAGGGCACAGCCTGCCCTTCCAAATGGTGCCTGGCATTAACCCCTGGGGAGCTGGATCGCGAATCGGCGCTGAAAAGCGCCGGTTCGCGATCCTTTCCCGAAGCTGGCCGACATCTTGGATGTCGGCCAAGCCTCCGGGAACTCCCCCTGAGGACTGGCGTCATCGTGCGTAGCACGATGACGCCAGTCCTGGACTTAACCCCTAACTGCCACCAACTGTGGAGATAGGGAGTTCCAATGAACTCCCTATCTCCCGATCCGTGGCAGTTAGGGGTTAATGTTTGGTATGGTTGGATCGGCCAGAGCATGGCCGTTCCAACGATACCAAACACTACTGTGAAAAATGTTGTAAAAAAAAAAAAATGAAAAATAAAAATAAAAAAAGATTTTAAAAAAAAATTATATAAAAAAAAATAAACATTTTTTTTTTCTTTTTTTTGGTTTGTTAATGCAGCAATATTGTTCCCATTTCAATTATAATGTGAACAATGATGCTGCACTAACGATTTTTGTATGCGGTGCGTTTGTTAAAAATAGTGTAATTTTCCCCAAAAAAAAATGTAACGAGACCCCATCTCTAATTTTTTTAACAAGCGCACCCCATACAAAATATAACCGCAATTGCTCGCATGTTAAAATGTGAAAAAAACACTTTACACATTGTAAATTATTGAAAATACATATTGTATTGCATTTTTTGTTATAATATACAGACATGACATAACGTATACATATAATAATGACATATTATGAATCTGCCGAGTCTGACGGAAAGAACGATATATAATATGTCTGGGTCATATACTAAAATAAGCCTTCAAAACACGTTTAAACATGATGAGCAAAACCGGTAAAAATGAGCTCAGCACAGGGGCGGGAAAAGCCTCAGCAGCGAAAGGGTTAAATTATAAGACAAAACTGATATACAACAGCCAATCCATGGGCCCTATGCCGACAGAGTTGATCTGATTAACTAGTGAGTTGTTAATTTACACGCTTTTTTTTTATAAGGTGAGTTTTCTATGCAGCAACTTTATTTTCCCTCGGGGTACCATAAAGCAGAGGCTTTGACAGGGAGAGTAAAAGATCAGTGTGGTTTTGTAAGATCTGATGGAATTTGTAGAAAAGGCATTGCTAATCCCTTTTATGTAGAACTGAATGATGCGAGAGACCCCATTTTATTACATATAGATTTATGTACAACCATCAATCACTCTCACCTTACAGTCCTCTCCTCCTGTTTCCAACCCCAACCCTCCTAGACTGTGAGTTCCTACGGGAATAGGGCCCTCATCTCCTCCTGTACTGTTTGTCAAATGTTGTTCAATGTATTGTAACCCTGTCTATACTGTGCTTATTGTACAGCGCTGCGGAATATGCTGGCGCTTTATAAATAAAGAATAATAATAATGTAAATATATATTAGAAGGCTTTTTAAAATTTCTGTCATAACATGATATTCCCGTTGTAATTAATCAGCTCTCGTCTCATAATTTGGGTAAAGTGTTTCTGTCCACCGTAATCAGTGTGCTTTGTACATTCTATAACATCAGGCTAAAAAAATACCATTATATTGCTGAAAAGTGACCAGTATGTTCATTAGTAATGTAAGCTGTACTGCAAGCACAATAAAGAGTTCAAGGGAAAACAAACAGGTCTATTCGCTAAAGGTGAAACTCATGACTGACTAAGAGGGGGGCCCTTTCCCAACCTTACTCCCAAGACCATGATGTTTCCAAGACCAAAGCCAAAACCATACGATACACAGACACATAGGCCCCTATTACATTCCTCGCGCATTTTGTTTTGCGTGCGCAAATGCGCATTTGTGCAAGTGGCAAAACCCTTTGCGCTGAACGTCGTATTACAACGTTCGCGCAAATGATGCGCGTTATCGTTTAACGCGGATGGACCTGTGCGAGCGTGATGAACTGTGCGCGTCCTATACTTAACATTGTGAGCGCAAATTCGTTTGTGCGCTGGTATGCGGATGGTATTACAATCGATGCACATCTTTTTACGAACGACGTTTGCGCGCATAATTTTAACGTCTTTGAAAAGCTGGTGGTAACTGCAAATCGGAACGTTCTGGCCGAAACGAAAAACACTCTACACATACCCAAACAATAAAGTTGTGAATTCGTGCGTGTTTTTATTATTGCTGCAGCATATATACTCAGATTTACTTTGACAGGTGCAACAACTTAAGTGAGTGAATTAAGGTAAATTGATGTCAATTAAGGTTCTTAATTCTGATTGGCTGAATCTGGTGAAAAAAACAGTCCGCACACTGATTTACGTGCGCTATGTTACTGCGCGCGTAATACTCTTCATTTTGCGTGTCGTTGTTATGAATGTTATTTTCGGACTTATACTCCGTTAAGTTTCCCGCGATAACGCCGGACGATGCGTGCAAAAATATTTGCGCTGCGCGAACGAAATTGCGTGAAGAATGTAATAGGGGCCATAATATTTTATGGGTAATATTACTTTGGCCACAGCTTTATTTAAATGTTTTTTACATAACATAACCGTAACAAAATACCACACCCACTGTCAGCAGAGGCTAACCATGCCGTGCGCCATCAGCACATCAGGACGCCCCCTCTCCCAACTGCTCGTTTGAGCTCCACATTCCAGGTTCATCCTTCTCACGCCGGCCAGGATAACTTCCACCATAAAGTTGCGACAATGTCTGCAAAAGAAAGCAGAAAAAACAAGCCAAAAACACCAGGAGGGCGAGAGGAACTGTTCACCGCTGCACATTCAATTGGGAATGCTGACCCCCCCCCCCCCATCAGTGTATTGTATATATACCCACAACATTGTATCAAAAGTTTACATGCAAACCAATCCCTGAGTATTTTTTTCCCACCAAAAAAAACACCCTCCCACCGAATGGTCCGGGGCCCTGCCTGTCATGGCCCTTCTTCTTGGGCTCCCTGGAAAATTGGCAGGAGAAGAGAACAATCTAGACCAAATAGCCGATTTGGAAAGTGAGATAAATAGGAGACTTTTTCTGGTTTGGCTATTTTGACCTAGAATTTTCACTTCTCCTGCCATTTCTTCCTGAGTTTCACCTTTCTCTGAATAGACCTGATAATGTGCCTTAGCAGCTTGATCACATCAAACCTTACCTTTAACAATGCAAACTCACATTGTTACCTGCCAAATAAAGAATGTTACGCATGGACATATATCCAGCTGCTTTGGATTCCATGGTAAATATAAAGTTTTAATAATAAAAATAATATAATTTTAATGTGCAGCACTGCTTCTCTAGGCCTGATTCACACTGTGCGATTTATCGCTCGGATTTTGCCGCAAAATCTGCGCAATGTCGCCCTATGTAGCATCTCCAGTGCATATCAATGGAGCTGTTCACATCTTGCCGCGCGACGTTGCATGTCGCGCGTCGCGGTAGCATGTCGCTGGTACATGACCCTTTTTCCATTGGTGGTGTTTTGGAAAATCGTGACGTTGGGCGACACTGTCGCGCAACGTCGCAAATTTGAAAATCACACGGAAAAATGCGCGATTTTCCAATCGCACAGTGTGAACGGGGCCTTGATAATTGGATCACACCTTGGCCTCTGAATATTTGTTTCTGAAATAAATGAAATAAACCTATGGATAATATAATGAGGTGAAATGTACGAAAAAGGACCCTCAATAGAGATTCAACAACATAGGGGCTCTATCGGGGATACAATGTGACCGTGCTGAGGAATGAGGATGATTAAAATATAAACTTTATTGGATAATAGTAAAAGGAAAGGATTGTTGAACATCTAAAAACACATACAGGGTTATTCAGAGAGCGTGAAAAGCAGGAGAATGACTGGAGAAAGAAAAATTCTAGGTCAAAATAGCCGATTTGGAAAAGTGAGATGAAAGGGAGAATTTTTCTGGTTTGGCTATTTTGACCTAGAATTTTTCATTCTCCTGCTTTTCACACTCTCTGAATAACCATGATAGATTACAAGATCAGAAACAACATGGGTTTACCTCAGGGAAGATCATTGCCAAACTAATCTTATTGATTTTTTTTTTTTTTGAAATTCAAAGTTTTTTATTATACAAAGATACAGAGTAAAGTAAAACAACCCGCAAGGGTGGAATAGTAGAACAATAAGTAAAGTAAGGCCAAGAACAAAATGGATTGGGTAGACATAAATATAATTGCAGCTCCGATACCAGTCCCTAGGACATTGCCACCACCACGAGGATCGGACCAGTATTGAATCGACTATCGTGCGAATATATACCCGAACTCGAAGTCGGGGATCAAATTTATAGGGCGTGGGAAGCGAAAAGAAGGGCGCGAGGCCAGACCGAGAGTGCAGACAAGCTAGGTAGGCCGAGAGGAGGGAGAGAGAGAGAGCGAGAGAAAGAGAGAGAGAGAGAAATATAGATAGATAGTGAGATAGGGAAAGAGAAAAGAGAAAACAGAAAAAGTGGGAGGGGGCGAGGGAGGCACACGAAGGAGGACAGGACTGAAATACACCAAGCCAGCCTCGAGCACACATAGAGCCACAGGGTCAGGGCAGGATATATTAGGCCATTTTGCCAGGGCATGGTCAGTTATCAGGTCAGCTAATCTCACTCAGGCTCCGGGCGCAGCGACGCAGCGTACTCCTCCCAGTAATACCACTTCGTCGCGAAATCTGCCGACCTTCCCCTGTCCGCAGCTTCCCGATGATCTATAGATCTCAGCACCTCCACTCTGCCAATCCACTCTCTAGTGGAGGGGATCCTGTCAGTACGCCATAAGACCGGTACGAGAGATCGAGCTGCGAGCAGCATGGACATTAACACCGAGCGCTTTAGAGTTTTGAGGGGGAGTGCAATATGAAACAAGAGGAAGCAGGCCGGGGAGAGTGACAGGTCCACACCCGTGACCCGTAGAATAGCTCCATGAACCGTGCGCCAGAATTCCAGAAGAGGGGGACAGGCCCACCAGATATGGAGATACGTTCCTTCAGCATTATTGCATCTCCAACAAACCCGTGGGGTCAGTGGAAATATCCGGTGGAGGAAGCTCGGTGTCCTATACCAAAAGGAGAGAACCTTATAGGATGTTTCCTGTACGCGGCTAGCCCCACAGCCCCTGTGAACCAGCGTAAACGTATTGGTCCATTGAGCCGAGGTACAAGTAAGCCCGAGCTCCTGATCCCATCTAGACATGAATGGTGGGTCCTCCGCGTCAGCTGCCATGATCAGGCCATAGATCTTCGAGACCCCTCGTGTCAAAGGAAGACCCAGATGGCAAAGTGTTTCAAACGGCAGTAGAGGGCGACTTAAACTGTACCCACAGTTGAGGCTCATCAGATATGACTTAATTTGGGCAAAATTGAATCTCTCCAGTAGTGAGAGAGGGCCTACTGCGACCGATCGTGGGAAGAGGTCTAAACGACCATCTGGGGGGAGATCCAAGGCTCGAAGTCTACCAGAATCAGACAAACGGTCCCGCAAGGAAGGTAACACCCCGCCCGATAAGCCCGGGTTGTGCATCAGGGGCAACAACGGAGAGAGGGCTGAGGAAAGGCCAAACTTCAACTTACTTGAATGCCAGAGTCGCAAGGTGCTCGAAACTGGGTCAGGGTCGTGGCGTGTGTCAGTGAGACAGCTCGGGGGTAGCCACGGTAACGTCCATAAAGGACGTGAGGAAAGGGCACGTTCTACGTCAAGCCAACGTTTATCTAGCTTCTGCGTTGACCATTCAACCACCCTCCCTCGCCATGTGACTAGCGAGGTAGTATTTCCTTGGGTCCGGGAGTGCTAAACCACCGCGGGACTTAGGGAGACACAGCACCTTAAAGCTCACTCTCGGGCGACCCTGGGTCCAGATAAAGCGTAACAATTCCTTTCGGAGAGCGGTAAAAAATGAGACTGGGATCGAAATGGGTAAGGTATTGAAAAGGTATAATAGGCGTGGCAGCAAATTCATTTTAAGAACCGCAATTCTGCCAAACCAGGAAAGCATCTTGCCGTTCCAGTCCGCTAAGTCCGCCACAAAAGTGCCAAGGATCGCCAAAAAATTCAGATCAAAAATTTGCCTGGAAGAGGCTGCCAACCAAACTCAAGATATTTCATTCGAACTGTACAGTATCGGAACGGATACTCCCTCCGGATCAAAGAAACAGAAGAGTGTCTTAAGGAGATATTTAAAAATTCCGATTTATCTTGATTTATTCGATATCCCGCAACCACTCCATAGTCGTCCAGCGTCCGTGTGAGCGTCGGCAGAGAAGAGGTGGGGTTCGTAACAAAGAACATCAAGTCATCTGCATAAGCAGCGACCTTGTGTACCGAGGAGTGACCGTGAATACCGGTGATGCCGGCATTAAGACGGATTGATTCCAGTAAGGGCTCAAGAGAGATGGCGAACAGGAGAGGGGACAAGGGGCAGCCCTGACGCGTCCCGTTTCGTATATCAAAGCTATGTGACAAAGCGCCATTGGCTCGCACCCTAGCCGTAGGGTTACAGTAAAGTGCCTCCGTCCAGCGCAGAAAGGAGTCACCAACCCCAACTCGCCGCAGGACAGAAAACAAAAAGCTCCAGCGAACCCTATCAAAGGCCTTCTCTGCGTCCGTGGACAGCAAGAGAAGGTCTGTTCCCGAAGCCTTGGCCAGTCCGATGACCCCCAACGCGCGTGTTGTTGCATCTCGAGCCTCACGGCCAGGAATAAAGCCTACTTGATCCGAATGGATTAAAGACGGTAGGAGGGGTGCCAGACGGTTCGCCAGAATCTTTGACAGGATTTTAAGATCTGTGTTCAGGAGGGAGATGGGGCGATAGTTTCGCACATCTGAGTCGTCTTTCCCCGGTTTGCGGATAACTGAAATGGTAGCAGAAAGTGTATGGGGGTGGAACAGCTCCCCCTCCTTCAACCGGGAAAAGAGAGAAGCCAAGTGAGGGAGTAATTCATCTGTGAAGGTTTGGTAATATTCCGCCGGGAACCCGTCCGGGCCCGGACATTTCCCAAGTTTGAGGGCTGTAATGACTCCCTTAAGCTCCTCCGCGGAGATCGGCCCACCCAGAACCTCTGCATCGGCAGGGGGCAGAGTACGATTGAGAGTGCCATCTAGATATTCGTCGATCTCAGCCTGAGGTGGGGTTCGATCCGAGCCATCATCAATATGGTAGAGTCTCTCATAAAAACTCCGGAACTCCTCGAGGATCCTGTCCGGGCGCGACGTAAGCACCCCCTCGGTAAGCCTTATTCTTGCGATATGAGTCGCCTCCCGTTTCTTACGAAGAAGACGGGCCAGGTATTTACCCGGCTTGTTCTCCCTAAGTGCGAAGAAGCATCTAGCTCTCTGAGCCATAAAGCGAACATCTGCATTAAGTATATCATTAAGCGCTCTGCGTTTGGACACTAACAGGGCGTAGTCCGAAGTGAGGGCAGAGGAGTGGTGGGAGAGCTCAAGGTCTCTAATTTCTGCGAACAAGGCACGGAGTTTCTCCGATCTTTCCCTTTTAAGGGCGGTAGCCCTACTAATAAATATCCCCCTAAGGACCGCTTTGTGCGCCTCCCATATAGTGGCGAATGATACTCCGGTGTCTGCATTGTCCGAGAAGTAGTTTGTTAGACACGTTGCGATTTCCTGACGCAAGGCAGGGTCCTGCAGCAGGGTGGTATTGAGGCGCCACTGACGCTCAGAGGGACGGGACAAGGGGGATGAAAAAGTTATCAGGAGTGGGCAGTGATCCGACCAGGTTTGGGCCTGTATGGCCGAATCCACTACATTGAGCACCGTGTGCTGTTGGACAAACAAGTAATCCAGCCTCGAGTACGAGGAGTGCACGGGAGAATAGAATGTGTAATCTCTTTCGCCGGCATGAAAGGCCCGCCAGACATCCACCAATTGTAGACTATCAAGGGAGCGACGCATATGCCGAAGCACATTGAGTGGGATCGAGGAGCGCCCAGCAGAGGTGTCAATCCGTGGGTCGAGGGGAACATTGAAGTCTCCGGCCACCACTAGGGTTCCTGATTTGAAGGCATCGAGACGGCGAAGTATGGAGGCGAGCGCCCGGTGCTGATTAGAATTCGGAAGATAAATTGACGCAAACGTATAGACAGATTCGGCTATAGAGCATTTGACAAATAAGAATCGGCCATTTTCGTCTGAGAGGACCTCGTCTAAGGTCATGGGGACATCTCTTGCGAAAAGAATCGCCACGCCGCGGCTTTTACTTTGGCAGTGGTCGCTGAAGTATCCCACTGGGAATGTCGGATCTCTGAGAATTGGGGAAACTCCCGACTTAAAGTGCGTTTCCTGGAGGAAAGCCACCGACGTTCGGAGCGCCCGAAGCTCTTTGAAGAGCCGTCTACGCTTTTCCGGCGTATTAAGTCCATTCACATTATACGTAAGAAAACGAAGGGATTTCGGGGAAAAACCTGACGCTGCAGCCATGTCGCACGAGCAGACAAGTGAATACACAGATAAACAAGACAATACAAACAAAACAAGACAAGGAGGGAGGAGGGAAAGCTACCTAGAAAAAGAAGTAGTCAAGAAGAGGACAGGAAGAGAGAGAATCCAGAAATAGAGAAAAGAAGAGAGACAGAAAGAATATGAGGAGTAATACGTCACCAAGAGAGGCTAGTTCAGCCCGGTCAGGGGCCAAATACCTTCTTGTGGAAGAGTCGACGTCCGATCCTCGTGGGCGTAGGGCCTAGTCTCCGGAGGCCTCCGAGACCAGTAGTATAACAGGAAAAGCAAAACCCAACCAACAATGGCCTTAGAATTAAACTATTTAAATTAAGGAAAAGAACAAAAAAAAAAAAACCCAGAAAACAACGAGCATATACAAGTCCCCTCCGACTGCGGAAAGTAAGCAGGTAAGCATGGGGAGAAAGAGAAAAAAAAAAAAAAAAAAAAAGGGAAGAAGAGGGAGGGGGGGGAAAGGTAGGTAGGGAGGGAAGAGGAAGGATAAAATGGAGGCTCAACCCCCCTCAGGGGATCTACGCATCAAACAACAGCGATGTCATAAAGTACAAATAGGGTAAGTGCAATAATGGAGGACATAAGTCGCGTGCGGAACGCCGTACGGTGGGATCGGAAGTTAACCGGCCTATATGCATATAAAATGTGGGCAGGTCGCGTACAGACACAGCATGATAATGAAGGAGCCAGGTCAGTTAGGGGGACGACGCGAAGGCGATTTTCAAACGCTCGCATAGCTTAAGCCACCTCTATGAACGGAAAAAAGGTTGGTGTATACTGGAGCCGTCCTATGCGCCAGACCGCGTTAATGGTCCGACAACGGAGTTCGTATTGCGGTACGTAATATGGGAGAGATGTGAGAGCTGAAGTGGAGGGCAAGTCACCATGCGTGGCGTAAGGCCAGTGTCAGTGGCCACGCAAAACCGAGTCCCAAGCTGCCAACTCGGATCGGCAAAACCATCCTGGGAGGCCCAAGAGAGCAGACAGGTGGTGACTACACATAGTAGGCCGTGGCTAGCGTACACGAGCACTCTTGGGGCAGGGTGACTCCCTGAAGCAAGCAAACCTCAGAGTCCTTCCGTGAATGAGCCAAACCCAAAAAAAAAAAAAAAAAAAAAAAAAAAAAAAGGGGGGGGGTGGGGTGAGATGCGCATACAGTCAGCCGAAACCAACTGCTACACAAGGTGTAAAGGTGTGTGCTACGTTGTGAGGACAGATCATCGTGCATCAAATTTCAGAATGGACGAGCACAAGGGGAGAGAAAAACATAGCTACAGCAACAGGCCGGAGCTCAGGAAGCAGGGGAGCCAAACAGGCGGCATGTCCCTGAGTCACCCATCTTCACGAAGTGGACGAGAGAGCGGTAATGGAGCCGGAGGAGGGTCACGGTTCTGCGAGTCCCGGCGGCGTCTACGGGAACGGGATCGCCGTGGGCGAGGTAAATCTTGATCTCGGCGAGTCGCCGACTCCCAGTTTCGAACGGTCATATCCGGTAACTGCAAGGCTCGAAGAAAGGCCGGGACATCCGACGGATAGCAAATCGTGTGACGGATGCCATTCTGCAAGGCAACTAGGGCGAATGGAAACCCCCAGTGGTAGGCCAGGTGGGCTTCTCGGAGTGCTTGGGTCACAGGTTGCAGGCAACGCCTCGCTGTCAGGGTGAAGGGGGACAAATCATGGAAGAGTTCAATGCGGTGCGTTTGAAAGTCCCAGTACCGGGATGAGCGAGCCTGCTGCATAATGGCTTCTTTTACAGTGAAATCAACGAGGTGGCATATAACGTCCCGGGGGGGTGCTGTCGGCGGAGGCCGCGGGCGGAGGGCCCTGTGGACCCGGTCCATGAGAATGGGGGTGGTAGCCTCCCTACCCAGCACCTTGTTAAAGAGGTCTTCGAGGAGGGACGGGAGATTTTCGGGCCCGTCAGATTCAGGGAGGCCGCGGATCCTGATATTTTGTCTCCTACCTCGGTTATCCAAGTCGTCCACTCGGCGCTGCAGTTCCGCGAGGGCTGCTGGCTGAGGATCTGGAGCAGGCAGGAGTCTGACTTCTTCCAAGGCACTCACCCGAGACGCCAGTGTGGAGACCTCAGTTCGAATTTCCCTGACTTCTCCGCTGAAGCTTTCCCGGAGGTCAGCCACCATATCGGCGAGGTCCGCCTTAGTTGGCAGTGCGGAGATAAGCCGCTCTAGGCGGCGCGCATCCTCCGCATGATCTTGTGCACGAGGCGATATGGAAGGTCCGGCCGCCATCTTGGAGTTCACCGCGGGAGAGGGTATCGCCGGGGAAGGGATGAGGAACTGGTCTAAAGCGCCAGGAGTCCGATCCGGGCGATGTGCGGGAGCTTTAGGGGTAGAAATCCTTCCCTTACCGCGCACCATGTCCTGCTACACTGCAGTTAGGCTGTTAGAAGTCGGAGGGGACTCAGGAGCCCATTCAGCAAGCGGCCATCTTGGTTGAAGGTCAGGACACGCCCCCCTTAATTGATTTTTGATTGGGTAACAAAAATAATAGACAACAGGTGGTGCAGTAGACAATTGCTTATTTTAGATTTCAGTAAAGCTTTTGATACTGTTCCGCATAGAAGCCTTATCAATAAATTGCAATCTTTGAGCTGGATTCCAATATGTTGAATGGATTAGGCAGTGGCTGAGTGACAGGCAACAGAGGGTTGTGGTAAATGGAGTTAATTCGGCGCAAGGTCTTGTTACCAGTGGGGTACCTCAGGGTCAGTACTTGGACCCATTCTATTTAATATTTTTATTAGTGATATTGCAGAAGGTATTAATGGAAAAGTATGTCTTTTTGCTGATGACACAAAGATTTGCAACAGGGTTGACGTTCCTGGAGGGATCAGCCAAATGACAAATGATTTAGGTAAACTAAAAAAAAATGGGAGCTGTGGCAATTGAGTTTTAATGTGGATAAGTGCAAGATAATGCACCTGGGACGTAAAAACCCAAGGGCTGAATATAGAATATTTGATACAGTCCTAACCTCAACATCTGAGGAAAGGGATTTAGGGGTTATTATTTCAGAGGATCTAAGGGTAAGTAGTCAATGTAATAGAGCAGCAGAAATGCTAGCAGAATGCTTGGTTGTGTAGGGAGAGGTATTAGCAGTAGGAAAAGGGAAGTGCTCATGCCACTGTACAGAGCACTGGTGAGACCTCACTTGGAGTACTGTGTGCAGTACTGGAGACCGTATCTCCAGAAGGATATAGACATCTTAGAGAGAGTTCAGAGAAGGGCTACTACAATGGTGTATGGCTTGAAGGAGAAAAGTTACCAGGAAAGGCTTAATGATCTTAACATGTACAGCTTGGAAAAAAGACGAGACAGAGGAGATATGATAGAAACATTTAAATACGTAAAGGGAATCCACAAGGTAGAGGAAGGGAGTATATAAAAAAGGAAACAAAGTAGCAAAACAAGAGGACATAGTCTTAGATTAGAGGGGCAAAGGTTTAAAAGTAACATCAGGAATAGGGATGAGCTGTTCGGTTCGATCAGTTCAGAGTTCGATTCGAACTTTGGTCGTTCAAAAGTTCACGAACTTCGAACTTTTTGGGTGTGTTCGGTTCGAGTTCGCAAAAAAAAGGAAATTTTGAAAAAAGTATAAAAAATGCTTAAAAAATACTAAAAAGTATAGAAATAAAGAGACTGTTTACTGCAGAATATTATAAGCAACGGTTTATTAGATATTGAATTAAAACTAATGTGTACGTGCAAAGATTCTCACCTCTAAATGACCTGTGTTTCTCAAATGGTAAACAGGTGTTTTTTGTCTGGTGTAATGAATTTGATACATTGTATGTAGAATGAAGGTGTGGTGTGTCTGCTTCTGTTCTGAATGAGAAGTGTTTATTTCTCTCCTAAAACTTCTTCTAATATGCTGCATTTAGGCTGGGGTCAGACCAGCGCACTTTTAACGTGCGTTCTGGCGCACATAATTACGGCCGCATTAGCAGCAGATGACAGGCAATGACGGCCAATATACGATGTACGGCCGCACAAAAGTCGGCCGTAAAACGCAAGTGGAATTTGAACGCATTTTTCTGAGAACGCTGAACCGCTAGTACTGACGTACTGAGTGCGCAGCTGCGGCATAGCGGCGTGTGTGCGTGATTAGGAGATGTCAGACGCTGCTAATGTCCAGCCTACATAACGTCCAGACGTAAAAAGAGTTTTATTGACGATCCGTACAAAATCACGCCCGCAAATGCGCGTCGTCTGCCCGTTATTGCGCATTCCGTGAAAAAATACGTCAATGCGTTCGGACGCACTTTTTCACGTTCACGGGGAAAAATGCTTTCGTCTGACCCTAGCCTTAACTGCTGTGTGAAAAAATACAAAATTTCCTCATTGCCCGCTTTTAACATCTAAAGCAATGTTATTTTTCACCTCGGGATTAAACATTCACAGGGTTATTCAGAGAGCGGTGAAAAGCAGGAGAATAACTGGAGAAGGGAAAATTCTAGGTCAAAATAGCCAAACCATAAAAATTCTCCCATTTATCTCACTTTCCAAATCAGCTATTTTGACCTAGAATTTTCCATTCTCCAGTCATTCTCCTGCTTTTCACCACTCTCTGAATAACCCTGACAGGGTTATTCAGAGAAAGGTGAAACTCAGGAGAATGACTGGAGAAGAGAAAATTCTAGGTCAAAATAGCCAAACCAGAAAAATTCACCCATTTATCTCACTTTCCAAATCAGCTATTGTGACCTAGAATTTTCCATTCTCCAGGCATTCTCCTGCTTTTCACCGCTCTCTGAATAACCCTGACAGGGTTATTCAGAGAAAGGTGAAACTCAGGAGAATGACTGGAGAAAAGAAAATTCTAGTTCAAAATAGCCAAACCAGAAAAATTCACCCATTTATATCACTTTCCAAATCAGCTATTTTGACCTAGAATTTTCCATTCTCCAGGCATTCTCCTGCTTTTCACCGCTCTCTGAATAACCCTGTCAGGGTTATTCAGAGAAAGGTGAAACTCAGGAGAATGACTGGAGAAGAGAAAATTCTAGTTCAAAATAGCCAAACCAGAAAAATTCTCCCATTTATCTCACTTTCCAAATCGGCTATTTGGTCTGGATTGTTCTCTTCTCCTGCCAGTTCTCCTGGCTTTCACCTCTTTCTCAGGGTTGTTCAGAGAAAGGTGAAAACCAGGAGAATGGCAGGAAAAGAGAACAATCTGGACCAAATAGCCGATTTGGAAAGTGAGATAAATGGGAGAATTTTTCTGGTTTGGCTATTTTGACCTAGAATTTTCACTTCTCCAGTCATTCTCCTGAGTTTCACCTCTTTCTGAATAACCCTGATAGTCATAAAACACAATCGGCCACAATACTCAGCCACTAATTGGGTTAGTTGAGACTCAAGGGACTCATGTGAAATATAGTTCAAAAACAACTGGATGGCCAAGGTTGCTGCACCTCTGAATTATAAACATACAGGGTTATCCAAAGAGATCCGAGTGGCTGGAGAAAGGTAGCCGAACGCTGAAAATCAGCATTCGGTTACCTTTCCTGGACATTCGGCTATCCAGAGAGCAGGCAATTCACCAAATCCTGGCGAATTGCCTGCACATACGGTGCCTGTTCGGTGCCTGTTCGAGGGCATTGAAATCCCCATAAAAAAGCACTGCTTCGGCTATTCAGAGAACAAAAACCAGAAGTGAAAGGTTCCCAAAATGCCCTGCTGTTCGGTGGTATAATTCGGCAAGTTTATTCAGGCGAATCCCATAGGCTTCAATGTTAAAAATATTCCCGTTTTAATTTAATATCTAATAAACCGTTCATTATAAAATTCTGCAGTAAAAAGTCTCTTTATTTATAGATTTTTTAGGATATTTTAAGCATTTTCCTGTTTTTTTTTTTTACTTATTTTTTCTGTAACAGCCCTTTTTATCATTCCCTGGACCTCATATGTAAATTTCAGACATTTTCGCTCAGTAGTTTCTTTGCAAACAGCGTTTCACTTTTCAAACGTTCAAGCAAACTGTTTTGCTATTTTATTCACTCCATTCGTCTGCGGTGTCGGCTTTTTCCGGCAGCTTCGCTGCGTGTGATCGTCTCCTGCTCGGCCTGACTGTCTGTGAGCATGATGTGAGCTGGCCTGGGCAATATATATATACGCATGATGTGAGCTGGCCTGGGCAATATATATATATATACGCATGATGAAAATTTGCAAAGGATAAGGCACGCAAAGTGAAATTTTGATGTGTCTGAAATTGGAACTTACGTGACAACTTTTTTTTTTTTCGTTAATTTATATTTGTTCAATACAGTTAATTTTAATTTGTTTAATAGAGTTAATTTAAAAGGTGTTTAATACAGTTTATTTATATTTATTTTATCTTTTCTATTGGTGCTTTTCAAACTTTATTCTTAAATAAAAATAAATTTAGCAGTTTCATGTTGTGTAGTTTTTTTTTCTTTTTGGGGGGGGGGGGGTGCAAGTAGCTGGTCTTGCCTAGAGTGCAAAGTAGTCTAGCACCGGCCCTGACCGCATGGTCCACCCCTGCACTCTTCCACAATACCACAGAGGGGTTACTGTATGATGGCACTTGCTGGCCTGGCACCAAAGGCACAATATTTGGGTGCACTGCCACTGACGCCTGTACCAGATTCATATCCTCAGAGGGGTTACGGTGTGACGGTCAGAGGGGTTACAGACTGCCGCCCCAAGCAGTTGTTTATGGATAGATTAAAGGAAAAGCATTTACCGTTAGGGATGAGCCGAACACCCCTGAGTTCGGTTCGTATTCGAACCCGAACTTTCCAAATGTTCGAATCCGAACTCGAACCCGAACACGAACTCAATACAAGTCAATAGGGCTGAAAATTCGGTTTTTAGAGTGCCCTCCAAGAGGGCATATATGCTAGAGATTTGCCATAAAAGGTGTATGGGGGTCCGGGTAGTGCCCTGGGGGACAGGAAACAAGGACAAAAAGTTTAGAAAAAAACGTTTATAAAGGGACAGTGAGTTTTCCATGCAATAAGGGTTAAAAATAAAAACAAAACACTCCTTCAAATATCGTGCCTAGGAGGTCCCCATAACCTGCCCATGAAGTGGCGGATTTCTAGGATGTATAGAAATATGTAAAAACCAAAAAATGGCATTTCAAATGACGGTAAATGCTTTTCCTTTAATCTATCCATAAACAATTGCTTGGGGCGGCAGACTGTATGAAAAGAGGAGACATTTTCGGACACGCAGAAAAAGTTTAGTGATTTTTGGGCTAAATTATTGTGAAACTTATGCAGGCTTTGGATGAAAGTAACAATAGGTGCTTTAAAATTGGGCCTTTATTGTTGGCAACAGTGCCGTCACACCGTAACCCCTCTGAGGATATGAATCTGATAAAGGCGTCAGTGGCAGTGCACCCAAATATTGTGCTTTTGGTGCCAGGCCAGCAAGTGCATTCATACAGTAACCCCTATGTAGTATTGTGGAAGAATGCAGGGGTGGACCTTGCGGTCCTATATTAAAAAGATATGCATCTGTTAAAGGCATCAGTGCACCCAGATATTGTGCTTTTGGTGCCAGGCCAGCAAGTGCATTCATACAGTAACCCCTCTGTGGTATTGTGGAAGAATGCAGGGGTGGACCATGTGGTCCTATATTAAAAAGATATGAATCTGGTAAAGGCGTTAGTGCACCCATATATTGTGCTTTTGGTGCCAGGCCAGCAAGTGCATTCATACAGTAACCCCTCTGTGGTATTGTGGAAGAATGCAGGGGTGGACCTTGTGGTCCTATATTAAAAAGATATGCATCTGGTAAAGGCGTCAGTGCACCCAGATATTGTTCCTTTGGTGCCAGGCTGCCAGGCCAGCAAGTACTATCATACCATAACCCCTCTGTAGTATTGTGGAAGAATGCAGGGGTGGACCATATGGTCCTATATTAAAAAGATATTCATCTGTTAAAGGCGTTAGTGCACCCAGATATTGTGCTTTTGGTGCCAGGCCAGAAAGTACATTCATACAGTAACCCCTCTGTGGTATTGTGGAAGAATGCAGGGGTGGACCTTGCGGTCCTATATTAAAAAGATATGAATCTGGTAATGGCCGTCAGTGCACCCAGATATTGTGCTTTTGGTGCCAGACTGCCAGCAAGTACTATCATGCAGTAACCCCTCTGTAGTATTGTGGAAGAATGCAGGGGTGGACCTTGGCGGTCCTATATTAAAAAGATATGCATCTGGTAATGGGCGTCAGTGCACCCAGATATTGTGCTTTTTGGTGCCAGACTGCCAGGCCAGCAAGTACATTCATACAGTAACCCCTCTATAGTATTGTGGAAGAATGCAGGGGTGACCTTGCGGTCCTATATTAAAAAGATATGAATCTGGTAATGGCCGTCAGTGCACCAGATATTGGCTTTTGGTGCCAGACTGCCAGCAAGTACTATCATACAGTAACCCCTCTGTAGTATTGTGGAAGAATGCAGGGGTGGACCTTGCGGTCCTATATTAAAAAGATATGCATCTGGTAATGGGCGTCAGTGCACCCAGATATTGTGCTTTTGGTGCCAGACTGCCAGGCCAGCAAGTACTATCATACAGTAACCCCTCTATAGTATTGTGGAAGAATGCAGGGGTGGACCTTGCAGTCCTATATTAAAAAGCTATGCATCTGGTAATGGGCGTCAGTGCACTCAGATATTGTGCTTTCTGTGCCAGACTGCCAGGCCAGCAAGTACTATCATACAGTAACCCCTCTATAGTATTGTGGAAGAATGCAGGGGTGGACCTTGCGGTCCTATATTAAAAAGATATGCATCTGTTAAAGGCGTCAGTGGCATGCACCCAGATATTGTGCTTTTGGTGCCAGGCCAGCAAGTGCAATCATACAGTAACCCCTCTGTGGTATTGTGGAAGAATGCAGGGGTGGACCATGTGGTCCTATATTAAAAAGATATGAATCTGGTAATGGGCGTCAGTGCACCCAGATATTGTGCTTTTGGTGCCAGACTGCCAGCAAGTACTATCATACAGTAACCCCTCTGTAGTATTGTGGAAGAATGCAGGGGTGGACCTTGCGGTCCTATATTAAAAAGATATGCATCTGGTAATGGGCGTCAGTGCACCCAGATATTGTGCTTTTGGTGCCAGACTGCCAGGCCAGCAAGTACTATCATACAGTAACCCCTCTGTAGTATTGTGGAAGAATGCAGGAGTGGACCTTGCGGTCCTATATTAAAAAGATATGCATCTGGTAAAGGCGCCAGTGCACCCAGATATTGTGCTTTTGGTGCCAGACTGCCAGCAAGTGCATTCATACAGTAACCCCTCTGTGATATTGTGGAAGAATGCAGGGGTGGACCATGTGGTCCTATATTAAAAAGATATAAATCTGGTAATGGGCGTCAGTGCACCCAGATATTGTGCTTTTGGTGCCAGGGCAGCAAGTACTATCATACAGTAACCCCTCTGTAGTATTGTGGAAGAATGCAGGGGTGGACCTTGTGGTCATATATTAAAAAGATATGCATCTGGTAAAGGCGTCAGTGCACCCAGATATTGTGCTTTTGGTGCCAGGCCTGCAAGTGCCATCATAATACAGTAAACCCTCTGTCGTATTGTGGAAGAGTGCAGGGTTGGACCCTGCGGTTCAAAAAATTAAAATGATATAAATCTGGCACAGGCGTCAATGCAGCCAAATACTGTGCCTTTCATGGCAGCAAGTGCCTTCACACCGTAACCCTTTTGTGGTATTGTGGAAGAGTTCAGTGCTGGAGGTTTTGTGAATGCAGAAGACATCCCCGATCTATTCCATTACGTCAGCATCAGGGGATTGATAACTGCTGATCCAGGACTGATTCATTTTTATAAATGTCAGCCGGTCTACAGAGTCGGTGGACAGATGCACTCTTTTAAAGATAATAGTACGTATCTGGTGGCGCGATGGTGGTCGCTGAATGGCAGGTGGTGGTTCCCTTAGATCATATCGAGCATATAGAGAAAAAATAAACAATATATAGTGCAGATGGTATTGGCACATAAACTTAAAGTTCAAATGTGATGTTTTCACTCACAAATTGGAGAGCCCAAACACTGGCTCTAAGTGGGTCAAGGCTCTTGGGTGTTTTACTTCTCCGCTTCTTAAGGTGACCCACACCTTATATTGGTTGAAGTGTGGCTCATGTAGAGAAGATATGAAAAGAAAGCAGAACAACTTCCTTGTGCAAATCTTTTAAAATTCAAATGGCATAAGTATAGCTGTTCAACTCACATTTGTAGGCGCTATAGACCAAGCTCTTGGTGTATACGCCTCAGGGCTCATTTAAGGTGAAGCCCAAACACCTCTTTGAATCCAGAACACCAGGGGAAATTTTTTTTTTTAAAGATTAAAATTATTTATTAAACATAAATAAAATACTGGCTCAGCCAGAGGTCCTCTGGCTTAGCCAGTATTTTATTTATGTTTAATAAATAATTTTAATTTTTTTAAAAAAATTTCCCCTGGTGTTCTGGATTCAAAGAGGTGTTTGGGCTTCACCTTAAATGAGCCCTGAGGCGTATACACCAAGAGCTTGGTCTATAGCGCCTACAAATGTGAGTTGAACAGCTATACTTCACTTATGCCATTTGAATTTTAAAAGATTTGCACAAGGAAGTTGTTCTGCTTTCTTTCCATATCTTCTCTACATGAGCCACACTTCATCCAATATAAGGTGTGGGTCACCTTAAGAAGCGGAGAAGTAAAACACCCAAGAGCCTTGACCCACTTAGAGCCAGTGTTCGGGCTCTCCAATTTGTGAGTGAAAACATCACATTTGAACTTTAAGTTTATGTGCCAATACCATCTGCACTATATATTGTTTATTTTTTCTCTATATGCTCGATATGATCTAAGGGAACCACCACCTGCCATTCAGCGACCACCATCGCACCACCAGATACGTACTATTATCTTTGTCAGTTTCACTGGTTTGGGGGAAACCACTAAAATTCTGGTTGGCATTGGTTTGTTGGTGGCGGCACGAGTTTTTTGGCGCCTGTCCATTTTTTTGTTGTATCTTAGACGCACTCTTTTGTCTGTGACAAAACCTCCAGCGGCACTGAACGTCCTTTCAGAAAGCACGCTAGATGAAGGGCAACCTAGTAGCTGCATAACATATTGGTTAAGTTCTGGCCAGTGATCCAATCTCAACACCCAGTAAGCCAGTGGATCATCTGCTGGAAAGGTATCCAGGTCTGCCCTTGCCCCTAGGTAGTCCTGCACCATATGGTGAAGACTCTGGCAATGGGTGCCTACATTTGACGTCCTTGGGCGTTCTGGACCAAAAAAATTAAAAAATGCATCAGTCAAGCGGCCCTGGCCTTCACCACTATTCCTCTGATCATCCACAGCCTCAGAAGCACGTGTGTCATCACTTGGTAACCTACCTGTGCCTGGAAAGGTGTTACACAAGTGTCGCTTTAGAGCGTCCTCAAGTTTTTTCATCCTGTGCTCCCTCTGTGCGGGCAGGATGAGCTCTGCAACTTTACCCTTGTATAGTGGATCAAGAAGGGTTGCCAACCAGTAATGATCCCTCTCCTTGATAGCATGAATCCTGGGGTCCTTTAGCAGGCTTTGCATTATAAGGGAGCCAATGCAGCGTAGGTTGGAGGTGGCATTAGCTTCCGAGTCTTCCTGGTCAATGAGCATGACCCCATCGTGCACTTCCTCCTCCCAGCCACGCACTAGCCCTTGTGTTTCTGGGCACACAAAACCCTCCCTTGAGGAATTCCCACCTTCAACGCTCCCACTACTTAAATATTCTGCCTCCTCCTCATCCTCCTCCTGTCTGATCTGAGTAGGACACGCTGGAATGCTGTCTGCGGAAAGACTGGGGCCTTGAGAGCTAGGGAAGGCCTCCTCTTCCTCCCACTGCTCTGCCTCTAGAGCCACATCTATAATTCCCCGCAGAGTGTGCTCCAGCAGGAACACTAAAGGAATTGTGTCACTGATGCATGCACTGTCCCTGCTCACCATCCTCGTTGCCTCCTCAAATGGTGACAGTACAGTGCATGCATCCTTGATCATCAGCCACTGCGGGGGGAAAAAAACCCAAGTTGACCTGAACCTGTCCTTGTTGCCATACTCACACAGGTACTCGTTGATGGCCCTCTGCTGCTTGTGCAGACGCTGCAGCATTGCTAATGTCGAGTTCCACCTGGTGGGCATGTCACAGATCAGACGGTTTGGTGGAAGGTGGAATTCTCTTTGAATTTCTGCCAGGCGAACGCTTGCTGGGAATGACCGTCTGAAGTGGCTGCAGACTTTTTTGGCCTGGCTGAGAAGCTCTGCCAGCCCTGGGTTCTTGGATAGGAAACGCTGTACCACTAGAATTAGGACGTGTGCTAGGCATGGTACATGCGTCAATTTACCCTTGCGTAGGGTGGAGAGAAGGTTGCTGCCATTATCACAGACGATCATTCCCAGCTGAAGCTGGCGTGGTGTTAACCATCTCTGCACCTGGCCCTGCAGAGCTGACAGAATTTCTTCCCCGGTGTGGCTCCTGTCCCCTAAACAAACCAGCTCAAGCACAGTATGACTTATTTTTGCTTGAGCCATTGTGTAGACCCTGTCAGGCGTCGGTTTAACTGCCACTTCACCAGAGACACAGAAGGAGGAGGAGGAAGAAGGAGAGGTGGTGGTGGTGGAGCAGACAGACCTCATACAAGCAGCTTTCTGGAGGCATGGTGGATGAACAAGCTCCAGCACAGAGCCCCGTCTTGGATCCCTCCCAGCTGCAATCAGAGGTACCCAGTGTGCTGTGAAGGAAATGTAACGACCCTGTCCATGCTTGCTGGACCACGTGTCTAAAGTCACATGCACCTTGCTGCTGACTGCCTTTCCCAATGACTCGATAACATTGTCTTCCACGTACTGTTATAGTGCTGGAATGGCCTTGCGTGAAAAGTAATGGCGTTTTGGAACCTGCCACTGTGGTACAGCACATTCAGCAAATTCACGGAAGGGAGCAGAGACTACCAGCTGGAAAGGCAGCAGCTGCAATGCGAGTAATTTTGCTAAGCTGGCATTTAGACACTGTGCTTGGGGATGGTTGGGACTATATTTTTTCTTACGCTGCAGCAGCTGCGGCAACGTAATCTGACTGCATAAATCTTCAGCTTATGGGATGCTGTCACATTGTGAGGAAGGACCTGGTATATCCATTACTGTAGCATCATCCCTGTCAGTGGAGGTTGTAGGCAATGACATGGCAGGACATACAGTGGGGGTAGAGACAGATGAGGAGGAGGAGGACCTACGCAAAGTTTTGCGCCAACGGGATGTGTGGCAGGAGGTCATATGCCACCTAAAGCACGTGGTACCCAAGTGTCCGGTGTCTTTCCCACGCTTAAGCCTCATCTGACATAGATTACAAATAGCAACGGTGGGGTCTGCTGCACATTTCTTAAAGAACTCCCAGCAGAGTTCCTGCATGTGTGCTTTGAGACAACAGCGCTCTGCACCGGAGCAGCTCTGACATCTGATGCCTTGGACTGGCTAGTGCTATGGTTGGTCATAGAGGATGTTGTGCCTCGTGTTTGCTGTGCCTCCTCCTCCTCCTCCTCCCCCACCTCATTTGATTCCTCTGTTTGATCAGGCACCCAGGTGGAGTCAGTGACCTCATCATCATCCTCACCCCCTATCTCCTCGTCACTGGAGCCAACTTGGCAGTATGCTTCAGCTGCTGGGGCAACATGAGTGCCAGTTATTTGTGTGTCATCACTGGCACCCCCTTCCTCTAGGTTGATTATACTCCCTTCCTCAACCTCAGAGATTGAATCAGAGGACTCTACTTGCTGCGCATCCTCAAGCAGCATGTCACTCTCATTGTAGTCAAACAATTCAGCTGACTCCTCCGTGTTTGATAGCGAGGCTACGGCAGGAGTAGCTGTGGACATGGAGGCTGCATTAGATTCTTTGGCAGCTGAGGTGGACTGTAAAGCACTACAAGCCTGGCTGGCAGAGGACTCGGAGAATGAGGATGGCCTGGTTAGCCAATCCACCAAATCCTCTGTATGTTGCTGCTGCTTAAGAAGACGGCCAGCACCAGTTAGAAAGGACAAGCGTGCCCCTGCAGAGGATGCACCACGTCCACCACGACCAGAGGCACAGCCTCCCGACACAGGGGCTGCTTGCCCTCTTATCTGTGTCTGGGAGCGTCTGCCTGTCCTTTTTGTTCTTTCAGACATGGTGAGTGATATATAGATTAAATATATACAGAACTCTGATTCAACTCTGGTATAAAGAGCCAGTGACAAGACACAGATTACAATTCCCTCCTATAAATCAGTGTGACCCCCTGATGGGTGGCAGTGTGAAGCCACAGATTACAAATCTCAGAAACCTCCTATAAATCAGTGAGACCCCTTGATGGGTGGCAGTGAGAAGCCACTGATTACAAATCTCAGAAACCTCCTATAAATCAGTGTGACCCCGATGGGTGGCAGTGAGAAGCCACAGATTACAAGTCTCAGAAACCTCCTATAAATCAGTGTGACCCCTGATAGCTGGCAGTGAGAAGACACAGATTACAAGTCTATGAAACCTCCTATAAATCAGTGAGACCCCTTGATGGGTGGCAGTGAGAAGCCACAGATTACAAGTCTCAGAAATCTCCTATAAATGAGTGAGACCCCCTGATGGGTGGCAGTGAGAAGCCACAGATTAAAAATCTCAGAAACCTCCTATAAATCAGTGTGACCCCCTGTTGGTGGCAGTGAGAAGCCACAGATTACAAATCTCAGAAACCTTCTATAAATCAGTGTGACCCCCTGATGGGTGGCAGTGAGAAGCCACAGATTACAAATCTCAGAAACCTCCTATAAATCAGTGAGACCCCCTGATGGGTGGAAGAGAGAAGCCACAGATTACA
The DNA here is from genome assembly GCA_009667805.1 of Leptobrachium leishanense. Classification (NCBI taxonomy): domain Eukaryota; kingdom Metazoa; phylum Chordata; class Amphibia; order Anura; family Megophryidae; genus Leptobrachium; species Leptobrachium leishanense. Next base: position 18,967,856 of record CM019063.1, on the reverse strand, counting down.
AATCTCAGAAACCTCCTATAAATCAGTGAGACCCCCTGATGAGTGGCAGTGAGAAGCCACAGAATACAAGTCTCAGAAACCTCATATAAATCAGTGTGACCCCTTGCTGGGTGGCAGTGAGAAGCCACAAGTTACAAATCTCAGAAACCTCCTATAAATCAGTGAGACCCCCTGATGGGTGGCAGTGAGAAGCCACAGATTACAAGTCTCAGAAACCTCCTATAAATCAGTGAGACCCCTTGATGGGTGGCAGTGTGAGAAGCCACAGATTACAAATCTCAGAAACCTCCTATAAATCAGTGTGACCCCAATGGGTGGCAGTGAGAAGCCACAGATTACAAATCTCAGAAACCTCCTATAAATCACTGAGACCCCCTGATGGGTGGCAGTGAGAAGCCACAGATTACAAGTCTCAGAAACCTCCTATAAATCAGTGAGACCCCTTGATGGGTGGCAGTGAGAAGCCACAGATTACAAATCCCAGAAACCTCCTATAAATCAGTGTGCCCCGATGGGTGGCAGAGTGAAGCCACAGATTACAAATCTCAGAAACCTCCTATAAATCAGTGAGAACCCCTGATGGGTGGCAGCTAGTGAGAACACACGGATTATAACAATTCCCAAATATTTTGTAAAAATTAGTGAACCCCAAAATACTTGCTGGCAGTGACAAGACACAGATCACCTCAATTCCCAAATGTTTTGTAGAAATTAGTAACCCCCAAAATACTGTGTGGTACTGACTGTGTGACAAGACACAGTTCACCTCAATTCCCAAATATTTTGTAGAAATTTGTGACCCCCAAAATACTGCGTGGCACTGGCTGTGTGACAAGACACAGATCACCTCAATTCTCAAATGTTTTGTAGAAATTTGTGACCCCCAAAATACTTGCTGGCAGTGACAAGACACAGAAGATCACCTCAATTTCCAAATATTTTGTAGAAATTTGTGACCCCCAAAATACTGCGTGGCACTGGCTGTGTGACAAGACACAGATCACCTCAATTCCCAAATGTTTTGTAGACATTTGTGACCCCCAAAATACTTGCTGGCAGTGACAAGACACAGAAGATCACCTCAATTCCCAAATGTTTTGTAGAAATTAGTGACCCACAAAATACTGCGTGGTACTGGCTGTGTGACAAGACACAGATCACCTCAATTCACAAATATTTTGTAGAAATTTGTGACCCCCAAAATACTGTGTGACACTGGCTGTGTGACAAGACACAGATCACCTCAATTCCCAAATGTTTTGTAGAAATTTGTGACCCCCCAAAATACTGCGTGACACTGGCTGTGTGACAAGACACAGATCACCTCAATTCCCAAATGTTTTGTAGAAATTTGTGACCCCCAAAATACTGCGTGGCACTGGCTGTGTGACAAGACACAGATCACCTCAATTCCCAAATGTTTTGTAAAAATTTGTGACCCCAAAATACTTGCTGGCAGTGACAAGACACACATCACCTGAATTCCCAGATATTTGGTAGAAATTAGACCCCCCCCAGTAGCGTGGCAGACCGGCAGTAAGAACACACAACAGCAATCTCCTATGAAATCTCTCTCCTCTCAAATGTGTGCAGAAGCGCTGCGTGGAAACCTTATATAGTGTGCTGCGGGACTTAGCTCTGTGAGCCCATGATTGGGCAAAATTTGCCCAATCAGGACTCTGTGCCGTGATTGGCATACTGTTGAACCTGTCTTGCACCAGACCTGTGGTCAGGTGCAAGGCTGTAGCCAAATACGAGCTTCAGGCCAGTGGGAAAGTGCATTGTGATCCATTGTGGTGCATTGTGGTCGAACTTGTGGCGAACACCCGGAAATGTTCGGAGTTCGTGAGCAAACGGACAGGCTATGTTCGGTCCGAATTCCGAACCGTCCGTACCGAACAGTTCATCCCTATTTACCGTCATTTGAAATGTCATTTTTTGTTTTTTACATGTTTCTATACATCCTAGAAATCCACCACTTCACGGGCAGGTTATGGGGACCTCCTAGGCATGACATTTGAAGGAATTTTTCGTTTTTATTTTTAACCCTTATTTCATGGAAAACTCACTGTCCCTTTAAAAACGTTTTTTTTAAACTTTTTGTCCTTGTTTCCTGTCCCCCAGGGCACTACCCGGACCCCCATACACCGTTTATGGCAAATATCTAGCATATATGCCCTCTTGGAGGGCACTCTAAAAATCAAACTTTCAGCCCCATTGACTTGTATTGAGTTCGAGTTCGAGTTCGAATTCGAACATTTGGAAAGTTCGAGTTCGAATGCGAACCGAACTCGGGGGTGTTCGGCTCATCCCTAATCAGGAAGCATTATTTTACTGAGAGGGTGGTGGATACATGGAACAGCCTTCCAGTTGAAGTGGTAGAGGCCAAAACAGTAATTGAATTTAAGCAAGCATGGGATAGGCATAAGGCTATCCTAAACAAAAGATAAATCCAGGTAAAGTATCCATGTAATTGGGCAGACTAGATGGGCCGAAAGGTTCTTATCTGCCGACATTTTCTATGTTTCTATAGTAACAGAATGATTAACTAATGAAGAAGAAAAATCGAATATATATATACAGTTTATAGCAAAAGTCTACACACCCCTGTTAAAATGTCAGGTTTCTGTGATGTAAAACAATGAGACGAAGATAAATCATCATTTCAGAACTTCTTCCACCTTTTAATGTGACCTATAAACTGTATAACTCAACTGAAAAACAATCTGAAATCTTTTAGGTGGAGGGAGGAAAAATAAAAAACTAATATAAGCGTGCACACCCTTAAACTAATACTGTACTTTGTTGAAACAACTTTTGTTTTTATTCCAGCACTCCGTCTTTTTGGGTATGAGTCTATCAGCATGGCGCTCCTTGACTTTCCAATATTTGCTCACTCTTCTTTGCAAAAACACTGCAAATCTGTCAGATTGTGAGGGTATCTTCTCGGCACAGCCCTCTTCAGATCACCCATCTGATTCAGGTCTGGGCTCTGGCTGGGCCATTCCAAAATTTTTATCTTCTTCTGGTGAAGCCATACCTTTGTTGATTGGATTATGCTTTGGGTGTGTAGACTTTTGCTATCCACTGTGTATATCTAATATAATGAAGCTCCGAAATAGAAAATATAGAATATATTGTCTCACTTTGCAAAACCCAGACTGACTCTTTATTTGAAATAAAAAACACAGTTTAACACAGTTAAGGGACAGCACCCTTCAAGAATATATTACAGATAACTTTAAGAGACTCCAGTCACAGGACAATGGGAAGAGACATTCAACACAATGGATTGTTTACCTATGCATTCTTATCTTAACCCGCCTGCTAGTTCGCGGCAATTCAGTGATCTTCAGAGGCAGTGAAGTTGTCCCATAGAGAAGTAATGGTTAATCTAGTCCGAGAACACTGACCTGCACCAAAATGTTGGCGAAAGGCACAGATTTTCAGTGGTGATTAAAAAAGGTGAAACCCATAGGATCCAATATAAAAAAATATTTCCGTTTTTATTATTTTTCTATTCAACCGTTTATTCTTATAAGTTTCAGCAAAAAGCCTTTTTATTTATTAGGTTTTTTTCTTGATTTTTTAGGTGAAACTTTTGACTCCCATTTCTTTTTAATGGCTTTTTTTAAAAAAAAAATAATAATAATTATGTAACAGACCTTTTTATTATTTTTTATAGGACGTGTTTTTATTATCTCCACACATTTTCACACGTTTTTATTGTTTTAAACACCTTTAGTTTCTAGGTTTAAGAATGAGTACATTGTGATACTACTCTTTATATTGCAGAAATACACATATTATATGCAGCCCTAATTCAGTTTGTAAATCACTGGAGGTGTGTGCGCAGCAAGGCAAGAAGACATGACATCATTCTGAGAGTCTTCAGTTCTGATCTACAGGATACACAGTGGGTTTCTTTCCTCGCTTCACGTGTTCTTGCTCATCAGGTTCTCTTGTCTCACTTACCCAATAAACACCAGAATGTATTACTTTGATGTACCTTATATCTTGTGCACAGATCATAAATCCTGATTTTAATAATAGGAAAGACCCGAAACCAGCTTCCAGGAATGTAAACAAGATGAAGTTGCAATGAGTAATGGCAAGAGCTAAAATAGATTGTTTGATCTTTAGAGCAGATAAAACGTATAATTCAATGCTGGCAGATTGTTCTTTTATTTCATGGTTTTGGAATTCTTGGTATTTTACTATTATGCTGTATGATCTTGCTTGAAATGCATAAGCACCCAATAAAATTGATATATAGTGTAAAATAATAATTGAATAAAATAATAATATGTAAAAGACTAGTAATAAGACTTAGAAATGTGAACAACAAAACAAATTGTTTTGTTTTGTTTCGGATCGGTACGTTACGTTTTTCAATTTGTTTCAGTGCGTTTATTCTTACCGTGATTCGTATTTCATATTGATTCGTCATATCAGGAGATTAGTATTTCGTATTTCATATTGATTCGTTGTTTTGATTTGCTATTTCATTTTTATTCGTTGTTTTGGAATGGTGAATTGAATGAATTAATTACTGTTAGATTAGGGTTAAAAAACTAGGGTTAAAAGATATGTAATCCCCCTGTCCTAAAACATGTTTCAGCACCAAGGACAGCAGCAGTGCGGTGCTCCAGAGCAAAAAATCCCCTTGTTCTTGGTGCTGAAATATGTTTCAGCACCATGAACAGCACCTGCCAAACACAGTCAGACTGAGAGAAAGAGAAAAAAAAACCCTGATGCGTTCAGAAAAGAAAAAAAGCCTCATTTTTTAAAATAATTGGGAATCCAAAATTTCACTTAAAAAATACTCAAAGAATTCTAAAAAAATCAATAAATAAATAGGCTTTTTTCTGCAAACAAAAAGAATAAATGGTTGAATAAATATTTATTAAAAACAGGGATTTTTTTCTACATTGAAACCTATGGGATTTGCCTGTTTAAACTTGATGAATGAACCATAGAAATTCAGGGCATTTCACTGACATTTCGGTGCTGTGCGGTGTTCTCTGAATAGATTAACCATTACTTCTCTACGGGGAATTTCACTGCCACCGAATCGCACCGAATGGCACCATGGCTCTGTCCATGGCCTGTGGTGCTGAATACAACAGATTCAGCACCACGGTCAATGGACAAGGACGCAGAGCTAAATCTGTAAAACAAATCAAACGGTAAAATGAATCGATTCGTGAAAATTTTATTTATAAAGGATTTTTACCAGGAAGGATACATTGAGATTTTTCTTTGTTTTCAAGTATGTCCTGGGTTCAAGAACATTGAATTGTTACAGAAATACAAAGTATTAAAAAAATGCAGGATATTAAAAAAAGAAAAACAGCACAAAAATACATACTAACAGAAAATGAATATATTCACTATGTTACATGTTTACAGGTGCATTCCGTATTGAGGTATGTTAATAGGGAACTCTTAAGTGACTTTAGACTGGGGGAAGATTTGATGGTGTCTGGGAGATTATTCCATAATTGCGGTGCTCTGTAGGAAAATGAGGATCAAGCCACTTTCTTTTTGTATTGTGGTATTGCAAGTAAGGTGCAGGTCCTGGATCGGAGGTTATAGGATGAGGGAACTGCTAGGGGAAGCAGCCTATTCAGGTAGGGTGGTAGCTTCCCAGAAAAGCTCTTAAACACCAGGTTGGAAAGGTGAAGGGTGCGTCTAGATCCCAGCGACGGCCAGTTTAGCTCTTGTAACATGTCACAATGGTGGGTCATGTAGTTACATTGTAGCACAAAGTGGCAGAATGAGTTATACAATGTAGTAAGTTTCTGAAGGTGCGTTTGCGGGGCAGCTGTATACACTACATCTCTGTATTCAATAGCCGGCATAAGAATTTTTTGTACAATCTGCTTTCTTACCGCGGGGCTCAGGCAGGATTTGTTTCTGTACAGGGCACCTAGTTTGGGGTAAAGTTTAGATGAGAGTTTTTCAATGTGGGGGCCAAAGGATAGATTTGGGTCTAACCACATACCTAGATATTTGAGAGAAGTGACTGTGGTCAGAGTGCCATTTGATTTTGTCCTGACACAAAGATGGGGAGTTTGCAATTTGTGTAGTTTAGGTGCTGTTCCAAAGAGCAGTGTAACAGTTTTGTCAGTATTTAGAAAAAGTTTGTTATCTTTGATCCACTTTTATACCTCTGTAAATTGGTCTTGCAGCACGGCCTCCAGCTGCAGGAGATTTGGTTTGCTGGTATAGATTACAGTGTCGTCTGCGTACATGTGTACAGTTGAGGCTTTGCAGACGTTGGGCAGATCAATTATGAATATAGTGAATAGCAGGGGGCCGAGTATCGAGCCTTGGGGTACACCGCACGAAACTGGGAGGGGGAGGGAAGTGCTGTCAGAATGGACACATATTGTGATCGATCAGGCACATATGATTGAAACCAGTTTAGTGTGTGATCACCAATACCAGAGTATTTAAGTTTTTGTAATAAGATGCCATGGTCTACAGTGTCAAAGGCCTTGGCAAAATCAAGGAAGATGGCTCCAGTTAGGTTTCCTTGTTCCATGCCAGCCTGGATATAGAACATAGTACATAGTACATAGTTACATAGGCTGGAAAAAGACATGCGTCCATCGGGTTCAGCCTCTCTCACATCACCTACTGCTGTTGATCCAAAAGAAGGCAAAAAACCCAGTCTGGAGTGCTCACCAATATGCAACACACTGGGCAAAAATTCCTTCTTGACCCCAGAATGGCAGTCAGATTTCTCCTTGGATCAAGAAGCTTACCCACATATTAAATATTATGACCCTTAATATTCCGTGTCTGCAGGAAGTCATCCAGTCGTATTGTAAAAGTCTGTACAGTCTCTGACTCAACCACCTCAACAGGCTTTATTGTTCTCACTGTATAATAACCCTTCTTATGCTTTAGGCTGAATTTTCTTTCGTCCAGTCTAAATGGGTGACCTCGTGTCCTCTGTATAGTCCTGTTAATGAATAGGTTTCCAGACTATGGTTTATAATGGCCCTGTATATATTTATATAAGGTTATCAGATCCCCTCTAAGGCGCCGTTTCTCTAAACTAAACAGGTTTAAACTTGTTAGTCTTTCCTCATAACTTAAACCTTCCATTCCCCTTATTAATTTAGTCGTCTGTCTCTGCACTTTTTCTAGTGCTACATTATCCTTTCTTAAGACAGGTGTCCAAAATTGGATGGCATATTCGAGGTGCGGTCTTACCATTGATTTATACAGAGGCAAAATTATGTTTTCACTTGAGAGTGAAATCCACTTTTAATGCATGACAATACCTTGCTGGCCTTGGCGGCTGCTGCTTGACACTGCGCATTGTTACCTAGTTTGAAGTCTATGATTATTCCCAAATCCTTCTCCTGCTTTGATTTGTCTAACTCAGTACCATTTAGGGTATAAGTTGCTTGTGTGTTCTTCACTTCAAAGTGCATAACTTTGCATTTATATATATTAGTTTTCATCTGCCATTTAAGTGCCCAGTCCCCCAATCTATCTAAATCCCTCTGCAGCGCAGCAACATCCTGTTCACATTGTATTACTTTTCCTAGTTTTGTGCCATCTGCAAACACTGATACATGACTTTCAATGCCTATCTCAAGGTCATTTATAAATAAATTGAATAGAATTGGTCCTATAACAGACCCCTGAGGGACACCACTTACCACATAGTTACATAGTTACATAGTTATATAGGCTGAAAAAAGACATGCGTCCATCGGGTTCAGCCTCTCCCACATAACCTACTGCTGTTGATCCAAAAGAAGGCAAAAAACCCAGTCTGAAATATGCAACATACTGGGAAAAAATTCCTTCTTGACCCCAGAATGGCAGTCAGATTTCTCCTTGGATCAAGAAGCTTTTACCCACATATTAAATATTATAACCCTTAATATTCTGTGTCTGCAGGAAGTCATCCAGTCGTTTTTTAAAAGTCTGTACAGACTCTGACCCAACCACCTCAACAGGCAGAGAATTCCACTGATGTCCATCTTGAAAATGTACCATTTATAACCACTCTCTGTACCTTATCTTTTAGCCAGTTTGCTATCCAAGACAAGTATTTTCATCTAGACCAATTTTTATTAATTTAAATAGTAACCTCTTGTGTGGAACTGTGTCGAAAGCTTTGGCAAAATCCAAGTAAATCACATCCACTGCGACCCCCTGATCTATACTTCTACTTACTTCCTCATAGAACACAATTAGGTTAGTCTGACATGATCTGTGCTTCATAAAACCATGCTGATTTTTGCCAATTACATTAAACCTCCCAATAAATTCCTGAATATTATCCCTTAGTAACCCCTCAAATATTTTTCCAGCCCAGATGTTAAGCTCACGGGTCTATAATTTCCAGGCACAAATTTTAAACCTTTCTTAAATATAGGGACCACGTCAGCTTTTCTCCAATCCTCTGGTACAATTCCAGAAAGAAAAGAATCTTGATAGATTAAGAACACAGGTTTACAAATTTCAACACATAGCTCCCTCAGTACTCACAGGTGAATTCCATCTGGCCCTGGGGCTTTATTCACATTCACATTGTTTAGTTGCTACAAAACCTTGTCCTGAGTCAACCAGTCACTTTGTATTAGTAAGTTTTTATCAATGAATTGCATGTCTCCTGTTATAGGTTTCTCTTTGATAAATACAAACTTTTAAAAGGGCAGTTGTAGTTGAATGATTTGGACGGAAGCTGGATTGATCTGGGGTTAAATAGTTCCAATACTGATAGTAAACATGTAATTGAGTGTTAACACATTTTTGACATTACAGGGAGCAGTGATATCGGATGGTAGCTGGATACCAAAGTATTGTCTCCACTTTTATGGATAGGTACCACCCTTGCAGTCTTCCAAAGTTTGGGTATGTATCCAGTCACCAGTGATTCATTGATTAGGGTTGTGATAGGTTTTGCAATTGCCGGCACGCTGATTTTCAGCAACATTGCTGGGATTTGATCAGGTCCAGACTGGTGTTTCATTTTTTGGGTACGGAGAAGTTTAGTAATGGCACTGACAGGCACTGGTCTAAAACTGAATTTCTCTTTGATACACTCGGAGGGATCTGACCTGTGTGCTGCCTTTCTGAATGCGTGTCATTTGCTAGCTTAGCAATCAGGGTGGTGGCGCATCCAACAAAATAATTCTTAAAGGCATTTGCAAACATCTAGGGGGTGTTGCAGGGTTTGGTTGTTTACTTTGACAGCAGCCGGTTGGGAGTGGATGGGGGGTGATTGTATGTTACTTCAATTCGTTATATACTGTTTCATTTTCATTCCTTTTAGGACAAAATTGATTAGTTATTTCAGAAGTGCTTTCGAAATACGAATCGGTATAATTTCGCCCAAATTGTGAAACGCACATATCTAATAAGACTCATTTGCAAAATTATTTATTTTTAACATATTTGCTGGTATGGTCAGCTTCTAAAAGTCACGGCAACTAGAGAGACACTCTTGGCAAAAATATCCCTTTTTTTAAAAAGTAATTTAAAATATGTCATAAGAAGTGCAGTCCTGCTTTATTATTTGATCAGAAATGTCCAAAAAAAGATTTAAAATTTACATTTATTCAACTGTAAAACTAACTGGTCCACCCACCATGACACCTCCCGAAATACCTGATCATGCTTCATAGAGAAACAAAGAGGGCTTACATAAGAGATACAGGTTGAATATCCCTTATCTGAAATGTGTGAGACCAGAAGTATTTTTTATTTGGAATTTTCTCTGATTTTTGGAATATTTGCATATAGCAATGATATATTTCAGGGATGGGACCCAAGTCTAAACACAAAATTCATCAGTGTTTCATATACCCTATACACAGTCTGAAGTTCATTTTACACAATATTTTTAATAATTCTGTCCTACATCACGTGAGGTCAGATGTTGTATTTTCCACTTGTGGCACCATGTCGGCACTCAAAATTTTAACATCTAACATTTTAGATTTCTGACGTTTGGATCAACGTGTTTCCAACCCCCCCCCCACACACATATTTATCAAACTGCCATATAGCACATTCACACACAAACCCTTCATATTAACACATGGCAACACTTATCCAGTTACCAGATCTAGCTTTTGTTTCTGGATGGATGTTATGTTTTCTTGCACAGGGGAAGCAAAGCAAAGTCCCTTTCATTTAACATGTAGATCAGGCATGCCAAACACTAGCCCTCAAGATGTTTTGAACTACAACTGGAATTGAGTAGAGGTAACATCACTGCTCCATAACCGTGGAGACACCGGATCAAATCCCGTCCAGAGCACCCCTCCAGTAAGTGTCCTAGGGCAAGACACCTAACAGTACATACTCGCCACCCAGAACATACTTGAAAACAAGAGAAATCTCAATGTCTCCTTCCTGGTAAAATAGTTAAAAAAAAACTGACAACTTCCATGATTCTCTGGCCATCTTTTGCACTGAAAGGATTCTGGGAATTGCACGGCAGCAACATCTTGGTGGCCCGGAGATTGAGATCCTTGGTTTGTAAATGCTGCAGGAGGAAAATCTATTATTTAAATGATGCTCCTTTGGGAATCCCATCCTGATTAATGAATTAACGCAGGATGCAAAAAGAAACTTCGTGACACACATTTGATTTTGTAAAAATGTTTTTATTTAAGAATGGACATTTAGTAATGTTTAAAGGAACACTCTACTCAAAAATCCCCCCCCCCCGTTTTTTTATCCTAATCTATCCCTATTCCCTTAATAAATAGTTAGGGTGCTTTTTTTTGGTGTAACTGTAATACTTACCCTAAAATCCACTTGTTTCCAGCGGCGTCTTTTTTTTTATATACTCACCTCCCTCCTCTTCGGCTCCCGTCCTTCTTGCTTCTTCTTGCCTTCTGGTTTACTTGAGAAGCACGCATGCGCGCCTCTCACGTAAGCCAGCCAATCGGCAGACTTCCTCCCAGCTCCCTCTGAGGATTAGTGTTGCGTGCAAGAGGATGCGCGCAACACTAACCCTCAGCCGCTGCCGCCAGGTACTGCGGGGAGTTGGAGACGTCATCGCGCTGAAAGCGTGATGACGTCTCCTACTTGGCAAAAGTCGGCAGAAGCGGGAAATATGATTCCCGCTCTACTGACTGACAGCTGGGAGGGCGGAGTAAACTCCTCCGCCTCTCTCAGCTGTTTTCAGCTTTTTCTGCTGAACTGCCGAGCGGAGGGAGGGGAGACAGAGGGCGGCATACTCCGGGCATCATGACCACCTAATATAGCTTAGGTGGTCATGTTGCCTAGAGCAGGGCTCAAAATTTCCACTCGCCTACTAGCATTTGGCGAGTGGAAATTAAGTGAGGGCGAGTGGAAATGCACACGCAGACAGCACAATAAATTATTTTGTGCTGAGTATTCCAGCTTTGCCACCGTGCAGCCCCCCTTCCCCAGGCTGCACAGTGGCAGGGATCAACTGCCTAACCTGACCCAGCTCGTCTCTGTCACTGGCAGGGGGTGGAGAGGAGCTTCCCTGCCTTCTCGCTCTGCTCACACTGGACTCTGATGACTGGGTATATACTGTATGTTTCTGGGGTCTGATGTCTGGGTATTAATGTTATTTTTGTAACTTTATTCTAAATAAAACTTTTTTTAACAGTGTATCATAAGATAATTTAAGGGGGGGTGTTTAGGGGCAGAGTTAAGGGCTGGGTAGGGGTTAGGTGGAGCAACTGGTGGCGAGTAACTCATATGGCCTGGTTAGTAGCTTGGGACTTGAAATTTTGAGCCCTGGCCTAGAGTATCCCTTTAAGCCTGCAACTCTTGCTTTTTTAAGCTTGAAAAAAGCATGATTTGCAGGCTGAATCGTTAGTGAATGTCCATCCTTAAATAAAGATGCTTTACCAGATCAAATATGTGCGGGGGGGGGGTAGTTCTTTTTGAATCCTGAATGCTGTGGACACTGGCCAGCCACCTTCTTGATGATACAGTTGAAATTCTGGGCCACGAATATGTGAGTGACACTTTTCTCCTTTTCTTCTATTGTTCTAATAATTAATGCAGTATATGAGGGTGTGCTGATACGTATTGAGCCTTACCCAGAAACAATTGAGCTAGGAAGCTGCAAATTGCAAGGTGTACTGGCCTATTTCTCTATATTCAATGTGCAAAGAGCAACTACCTATGATTTTAACATATCTTTTTTTTTTGGTCCAAAGTGAACATGGCAGCATCTCCAGAAAAGTTCAAAGTGGAAGAGCATAGAACCATAATCAAGTTTCTGTTTCTCCAATGGAAAAACTTTGGGTGACAGTGGCCCTTCATATGCAACAGTTAAACGTTGGGTTGTCAATTTTAAACCTGACCATTTCGGTGTTGAAAGTGAGAAACCCTGTGGAAGGCCTGT